>NC_069419.1:41432132-41450760 GCF_026875155.1 Cherax quadricarinatus | reverse complement strand
CCTCAAAATAACCCCGGGGTGAGGATCCGGATCCGCAACGTTCCTTTTGAAGCAGATGATGTGGATATCAGAGAGACTTTTCAAAGATATGGTGAGGTGCATGCTATAACTTTAGGCCGATGGACGGATGGAATCTATGCAGGGGCTGCCTGCAGGATCTTACACCGTCAAGATGACTTGAGAAGACCTATTCCCTCGTATGTTGTCCTGGAGGATTTTAGGACACAGGTGTATGTGACCTACGTGGGACAACGCAAGACGTGTCGCCTGTGTGGCACATTTGATCACATGGTGGCTGGGTGTGGTAAGGCAGCAGTGCGCGGCCTTTGGAACTGCAAGTAGCCACAGAGTCTCTGGTGGCACCTCTGCCGCAGGCTATGAGTGGAGTAGGCAAAGGTAATTGGTGGGGACGAAGTGGAGGGCGTGGAAGAGAATTGTGTGACGCTACCAGTGGCTTCAGATGCTCCCCTGCGGGCAGACCCGGGTGTTGAGCAGCAGCCTGTGGGGTGGAGAGGCCGGTGACCTACAGGAGTTATCTGCACCCCTACAGGAGATGATTAAGTCTTTCCTGGACGTGCCAGCGGAGGAGATCCCCTCTGCAGACAGGAGAATTCTGATGGTTGAGGAGGACCTGATTGGGCAGATTCCAGGGCCTCCGGGGTCAGAGTCTGGCATGTTGCAGTTGCTGCAGGTGGAATCTGAAGTGCACAGGGGGAATGGAAATACTGACATGGAGTTGAGGGAACATCTAGAAAGAGAGCTGGAGGCTCGTCGGATGATGAGGTTATTACTCCAGCTCAGTGTTCTGGAAAGAAGACGTGGGTGGGAGTGATTAAGAAAGGGCAGGGTAGTGCACAGGGGGGAGGGGGTCCAGGTGGGCAAGAGTGCACGGGAAAAGACAGGAGCAGCAAAAAGTGTAATAGACAGGACACAGAGACATAGAGGAAACCCAAACCCTTTTGAATCTTTAAGTGTCTAACTATAAACGTGAATGGCCTTAGAGCCGACGTTAAACGGGGTGTGGTTGGAGGATGTTTTACAGCGTTTTTAACATTGATTTGTGTTTTATTCAAGAACACAATTTTAATGTGTGGCAGAGAGTTGAGGCTGAACGGTTTTAGGATGTATGCTGGTAGTTCAGGGAAATTAAAGGGTGGGTTGGCAGTGGCAGTGAGGGTTTCAGCCCATTTCACGTGCTCAGGTGGGAAGGGAGGGAGGGGAAGGTGGTGAGGGTAGAGGGGGTTTGGGGCGAGATTAGAGTATGTTTTCTGGGGAAAATATATGCCGGCTGATAGAAACATACGGGTAAAGGTGAATTTTGTAAGGGAGGTTTTGCTTTTCTACTTGCGGGGTTTACCCATGGTTTCTATAATAGTTGGGGATTGGAACTGTGTAATCAGGAATAAGGATGTGGAGCCGAGAGGGGCAGGGTGTGTGCTTGGGGTATTGAGGGATTTGTTGAGGGATGCAGGGGTTTATGACATAGTCAGGGGCGATGGGTGGAGAGTGGAGCACACGTTTATGTGGAGAGGTTATGCTGCCAGGTTGGACCGTATATATATAACACGAGATATCACAGTAGAACGTGTAATGACGATTGATTTAGGTTTTTCGGACCATCGTGCCGTTTTGGCAGAGGTGGCATGGGAAGGGATGGTCCGTAGGTATGTGGGTTATTGGAAAATGAATGTGAGGCTACTTCAGGGGGAGGGGGAAGGGTTGTTTTTTAGGGAATGGTGGAGGCAACTCTGGGAGGTTCACAA
Source organism: Cherax quadricarinatus (assembly GCF_026875155.1). Classification (NCBI taxonomy): domain Eukaryota; kingdom Metazoa; phylum Arthropoda; class Malacostraca; order Decapoda; family Parastacidae; genus Cherax; species Cherax quadricarinatus. The sequence continues at coordinate 41,448,997 of NC_069419.1, read as the reverse complement.
CAAATAGGAGGATGTATTGGAATGGTGGGAGAAGCATGCTAAATTGCAGATTAAGGAGTATTATCAGCATAGAGGACGGGATGAGGCGAGGTGGAGGTTTGGTTTACAGAAATATTTTGAGGGGCAGCTCAATGATTGTTATGAAGGGGGCGGGGGGGTTAGACATGGAGAAATAGAGGTTTTAAGGGGAAGATTGAGGGAGATACAAAATTCTCGTTTTGATGCTATACGTGTGAGGGAAGGATTAGAGGAGGTACTATGGGGTGACAAACCGTCAAGATGTGTTTTGAGGAAATTTAGGAATAGGCAACAGATGACCATGATTATGGAATTAGAGGTGAGTAAAGGGGTGGGGGGATATAGGGTGGGGCAGGTACTTAGTACCACCAATGGAATGAGTAATTATGCTGATTATTGGTTTAGGGAGAATTTAAGCAAGGAGGGTTAGGGAGGGGGGGAGAATAATTTATAGCCTTGTAATGTGACATTCCAGAGGGCATCTCTCTATCTTTCAGATTTGACCAGTCTCTTTTATAGCAATAATATCTATGTTTCACTGCACTTGCAATTATCTTAGCTCTTCTATCTTATTTCTAACACTCCTTCTATAAGTATAGTAAAAACCTTAAGGGAGCAAGTCCCTTGCTGCTTCTCTGCTGTCCCCCTTTTGTTTGCTTGACCTTTCTATTGTCTTTATTTATAACTACATTGCTAATGGCCTTTTATACATTACTGTTTCCAACCCTAGTGGTTGACACCGCTTGTTTCCCACACACACCAACATGACCTCTATTCCTTCCATCAGTTTAAAATCATAGGCATTTCACCATGGCCTCTCAATCGAGTCTGCAGTGCTACCACTCCTGCCCCAGAGGAATTTACCCCATCCCTTGCATACATATCATGTTTGCCATAAAAGGTTTGTTCCAGTTGTCATGATGGGATTGCAAGTTCCTTGCATATCTGTCTAGCCAGCAATTTACACCAATTGTCCCTAGATAACCATTCATTTCTAGCTCCCCTTTAGGCAAGATGCTACATATTATTGGGATCCCTCTCCTTCAGACCTTTAATGAAATCTATAGCTGACCTGTATCTTATCTAGCAGCGTCTTCTCTCCTACCCTCCCAATATCCATTTCCACCAAGCACTGAGACAATAATGGGCTTGTTCCCATTACCTGACATATTATTATCCAGCTTTGACAATGTCCACCCAACACCAGCTCCAGTGAAGCACACTCTAATCCTCATCTTCTTATTCCTATTTACAAAAAGCACGGTCAACATATCTTACCTGAGAGTCACCAACCACAAGAATGCGCTTACCTTCATTAGCAGGGGCAGTATACCCTTACCTTCACTGGCCACTGAATACAATCATCCTGGAGAACAGAGAAGGGGCGATTTCCTACCTTCAGATCTTCACTCTTAACTTTCCTTACTCTGATGCGCCTCCCATTACTGTGAACAACTCCCACTTGTAAGCAGGTGCTGGGCTGCACCTCACTGCTGTTAGCCCGTTGACTACCTCCCCTCCTACACCATCCTCACAGTAGAGACAGACTGCACCTCATTGCTAAAGCCATCATTCCCCACATCTCCAACCACCTCACACTCTCCCCATCCATTGAGGTGACCTTAACAGCCTCCTATCTCACGTCCTGGAGAAGCAAGACCTCCTCCTTCAACTCTCCAACCTCAGTTTTTAAACACTGCAGAAGCAAGCCTGCTTTTGTAACCGTTCCACGCAAATCCCCAAACAGCTCATAGTGTGAGTGAGAAAGAACAACACGAACAGCTGGAATTTCCCATAGGGGTAGGGAAAAGTGAAAGCAACATGAACATAGAAAGGTGGAAATTGAGAGAGAAGACAAGAGCAAATGTGGCGAAGAGAAGGGACGGAGCAAACAGGGCACAGCGAACAATAAGATGTCTACTAATAAAGTGACCATTCTATAAATGGAAGGAATGCGGAGATCATAGAGCGTACATAGTAGCGAATGCAAGGGCATCATGGCGATGCGGTATAAGTAGTGGACGTTCCGCTTCTGCATAGAGCTCCAACAGGGGAAGAGCGAAAAGCAACCAAGGCTAAACGTAATCACTTGTGATGAATTGGTCGAGCTAGAAGAGTAACAGGGAGAGGCAGCTGAATAGATCTGTCAGCCATAATCAAGTTTTCGATAAAATGAGGTAGAATGTAGGCAAAGTTTGAGTTGTCGACGATCAGTCTCCCCATGAAAGATTTGAGGCAAGGGTTTTAAACAAGTTCAAGTCGGCTGTGGACAAGTTTCTCCAAGAGGTAATGTGAGGTTTTCCAGATAACTACAGACAAAGAGAGGCCCTAGAAACCTGACTTATCACACGTCAGGGATACGGGGTGCCACAGAGTATAAAGATGATCGGAGATGGACAGAGCGTCTAGTTAAATAATTTGGTGAGTTTTGGTACTGGAAAATTTAAACCCATGTTGGTTGCCCAATTGGAAACCGGTCGAGCCGCATTCTAGGAGAGAAACTGTAATATAGTGACCAGTCCACGCCTGTCAGGCAATAGCGAACACGTCCCAACATATTATGGATGACCATATATGGATGGAAGACTAGAGGCCAAATCATTTATAGGTCCGGAGGGATGAGGACGTAAGAAGTGTTGTGCTCAGAACACATCACTGGGGGACCCTTCTCTTGGATGAAATCCAGGGATAGCATATTATTAACCCGAACACACGAGAAATGTCTGTCAGTTTAAAAAGTTCTTAGGAATGATGGTAGCTTGCCTACAAGGCCTTAAGTAGTGGGCTTTGGGCCAAAATTATACCTCCAAGTTGTGGTCATATCCTTCTCAAGTCAAAAAATATGGCTAATAACTGGTGGTTATCGCAAAGGCATTACGAACCATAAGTATCCAAGCCATATAGGTGTTTAGCTAAGAGGTAACACGGCCCTTACACAGCCATACTGACGAGTGGAGAGACTGTTGTGTGTCTCTAAATACCCACACCCAGCGCGCGAGCGCGCGAGTAGCGAGATTTAACCAGGCGTTCCATCACTTTGCAAACTGCACTGGTAATAAAGAGCAATGGGACAGAATGGAGGCTTTCATGTCCTGTAGTACCCGGTTTGCGGAAAGGGAAACAATGGGCAAGATTTCCACAGCTGTGGAAGAACTCCCCTTGTGACCAATAAGATTGAAAAGGCGTAATTAGACTGCAAGGGCTGACTGAAAGGTAAAATGTTGTAGCATACGAATATGATGTAGTCGGGCGCTCAGCTGCCGATTGATCGCAAACTGAGTGTGTTGCCGGTCCAGTTTTCCTGAAGTGTAAAACGCACATTATACTGTTCTTCTCTTGAGAGAAGGAAAGTCCAAGGTGCTACTCTCTGCGAGCAAACTTGAGGAAAGAAAACGAGGGGCATAGATGGAGCCCCTGAGAAATGTCACGGACAGATGATTGCCCAATTTTCATTGCAACATCTAGTGGTTTTTGCTATATCAACACCAGCAACTCCACAAACAGGAGGCCGGGTCCAGGAGAATATTTACCACTCAGATTTCGTACTTTTTTCCAGACTGACACTCATAGAGGAACAGAGTGATGGGGAGACAATCTCGCCAGCAAGTGCATTTAGCGTCACGATGACACGGCGAGCAATCGCACGCTTCTGCTTAAAATTAAGAAGTCTCTCCGTGGGGTGGTCTATTGTACAGAGGATCAAAATGGTGCGATACTGTAATTTAAAACATGGAGTGGGTGGGTAGCAAGAAAAGCCTCTAACTGAACTGCCACTGGAAGACAGTGAGACCCCCCCAAGGAAATGATGGGCATTAAAATCACCAAAGTAACATAAGTGGTGTGGTAATGACGAAACAAGAAACAAATATCCTGGATAGATAAGCCCGAGAAGGAGAGAGATACAAAGAACAGATTGTATAGCCCCTATGGAAAATTTTCTAGGGTGCTTACCTGTAATGTACCGTCAACATTATATACATACCAGTAATCTCATTGGGGACAATCAATGATTAATCCGTAGTCCCCCCGTGTAGACATGTGAGAAAACTTAACCACCCCTGTCGCGGCAAGTGGTCCCTCGACCTCACAATCTATCCATATCTATCTGATCCGAGACCTATGGATTGGATAGCACCCACAAGTGCGTGCTACTAATTAATTTGTGACTGTATAGATTATATTAGTTTAGCTGAATGATAGAGGGGGGGGTAGGATACACCTGGATACATCCATCAAGGAAAACATTTGGTACATAATCCCCATACCCCATCTTACCAAGATTGTAATGAACTCACAATTTACAAAGTAATGAACTCACAAATTTCAAAGTAATTGAACTCACAATTTACAAAAGGTAATGACACCAGGTAGTTCTGATCACAACCATGACAATTACAAAGGTATTTACAGATTTAGCTTGATAATTGGGGAAAGAGGGGGTTATAAAACAGAGATTACGTAATGGGTCCAGACTGGCCAACACAAAAGTTTTTTGATAGCTGAACTAGGTACAAATGTAATGAGAGCTCACAATGTACAAAGGTAATGAATTCTGTAGAGTGGTTACTTACGTTTATAATGGCACAATCATGAACAAATTATAAGTGTAATGAGCAATTCACCTCCTAGCAAACACCCCGGTCACAACTGTAATGAGTTTATTGTGGCAAATATTGTTGGTGATTCACACACACTACCACAACACACACACACAGGCCGAGCTCGAGCACACACACAGCGGACACACACACACACACACACACACACACACACACACACCAACACACAAAAGCCACAGAGTTAGTCAGTAAGTGGGAATAGTTGGAATCTATGTAAGTGGAGGCAGATCCATACATAGCTTTAAAGCAGAGTTATTATAAAGCTCACGGCTAAGGAGAGAGATGACCTAGTACGATCAGTGGAAATGCGGGGCCAGGAGCTCGGACTTGACCCCCGCAACACTCAACTAGGTGAGTACAACTAGGTGAGTACACACACACAGCACACACACACTGGCGCTTTAGTTTAATAGCTTTATTATGCACCCCATACGCACATCCTGTGGGCGGTATTCAAAAGATTACAAGGTACAAAGAATGTGTCCATTGACTGGATCTCCAAAGTTATGATAGCTGAACTAGTTACAAAAGTAATGAACTCCAGTAGAATCTGGTCACAATCATGACAGTTACAGAGGTAATGAATCACTTCACCTTATACATGTTTACAGTCATGAGCAAATTACAATAAGTAATGAAAACACACTGATAACTCCCACATCCTGTCTCGCAATTGTCATGATTTATAATATCAATATTAAGTGATACATACACCCACACAATCGCGCTTGCCCACACAACACACACACGCAGGCGCACGCACGGACATGTGCACAGACGACGGTACAAATTATGCATACCCATCAAGGATGCACAACCCACACACACTCAACACACGACACACACGCTCACACCCACGACACACACACACACCAACACCCGACACACACACCCTGCACACACAACCCACAGACACACAACACCCAAAAACCCCCACATCGCACACACACACACACACACACACACACACACATGGGTGGCGCTTAGAGGACGGAAAACCAGAGATCTGGGAGACGAACCTGGGAGGAAAGACTGGGAGTTAGAGCTCCAAAAGAGGGGAAGAGTGGGGAAGGAAGATAGTGGAGCTAGCTTGGCGTTTTTTAAATAAGAATAATGGAGGACGGATAGCTGAAGAGTAGCAGGAAGTGGGAAGGTACAGTCTTAGCAGCCAGAGCTATGATACAGTGCTTAGAAGAGAAACTGACAAAGCTGAAACAGATTATAGAGATAATGACAATTCAAATGTGATCATCAGGAAATTCAAAGTCCAGGCTCAGACAAGGTGATGTAGCAAGCAACAACGTAGACCAATACACAGAAACACGAAGGCTCCTATCAGACGAGCGCCGAGAGATGCGCGCTAGCGCGCCAGACGATGAGCAACACTAAGATCAAGCTGACAGTTCGAAGACAGATGAAGGTTTGTTAATATGCATAAGTCTAACATCCTAACTGCAGTAGCAAGGGACAGCTGGCCAGGAAATACAGTCCCACTGAGAATAGAAGTTTACAGATAGACAGGGACTGAAGGCAGAACAAGTTCAATGGAGCGGAAATAAAATGCCTCAGAGGTGAAGCAGATTATACTCAGTGGGGAGATGAAAGGGGCGAGGTCAGTCTATTGTGTACGGGCTCGCAAGGAAGCCAAGGCCAACATTGAAGAAAAATAAAACCAGAAGGAGCGAAAAAAACTGATTGAAGCAATCATGAAAACAATAGGGAGGCAATATGACCTCAGGTGACAAATTTTCAGAGATTGAGGGTGGTTGCGAGTGGAAGGATACGGCCTGTCAAGTAACTTTTCAAGAGAACACTCGAATCAGAGATTACTGCAAGAGAAAGCAAGACTGAGGGACCAAAGAGGGGTACCCAGACGAGTATACCTATCTACCGCGACAAAGAACACAAAGAAGAAAGTACTACACTGAAAGAGAGGTACAGAGACGCAATGAGGAACGAGAATCCAATGAAAATGAGCAGGACCCATACACAGGAGGGAAGGGAAAACCAACCCCACAGAACTCCCACCAAAAGACCCAGGCCGCGGCGCAACTTTCCCACGCAACTGAGGTCAAGCCTATACTACAACCCACTCACTGTCCTCTGCCCCACCCGCGCATAGTCACAAACCTCACCCCAACAGCTGTCCCTTATGGACATTCTGACCCCACCCCAATCAACACAACGCCCACCTACACGCACAGCCCCGTATATGCCCCCAACCAAGCTCTCGCTCCCCAACCCCAATATAACATGCATGACCCACAATGATAGAAAAGAAACTAAAGGTTTTGCGGTAGCACAAACGCGGGATGGACAAACGTATAAACGTGAGAGAGAGTGGAATGAAAGAATCAGTGAAAAATCCCCCCATACATCATAGCGTCACGAAACAAAAACTCCTGAGACAATAACAACAACAAATCTTCCCAACAGAATATCAGATACCTGAGGAAAGATAGACGAGGAGTAGAGGGAGGAGAGGGGTTGCACTACTGCTCATAAAACATCCAATGGGGATTTGAGAGGAAATGGAAGGCACTGCATGATTGGAGAAAGAGACTGACATTGTAGGTACAATTCAGTCCGGAGAACATAAAGTAGTTCATTGGAGTGATGTATATACCCACCACAGAATCTGCAGGAGGCAAAGAGGATGTACGAAGAAAACAACCGGGCGATGGTGACAAACGGTTGCGAGGTCGTGAGAGTGCGCGAGTGAAGAGCTCACTCGAGCGAGCAAATATACTGTTAAGTAGGGGTGCTGATAGTGCAACGCACAGGGAAACTCGACTGAAAAACAGGAGCCACATGGGGGTCCCCGAAACATTGAGAGCCAAGATGTTGGTTTTTGTACTTTAAAACCTCATGCATCAACATGTCAGGACACAACGCAGAGAGAGAGGGAGGGATGAGCCTCAGCAAAGACAGGATCTTTGTGTTCACCCTGAGCAGTTACGACATCGGAGGGCCATCACTTACGAGAGAGCCGACCGTTAGGAGTCAGAGCGATCATGTGGATTCTGATTTTGAACTATATAGTATAGAGTTTACAAGTGGAAGAAGGTAACAGGAACTGAAGGGACAGGCCAAAGTCGATAAAAGGCGGGACTACACAGGTATGAGAAACTCCTGCAGAGGTTCAGTGGGACAGAGAAATGGTAGGAAAATCAGAAACGAGATGAAGGGAATATGTGGCAACTAAAGTGCCAAGGAGCAGAGGAACAGTTTTGTTCCTCCAAGGAAACAAAATAATAGGAAGACCAAACGATTCCTTGGTTTTACCCGAAGGGTGTAGGAGGCAAAAACTTAAGTGCAACATAGATGGAAAAGGTAACAGAGGCATAGGAACCCAGGAAAAACAAGGAGATTATAGAAGAGTCCAGAAACGAGTATGCGCAGATAAGATGGAGCCCAGCGACAGTAATGAAAACGACATAGCATCGAAAGTCAAATCTGACCCGAAAACTGCAGAATAATTAGCCACATTAGAGTGAAGACAAACAGTCAAGGACCTGTGAGTGGCGAGGAGGGGGGGCTGCAGTGTAGGAAAAGAAGGTGGAAGAAAAACTCACAAGAACGATCAAGAGGTATGTGAGGAGCTCAACAGCGAAGATTTAAGGAAGTTTTTTACAGTAGAGACAGAAGGACACTGGGGGGACCAACCAGATGGGGCTACACCATCAAGGAATACACCAACAAGTTTGGACGACAGACGGCAATGACATCGAGGAGAGTGTGCGTGTGAGAGTGAGCGGAAACGCTAAAGGGACTTCGATACCTCAAAGGCAATGGACCGGGACAGCCAACTCTCAAGGGTCCCTTAGAGAGGGAGCAAATATTTGTGCATACCACTTACCCACAAACTCAACACATCCCTGGAAAACTGGCAACTACCTGAGGTATGGAAGACGCAAATGTAAGTCTTACCCATTTTCAAAAAAGAGACAGAAAAGATGGCACAAAACTATATAGACCTGTGTCTCTGTACGTGTATAGTATGCAAAAATAAGGAGAAAGATTATCACGAGGAGAGTGGTGAGCACCTGGAACGGAACAGGAGTATAAATGCCATCCAGACACGGATTCACGAAGAGTCAAAATCCTTGTCCACAAACCTCTGTAGTTTTACTTATAAAATAAACAGAAGTAGTTACCAGATAGAGAGGGGAAGGGTTGATTGCATCTTCATTGGACTGCAAGGAAGGCCTTTGTCAAACAGTTCCTCACAAGAGAATATGCAGAAGCAAGAGCATCAGCGCATATATCGGAAGGGCAACTGCAATGGATCATGAGAGAATAACCTGAAACAGGGAGGCAACAACGAGTCATGGTACGTAATGATAGGTAATCACCCAGTGGGCACCTGTGACAGCGGGAGGTCCCCACAGGGGCCGTCCTAAGGACCATTGCTATTTTTTGTATATGTGAACGACATGACGGTAAGGGTTAGATCTCACAGTGAGTCCCTGTTTGCAGATGAAATGTGAAGTTTAATGAGAATTAAGATCATGGATTGAGGACCAGGCAGGACAGCAATAGAGACCTTGGACTGACTGACACCTGTATCCAGCAAATGCTTCTATCGAATTTAATGCCTGCCAAATGCAAAGTCATTGAAGAAAGGGGAAGGGCACAGAAGACCCAGACAGTGTATAGCCTAGGTGGCCAAAAGAACTGCAAACCTCACTCAAGGAGAAAGATCTTGGGGTGAGTAAATAAAAACACCGAGCATGTCCTCCGGAAGCAACACATCAATCAGATAACTGCTTGCAAGGCATATGGGGCGCCTGGCAAAACCTGAGAACCAGCATCCGACACCTTAGTAAGGAATGCATCAACAGAACACTGTACACCGTGTATTCAGGCCCATACTGGAGTATGCAGCACCTGTTTGAACCTCGCACATTGATAAGCACGTCAAGAAACTAGAGAAAGTTACAAAGGTTTTGCCAAAACAATTTTATTTCCAGAGCTTAGGGACTGTCCTATGAAGAAAGATTAAGTGGAAATCGCCTGAACGACACTGGAGTAAGGAGGGTCAGGGAGACATGCTAAACTACATATAAAATACTAGCTGGAATAGATACAATGTGGACAAGGACAATGTTTCCAGGAGGGGACCCAGAAATCGAATAGGTTCCGACAGATGTAAGTTGAAGAACACAAAATGAATAGTCCAGTAGAGATAGTAGGAAGTAATTTCTTCAGTCATACTAGTTGTACGTCGAATTGTAATAGCCTAGTGAAAACTGACTTAGATTTGGAAAAGGCCAGAACCACACACAGTTTTAATTAGCGAAGGTTTGATAAAGAGCTCATGGAGCGGGTGAGGAGTAGGGTCTAGTAGCAACCGCGTGAAAGGCGGCCATGACTAGAGACTCGACCCCTGCATACCACAAATAGGTGAGTACAAATAGTGTATATGTATACACAATCACAACACACCACACACAGCACACACGCAACGCACACACACACACACACACACACACACACACACACACACACACCACACACACACACACACACATGGTAATGCATTATTTACAAGGCTAGCAAAGTCAGGGTGTATTTCGCTCCAGAATGGTCCTGTAATATACCACATGCGAGACAAAACTTTGCCATTTCTATGCGCGAACATTTCTGAGTGAGTATGTTTCTAAATTCATTAATTTGATCACACTCCAGTACATAATGACGCAAGTGTGACAACAGTCCATCGGCAAAGTTTTACAATATCGTTTGGTCTACATCTGGTGTGGTGATATTAAGCCTGCCCAAAGGATACTTGTATACCCAGCCGGAGCACTGGGCAAGTAGTGACAATACCAAGATCTCTTATTTTCTTGATGCACCATAGAATGAGGCTTCCTCCTCATTCATGATTGTAATATGGATAGATGGACTCACCTTGTGATCAATCTCCCTAAGTCTAAGTCAATGAAGTTCAATTTGAATTTTACTTTTCGTATTATTGCGCCAAACCTGCTAACTGACAACCTCAAATTGTAATTTACGGCGACTGCTCTTTGAAAGCATACAGCTTAGCCAATTTATCAGTTCTATCATGCATCCGAAAGACGCAAAGTGTGAGTATGGAATCCAGTAGCATGTGCACTCTGACTCCACTGTCCACAATCTACCATACCTTATTTCTGGCCTCTGACACAGCAATCCAACAAATTTATACTTAAATAGATTGTAAGCATTTATGGATGACAGAGAAATCAGTTACAATTAAAGTGTCAACCATTATATACAAAGGACACATTTGAGTCCTAAGGAGTATAGGCCGAACGAGTTACGAGTGTGGGTTGACAGAGTGGGATAGAGGTGCTGCCAGTTATTGTATGTGTGCTCGCAATTTTCTTATATGAGATCCATCACTCATGTGAACAACAAGCATCACTACCAGCTGGCACTCAGCGGACTGGTGAAACAGAACCATCGGACGTAATAATTTGTGAAAATGTTCTGTGTTACAAAGTTTATATCAATTACAGCTGTAATGCATCATGTTGGCTTCAGAACGAAGCTTTGGTTGTTAATTTAAGAAGAGTTTTGGGGGAAATGAGGAATGGTAGTGTGGAATGTGGTTAATAATCCCAAGGAGCAGAGGGAAAATGTCTCTTTGTCTACTGATATAGATCAGGGTAGACTGTTAGCATGCGAGGTCGTTCACCATTTTTTTTCTCGATCCATCTGGAAGGATGTTTCACTCAGTTTCTTTAGGAGAGTTTTGTGGAGGTGGCTATCTGTGTAGGGGTTTGAATGGGCTAGCCCTAATGCATATGTTACCCCAAGGTAGAGGATCTTACATCACCTTTCAGTAACACATCTTTAATTGCTTGGAATAATAAGTTCTTTCCCTAATATTTAAAATTTTGGCAGTACGAGGGCATCACTAAGATGATCCGCATTGCTTCGTTTTTGGACAGTTTTCCAGCCCTCGACTCCAAGCATCCAGTCAGACACGAGTGCAAGTAGTGGCGCCGCATAATCAACAATGATCTAATATAAGCAAGATACAATCATTTTCACAATTGGTACCGTTAGCACCATACCTGGGATGAATAAAACCTGCCTCACCTCCTAAGTGCGTCTCAGCTATTCTTTGTATTGGGCGAACAAAGTCTCGTTACACAGGTCCAAGTAGTGGAACCTCAAAGCTATATACGCTGTATCGCTAACATATTCAGTGAAAGAGATCCATCCATGCAACTGGATCTGACGAACTGTGCCTCTCTGCCGAGAGGACGGCCTGTTAGTATCTTTGTTCTAATCCCCTGAATTATTACCCCAGGTGCCGGACTCGAGCCTAGTACATGATTAAGAATGTTTGGGTGTTGGAGAATCCGGTGGGTGAATCATATTTGCATCAGCAACACAACCAATAATGAGGGGCTGGCTAGGCATGGCAATTAAGTAAGGCTAATCAAATGTTGAATAAGGTGGAACATAAGCACCACCTCCCTGTAGTGTGGTTTCCTAATTCAAAATATTAGTATACTCTTCTATGATCCCTGGAACAACACAGACGACTTTCTGTTGGATCAGGTAACCCTTTAATCCAGCGGAGAAGCCATCCTCCAACATCCATTCTGGCAAGTTCACTAATAATTACATGTCGGTTGCTACATCAAAAAGAGGATTTACGGTCAAGGAACGTATGTGTAAGAGCGTAGCCAGTGGAGTCGGCTGCGTATGGGATAAAGGTGGTAATGGGCAAAGTGATGCACACTCCTTCCATTGCATGAGGGGAGCCAATGCAAGAAGACCGTGGTCACCAAGGAATTCTCTTAATACTGTGCATAAGACTCTTAAGAATCATCCTTTCGAATGTTTTACACAAGCAGGCTATATAAGGGATATTGGCGAAATGAAGTTTTGTTGATTGGCTTCGAATGGGAATATTGAGGCTATTGTCCATGATTTTAGGGATCTCCCCAGTGGACATATAACTCATGTTGTATATAATTCAGTAAAGATTACCTGGTACTCGACACAGCATCTGAGTATGTTGTAAGTAAAACCATCCTCACCAGGCGACGTGGAGTTTGCCCTTAGTTAGTGCTGTCATCAAGTTCCTATTAGTGAAAGGAATGTTGCAGTCATAGCTCCTTGCTGATCATAAAGGCGACACAATCTCTCCCTTGCATCATATTTTTGTCCATTAATTTCGCTGAGTGAGTACTGGAAGACTGTCAAGCTATTAGCAGCCCGACAACTGACTAACTAAACTCATTCGGCCCTATGCAAGGATGGGGTGCGCATCTGCCTCAGTTCTGTACGCCTTAATTCTATTTATGTCCCTCATGCCCGCTAAGTGGTGTGTGAGCATTGAGACCATTGACAAAATGTTCCTCAGTCTGTTTTTGCCACAAGCTCTGTCCATACCTCTCTGGCACCAGCAAGGGCAGTTTGAAGAGGCTCAGCATTTTCAGAGGGTATGGTGTTACTATATGCTATGACTAGTCGGATCGAGCAGTACGTTTCAAATGTTGAGAGTTAGAATCATTGTAATAGTAGATTTTTATAAGACTTATGATTATTATGAAGTCATTTGGATTAAGAGTAGTAGTAGGTTTCAGAGCGGCTCTAAGTAGTTTCTGAATCTGCTCGCTCACAAGGTCATTGTTAAAAGTCTCGACAGAGGTAACAGCTCTAGGAAATTATACATCATCACTTGTCAACAAAGTCATCATGTTGTTCAGGGAAATACATTAGACGTTTCCGTTTGACATATCCCACACCAGGGAAGAATAGTATACAATATCTAGAGAGGTTAGCCTTGGAAATGATCAACGCTATATATAAGTTTTACAAATGGAAGACTCACACTGGGCAGAAGTATTGTTGAAGCCCAGGCACAGATCAAGGAATACTCCATAGTATATGTTGTAGAGTTCAAGTCACCTACAATTGCACATATCATGACTTTTAAGAGTACAACAGTTGATTGCCATTACGATTACCAAACTGAGAGTTTCCAATGGGCTTTGTGTCTGCATTATATTCACCAATAATGAAGTGGTTCAGTACTGAGCACAAGTTGGGAGCTCCAAGTAATTAAACTTAATCAGCAGGAGCATACAATTAAATATGTTTTAGGAGCAGAGTTCCGCGCGAGGCGAGCGCGCGAGCCGCAGCGACACCGGTGATAACTGTACCCCTCTGTTTCTTATGTGCAAGAAGTTGATGGGGAAGTGATTTTTTTATATTAAACACAAAATATAGTAGATTTGATGGTTAATGCAACAAACGATGGAAATTTAGGGGTTGATTTTTCAGGGACTCAGCACTCTTGTAGACACACAATATCAATGGAATCAAGTGGTTACTTAATGATGCAGTCCAAAAATCTTTTTCTAAAGTGACTCAATATTCCAACTAAAATGGATAGTTTATACGAGTGTTGGTTCCATTATAAAAGTCCAGGGATAGTATTCATTTCTCAGCAAAATTGAAAAGAACTTACTAAGAATAATCAAACAGACATATCAATATCACTATCATCAGTATTATCCTTATCATGAGTTCCTAATGCAACTTCCATTTGAGAGACCTCTTGGGATCTTTGTAAAACAGAGGTCAACTTGCGCTCTTTGTCTGTGAATGTATGGAAGGTGACACTATCCCCTCGCACTCACACTCTCCAGCTTTTTATTACACTCAATCACTATCATCACATGTATCACGTCCCATTGCTGCGAGTCCTCTCTAGGCTAGATATTTTCAGCACACTATTTACATCCCCTTATTTATTCCTGTCTTCCACTATATCACCTCAATCATATCCCCCCTAATTCTACGTCTTTCTAGAGAGTGCAGTTTCAGGCCATTAGTCTAATCCTCATAGGGAAGGTTTCTATACATGGATCATCCTGTCATGCTACTTGGACATTTTCCAGATAATTATATCCCATTCTGTAATACGTGACACAAAACTGTGGCAGCATATTCAAATGAGGCCTAACAATGATGTAATAGAGTTTGAAGAACAACCTGAGGACTCCCTATTATTTATGTCTTCTTGATATAAGCCAAGATTCTAATTAGCTTTATTGCGACACTTATGCACTGTTGTCAGTGTTTCCAGATTACTGCTAACCAGAACTCCTAAATCTTTTTTCGCATCCGAAAAATTAAGATCTACATTATTAGTTATATGTGGCATGGCGTTATTGTCCTGTCCAACATTTAGAACTTTGCATTTGTCTCTATTAAACTGCATCTGCCACTTCTCCGACCCTCATCAGTCTATTCACATCTTCCTGGAGTGCTCTGAATGCTCCCTCGTCAGAATGAATCTGAACGGCCTATTTTGGTGTCATCAGGCAAAACTTGCCGATGTCGCTCTTTATGCCCTCATCTATGTCGTTTAGTAGATTGTGAACAGCAGGGGCCCACATATGACCCCTGGTGGAACACCGCTCGTGCGCTCCCACTCTGATTTCTCCCCCATTTATTCAAAACCTCTGCTGCCTATTTGTCAACCGATGCCTCTATCCAGGAAAAAATTTCTCCTCCGATTCATTGCTTTAATTTTCCTCAATATCTCGATGTGGGACCCTTCAAAAGCCTTAACGAAGTCCATGATACACAATATCATATTCATTACCATGATCTACATCCTCAATTAGCCAGAGCGTGCGTGCGGAAAAAGTTAATAAATTCAGTAAAGGCAGGAACTACCCTTTGAAAACCATCTGAGATTCGTTGATTAATTTTAATGGCTTTTCAGGGGCTACGTAACAGCCTCGCAATTATTGATTCCATAAATTTTCCCACTATGGAGGTTTAGGGCTTATTGGTCTATATTTCGAAGCTAAAGGACCTGTCACCTGTTTTGAAAATAGGTATAACATTTGCCATTTCCACTTATCTGGCACCATGCCAGTTTTTGTAGTGATATGTTGAATAAGAATAGCCAAAGGTTTGCTAAGCTGCCCTTTACATTCCTTTAGAGACCCTTGCAGTACAGTTCTCATCAGCCTGGGATTTGTTGTTTTAATTTATCTAATTCTAAGGACCATGTCCTTGTACCCTAATAGTGCCAGTTTATTAATCGTCCTGTTCTACATAATTTATCATTACTGTAAATATCACTGGTATCCTCCGTGTGTAAAAACTGAGAGGAAGTAATGTGTTAAAAAATCTACTAAACACATTTCCTTATCACTGATCAGTGAAGCTGACACCGAGGAACTTTTGATGGCCTATCTTGTCCCTGAACTTACTTCTGTATACCAGAAAGAATCCTTTTTGGGTTTAGTCTTCGATTCTCTTTGCAACTTTAACGACCTCATAATCTCTTTTGCTTTTCTAATTCCCTTTTTTATTTCTCTCTTTAACTGAATTTTATCGATTTCTTAATTGCCCCTCTCCTCTTTTGATTTGCCTATATATGCCTCTCTTTTGACCAATCAGATATTTTAAACTATTGTTCATCCCATTTAGGATCATTTTTGTTTGATCTGATTTCCCTATTTGGAACATAATTTGACTGAGCAGCTAGAACTATGCCCCGGGAAAACATCATATCGGCAACCATCACCACCTACCTGACCCTTAGTCAGGTCATTCCAGTTCAGCCCACCTAAGTAATTTTTCAGTCCATGAAATCAGCCAAGCGAAAGTCAGGGGCGGAGACTTGATTGCCATTATTAGGGGAATTCCATAATATGTTAAAACTGAGTGATTTGTGATCACTCTCCCCAAGCTCATCATTAACCTTAAGATTATTAATTAGTGTTTCCCTACTGCAAGAACCAAGTCAAGGGGGTTATTTCCCCAGTTGGCTCTGTCACAAACTGTTTTAAAAAAAATCCTGGATCGAATCAAGAAAAATCACCCGACTCTAAATTTCCTGTCAAATTGCTCCAGTCAATCTGTCTATAGTTGAAATCTCCCATTAGCACAACATTTTCGTATGTAGAGCCTTACGAATTTTCGTCCCATAGAAATTTACTGCACTCCCTATCAAGATTTGGGCCCTGTAAATCCCCACCCAAAATTAGTTTTTCTCGGCCCTCGAGAAGCTGTAACCAAACAGATTCAGTGGCTGACGCTTCTAATTTAATATCTTTTTCTAACACAACAATTTAAATTGTCCTGACATACATCGCTACTCCACCAAACCCTTTCCCGTTTACCCTGTCAGTGTGGAATAATTTATAAACCTTGTATGTGACATTCAGAGGGGATCTCTCTTCTTTCAGATTG
>NC_069419.1:41429683-41431632 GCF_026875155.1 Cherax quadricarinatus | reverse complement strand
CCTCGCTGCAACATTCGTCACCCATGCTTCACCCCCAAAACGGGACTTTAAAAAACTATACTCTCATACATCCCCCTTTGCTTCCAATACAAAGTTCTTTTCTCCACGACTCCAAAGTGCACCGCTCACCCTTTTTCCCCCCCTTCATTAATTCTATGATTCACCTCATCTTTAAACTGACCCATCCGCTGACACGTCCACTCCCAAATACTGAATACATTCACCTCCTCCATACTCTCTCCCTCCAATCTGATATCCAATTTTTTCATCACTTAATCTTTTTGTTACCCCTCATAACCTTACTCTTCCTCTATTCACTTTCATTTTTCTTCTTTTACATACCCACCAAATTCATCCACCAACCTCTGCAACTCTCTTCAGAATCATCCAAAAGCACAGTGTCATCAGCAAAGAGCAACTGTGACAACTCCCACTTTATGTGTGATTCTTATCTTTTAACTCCACGCCTCTTGCCAAGCCCCCTCTCATTTACTTCTCTTACTACCCTATCAAATAAATATATTGAACAACAACGATGACATCACACATCCTTGTCTAAGCCTCTTTTACTGGGAAATAATCTCCCTTTTTCCTACATATTCTAACTTGAGCTTCACTATCCTCGTAAAAACTCTTCACTGCTTTCAGTAACCTACCTCCTATACCATACATCTGCAACATCTACCACATTGCCCCCCATCCACCCTGTCATAAGCCTTTCAAAATCCATAAATGCCACAAAAACCCTCTTTAGCCTTATCTAAATACTGTTCACCTATATGTTTCACTGTAAACACCTGGTCCACACACCCCCTACCTTTCCTAAAGCCTCCTTGTTCATCTGCTATCCTATTCTCCGTCTTACTCTTAATTCTTTCATTAATAACTCTACCAAAACACTTTACCGGGTATACTCACCAACTTACCCCCCCTATAATTTTTGCACCCCCTCTTTTGCCCCCTTTTGCCTTTATACAAAGGAACTATGCATGCTCTCACTGCCAATCCCTAGGTACCTTACCCCTTCCATACTTTTTATTAAAATAATAGAAACCAAACCACTCCAAAACTATATCCCCACCTGCTTTTAACAGTTCCTATCTTATCCCATCAATCCCAGCTGCCTTACCCCCTTTCATTTTACCTACTGCCTCACCAACTTCCCCCACACTCACAACTGGCTCTTCCTCACTCCTACAAGATGTTATTCCTCCTTATGTTATCTCTCCTTGCCCTATACACCAAATCACAGCTTCTCTATCTTCATCAACATTCAACAATTCCTCAAAATATTCTCTCCATCTTCCCAATACCTCTAACTCTCCTCTTCTATTTTTAACTGACAAATTCATTTGTTCTCTAGGCTTCCTTAACTTGTTAATCTCACTCCAAAACTTTTTCTTATTTTCAACAAAATTTTTTGATAACATGTCCCCCCACTCTCTCATTTGCTCTCTTTTTAAAATTGCTTCACCACTCTCTTAACCCCCTCCTTTTTTCTCCATATACTCTTCCCTCCTTGCATCACTTCTACTTTGTAAAAACTTCTCATATGCTAACTTTTTCTCCCTTACTACTCTTCTTTACATCATCATTCCACCAATCGCTCCTCTTCCCTCCCCCCACCCCACTTTCCTGTAACCACAAACTTCTGCTGAACACTCTAACAAAACATTTTAAACCTACCCCATAAACCCTTTTTGATCCCATTGCCTATGCCTCATTAGCCCATCTATCCTCCAATAGTTGTTTATACTTACCCTAACTGCCTCCCTTTTAGTTTATGAACCTTCACCTCTCCTTACCTGATGCTTCTATTCTCCTTGTATCCCATCTACCTTATACTCTCAGTGTTACTACAACTAAATATGATCTGAATATATCTGTGGCCCCTCTATAAACATGTACATCCTAAAGTCTACTCAAAAGTCTTTTATCTACCAATACAT
>NC_069419.1:41417183-41427183 GCF_026875155.1 Cherax quadricarinatus | reverse complement strand
CAATTTGTCGACTCAGCTACACTGGACTGATGGACTTCGTCTTTTTTTCCTAAATGCAATTATTTTGTTAGCGTTTAGCCTTTGATAAATGTTATTATCTGCATTGTGTACACTGTGCGGACTTGGGACTCATACTAGTCAAATAGAACCTTGATACTTGTGCGGGTCCAAAATTTTGGGATAATATTTTTTTAAAAGTCCGGTGTTGGACTTACACAAGCACGTATAGATAAAACTAATGAGAGTTAGTATTATAATTAGGGGTTTATTTCTTCATTCACATAATTTTATTTTTTAATTGTTTTTCAAGCAAAAGTTAATATTTTATACAATATATCTTCTTCAATAAACACAGGCACATTTATTTTCTTGTTATATATCAAGGTAATATATACCGAGTATGTGAGTATCACTATATAACACAATCTGTATATATTATCTTATTCAGGATGGGACGAGACACAGGGAGGGAGGGAGTACATGGTGTTATTGTGTGTCACATGGTGTTATTGTGTGTCACATGGTGTTACTGTGAGTCACATGGTGTTATTGTGTGTCACATGGTGTTAATGTGTGTCACATGGTTTTATTGTGAGTCACAGGGTGTTTATTGTGAGTCACATGGTGTTATTGTGAGTCACATGGTTTTAAATTTTGTGTGTCACATGTTTTATTGTGAGTCACATGGTGTTATTGTGTGTCACATGGTGTTATGTGTGGTCAAAATGGTGTTATTGTGAGTCAACATGGTTTTTATTGTGTGTCACATGGTTTTATTGTGAGTCACATGGTGTTATTGTGAGTCACATGGTGTTATTGTGAGTCACATGGTGTTATTGTGTGTCACATGGTGTTATTGTGTGTCACATGGTGTTATTGTGAGTCACATGGTGTTATTGTGTGTCACATGGTGTTATTGTGATCACATGGGTTATTGTTGTGTCACATGGTGTTATTGTGAGTCACATGGTGTTATTGTGTGTCACATGGTGTTATTGTGTGTCACATGGTTTTATTGTGAGTCACATGGTGTTATTGTGAGTCACATGGTGTTATTGTGAGTCACATGGTGTTATTGTGTGTCACATGGTGTTATTGTGAGTCACATGGTGTTATTGTGTGTCACATGGTGTTATTGTGTTCACATGGTTTTATTGTGATCACATGGTGTTATGTGTGGTCACTGGTTTTATTGTGAGTCACATGGTGTTTTGTGAGTCACATGGTGTTATTGTGAGTCAAATGGTGTTATTGTGTGTCACATGGTGTTATTGTGTGTCACATGGTTTTATTGTGAGTCACATGGTGTTATTGTGAGTCACATGGTGTTATTGTGTGTCACATGGTGTTATTGTGTGTCACATGGTTTTATTGTGAGTCACATGGTGTTATTGTGTCACATGGTGTTATTGTGAGTCACATGGTGTTATTGTGTGTCACATGGTGTTATTGTGAGTCACATGGTGTTTTGTGAGTCCCATTGGTGTTTTTGGGTGTGTCACTGGTGTTATTGTGTGCACATGGTGTTATTGTGTGTCACATGGTGTTATTGTGATCACGTTTTTTTATTGTGGGGTCACATGGTGTTATTGTGTGTCACATGGTGTTATTGTGGCCCACATGGTGTTATTGTGTGTCACATGGTGTTATTGTAGTCACATGGTGTTATGTGATTTACGGGGTGTTTTTGTGGTCACATGGTGTTTTTTGGTGTGCACATGGTGTATTGTGTCCATGGTGTTATTGTGTTTTTTTACATGGTGTTTATTGTGAGTCACATGGTGTATTGTGTGTCACAAGTATATTGTGTAGTTACATGGTGTTGTGTGCACATGTGTGTTTTGTGTGTAACATGTTGTGTGCACAGGTTTTTACTGTGTGTAAATGGTGTTATTGTGTGTCACTTGGTGTTACTGGGGTGTCAATGGTGTTATT
The DNA here is from genome assembly GCF_026875155.1 of Cherax quadricarinatus. Taxonomy (NCBI): domain Eukaryota; kingdom Metazoa; phylum Arthropoda; class Malacostraca; order Decapoda; family Parastacidae; genus Cherax; species Cherax quadricarinatus. Next base: position 41,425,248 of record NC_069419.1, on the reverse strand, counting down.
GTGTGTCACATGGTGTTTTACTGTATGTCATATGGTTTTTTTTATTGTGTTCACTAGGGTGTTATTTGTGCACATGGTTTATGTGTGCCCACTTGGTGTTTTTGGGGTTTTCATTTGGGTGTTATCGTGTGTAAAATGGTGTTACTGTGTGTCATATGGTGTTATTGTGTGTCACTTGGTGTTACTGTGTGTCACATGGTGTTACTGTGTGTCACATGGTGTTACTGTATGTCATATGGTGTTATTGTGTGTCACTTGGTGTTACTGTGTCACATGGTGTTATTGTGTGTCAGTTGGTGTTACTGTGTCACATAGTGTTATTGTGTGTCACTTGGTGTTATTGTGTGTCACTTGGTGTTATTGTGTGTCACATGGTGTTACTGTGTGTCTATGGTTAATGGTGTATTGGTTACTGTGTGTCACATGGTGTTACTGTGTGTCACATGGTGTTACTGCATGTCATATGGTGTTATTGAGTGTCACATGATGTTACTGTGTGTCACATGGTGTTGTGCGTCACATGGTGTTACTGTGTGTCACATGGTGTTACTGTGTGTTACATGGTGTTATTGTGTGTCACTTGGTGTTACTATGTGCCATATGGTGTTATTGTGAGTCACATGGTGTTTTTGTGTGTCTCATGGTGTTGTGTGTCACATGGTGTTACTGTGTGTCACATGGTGTTGTGTGTCACATGGTGTTACTGTGTGTAACAAGTTGTGTGTTACATGGTGTTACTGTGTGTCACATGGTGTTATTGTGTGTCACTTGGTGTTACTGTGTGTCACATGGTGTTATTGTGTGTCACTTGGTGTTACTGTGTGTCATATGGTGTTATTGAGAGTCACATGGTGTTATTGTGTGTCACATGGAGTTGTGTGTCACATGATGTTACTGTGTGTCACATGGTGTGTGTCACATAGTGTTACTGTGTGCAACATGGTGTTACTGTGTGTCACATGGTGTTATTGTGTGTCACTTGATGTTACTGTGTGTCACATGGTGTTATTGTGTGTCACTTGGTGTTATTGTGAGTCACATGGTGTTATTGTGTGTCATATGGTGTTATTGTGTGTCACATGGTGTTGTGTGCCACATAGTGTTACTGTGTGTCACATGGTGTTATTCTGTGTCACTTGATGTTATTGTGTGTCATATGGTGTTATTGTGAGTCACATGGTGTTATTGTGTGCCACATGGTGTTATTGTGTGTCACATTGTGTTGTGTGTCACATGGAGTTACTGTGTGTCACATGGTGTTATTGTGTGTCACTTGGTGTTACTGAGCGTCACATGGTGTTATTGTGTGTCATATAATGTTACTGTGTGTCACATGGTGTTATTATGTGTCACTTAGTGGTTGTGTGTAAACATGAGTTACGTGTGCCCACATGGGGGTTTTTGTGTGTACAGGGTGTTATTGTGATCACATGGTATATGGGGGTTCATATGGTGTTATTGTGTGTCACATTGTGTTGTGTGTCACATGGAGTTACTGTGTGTCACATGGTGTTATTGTGTGTCACATGGTGTTGTGTGTGTCAAATGATGTTACTGTGTGTCACATGGTGTTGTGTGTCACATGGTGTTACTGTGTGTCACATGGTGTTATTGGAATAACAGGTGTTACTGTGTGTCACGCGGTGTTATTGTATGTCATATGGTGTTACTGTGTGTCACATGGTGTTATTGTGTCATGTGGTGTTACTGTGTGTCATATAGTGTTACATGGTGTTATTATGTGTTACTTGGTGTTATCGTTTGTTACATGGTGTTACTGTGTGTCATATGGTGTTATTGTGTGTCACATGGTGTTAATGTGTGTCACATTGTGTTACTGTGTGTCACATGGTGTTATTGTGTGTCACATGGTCTTACTGTGTGTCACATTGTGTTATAGTGTGTCACATGGTTTTATTGTGAATCACATGGTGTTAGTGTGTGTCATATGGTGTTATTGTGTGTCAAATGGTGTTATTGTGTGTCATATGGTGTTACTGTGCGTCACATTTCTTACTGTGTGTCACATGGTGCTATTGTGTATCGCATGGTCTTAATGTGTGTCACATGGTCTTATTGTGTGTCACATGGTGTTGTGTGTCACATGGTCTTACTGTGTGTCACATGGTGTTGTTTGTCACATGGAGTTACTGTGTGTCAAAATGGTGTTTTTGTGTTTTCACATGGTCTTATTGGTGTCACGGGTTATTTGTCACATGGTCTTTGTGTGTACATGGTTTCGTGTGCCCACTTTGGGAGTTACTGTGGTCACATGGTCTTTTTGTGTGTCACATGGTCTTACTGTGTGTCAATGGTCCATGTTGTCAATGGTGTATTGTGTGTCACAGGGTGTTATGTGAGTCACAGGTGTTATGGGTACAGGGTGTTATTGTGAGTCACATGGTGTTATTGTGTGTCACAAGGTATTATTGTGAGTTACATGGTGTTGTGTGTCACATGGTGTTTCTGTGTGTAACATGTTGTGTGTCACATGGTTTTACTGTGTGTCACATGGTGTTATTGTGTGTCACTTGGTGTTACTGTGTGTCACATGGTGTTATTGTGTGTCACATGGTGTTACTGTATGTCATATGGTGTTATTGTGTGTCACTTGGTGTTACTGTGTCACATGGTGTTATTGTGTGTCACTTGGTGTTATTGTGTGTCACTTGGTGTTATCGTGTGTCACATGGTGTTACTGTGTGTCATATGGTGTTATTGTGTGTCACTTGGTGTTACTGTGTGTCACATGGTGTTATTGTGTGTCACATGGTGTTACTGTATGTCATATGGTGTTATTGTGTGTCACTTGGTGTTACTGTGTCACATGGTGTTATTGTGTGTCAGTTGGTGTTACTGTGTCACATAGTGTTATTGTGTGTCACTTGGTGTTATTGTGTGTCACTTGGTGTTATTGTGTGTCACATGGTGTTACTGTGTGTCATATGGTGTTATTGTGTGTCACTTGGTGTTACTGTGTGTCACATGGTGTTACTGTGTGTCACATGGTGTTACTGCATGTCATATGGTGTTATTGAGTGTCACATGATTTTACGTGTGTCACATGGTGTTTGCGTCACATGGTGTTATAGGTGTGCACTGTGTTCTGTAGTGATTTACATGGTGTTATTGGGTGTCATTGGTGTTACATTGGGGCCATATGGTGTTATTGTGAGTCACTGGTGTTTTTGGTGTTCATGTGGTTGTGTGCACATGGTGTTAAACTGTGTGTCACATGGTGTTGTGTGTCACTTGGTGTTTACGTGTGTAACAAGTTTTTGTGTTACATGGGTGTTACTGTGTGTCACAGGGTGTTATTGTGTGTCACTGGTGTTACTGGTGTCACATGGTGTTATTGTGTCATTGGTGTACTGTGTGTCATATGGTGTATTGAGAGTACTTTGTGTTATTGTGTTTCACAGGAGTTTTTTGTGTCACATGATGTTACTGTGTGTCCCAGGGTGTGTGTCACATAGTGTTACTGTTGTGCAACATGGTGTTACGTGTTGTCACATGGTGTTATTGTGTGTCACTTTGATGTTACGGGTGTTTTCACATGGTGTTATTGTGTGTAACTTGGTGTTATTGTGAGTCACATGGTGTTATTGTGTGTCATATGGTGTTATTGTGTGTCACATGGTGTTGTGTGCCACATAGTGTTACTGTGTGTCACATGGTGTTATTCTGTGTCACTTGATGTTATTGTGTGTCATATGGTGTTATTGTGAGTCACATGGTGTTATTGTGTGCCACATGGTGTTATTGTGTGTCACATTGTGTTGTGTGTCACATGGAGTTACTGTGTGTCACATGGTGTTATTGTGTGTCACTTGGTGTTACTGAGCGTCACATGGTGTTATTGTGTGTCATATAATGTTACTGTGTGTCACATGGTGTTATTATGTGTCACTTAGTGTTGTGTGTCACATGGAGTTACTGTGTGTCACATGGTGTTATTGTGTGTCACATGGTGTTATTGTGAGTCACATGGTATTATTGTGTGTCATATGGTGTTATTGTGTGTCACATTGTGTTGTGTGTCACATGGAGTTACTGTGTGTCACATGGTGTTATTGTGTGTCACATGGTGTTGTGTGTGTCAAATGATGTTACTGTGTGTCACATGGTGTTGTGTGTCACATGGTGTTACTGTGTGTCACATGGTGTTATTGTGAATAACATGGTGTTACTGTGTGTCACGCGGTGTTATTGTATGTCATATGGTGTTACTGTGTGTCACATGGTGTTATTGTGTCATGTGGTGTTACTGTGTGTCATATAGTGTTACATGGTGTTATTATGTGTTACTTGGTGTTATCGTTTTTTACATGTGTTCTGGGGTTGCCCATAGGGGTGTTTTTTGTGTGTCACTTGGTTTTAATTTTTGTACTTTGTGTTACTTTTGGGTCACATGGTGTTATTGTGTTCACATGGTTTTTTACTTTTGTTTTCACATTGTGTTATTTGGTCCCAGGGTTTTTTTTGGGTGAATCACGGGGTGTTAGGGTGTGTCATATGGTTTTATTGTGTGAAAAGGGTGTTATTGTTTTCCCATAGGTGTTACTGTGCGTCCCCTTTTTCTTACTTTTGTAACATGGTGCTATTTGTATCGAAATGGTTTTAAAATTTTTTGGGGTTCCCCATGGTTTTTATTGTGGGGTTTCACATGGTGTTGTGTAAAAATTTGGTCTTACTGGTGCCACTTTGGTGTTGTTTGCCCACATGGGGTTACTGGGGGTGTCATAGGGTGTTTTGTGTGTCACAGGGGTTTATTGTGTGTAAAATTTGGCCCTTTATTGTGCACGGGTTTCTTTTTTGTGGGGCCCCCCAAAAACCCCCCTTAAACTGTGGTCACATTGATTTTCTGTTTTGTCACATGGTTTTATTGGTGTTTAAACGGGTTTTAAACGGGTGTTTTCCACATGGTCTCCCCTGCTTGTACAGGTGTTATTGTGTCACATGGCCCTTACTGTGTGTAAACCATGGTGTTTTTGGGGTGTCACTTGGCCCTTATTGGGTGTCACATGGTTTTACTGGTGCACATGGTCTCACTGCTTGTACATGGGGGTTATTGTGTGTAAACATGGTTTTAAACTTTTGGTGTCACATGGTGTTTTTTGTGTGCACAGGGTTTCTTTTGTTTTGTCACATGGTCTTACTTTTGTTTTAAAATTTTTCTCACGGGTTTTGTCACTTTGGTTTTTAATTGAGGGGTAAAATGGTCTTACTGTATGTAAAAGGGTGTTTTTGTGTGTCACAGGGCCTTATTGTGTGCCCACATGGTCTTACTGGGGTTTTCCCTTGGCCCTCACTGCTTGTCACATGGTGTTATTGAGTTTCACATGCCCTTACTGGGGTTTTCACATGGTGTTACTGTGTGTCACTTGGTTCACTTTGTCACATGGTGTTATTGAGTGTCACATGGTTTTAAACTTTTTGTTTTTCACATGGTGTTTTACTGTGTGTCACATGGGGGTTATTGTGTATAATGCTAAAATTTTTATGTTTTTATTATGTGGTGTTTTTTAAAGTGTTACGTAGTGCTAGTGAGTTAATGGTGTTAGTTTTGTTTTTTTTTGGGAAATTTTGGGGTTTTTTTGGTTTTTTTTTTATGTGATGTTATTGTGTTTTTTGGGGAAGGAAAGGACGGGGAAAGGGGAGGGGGAAGGGGGGAAAAATTTTGGGAGGGGAGGGGAGGGGAAGAGGGGAAGAGGGGGGAGAGGGGGAGGGGGGAAAGAGAGGGGGAAGGAGGGGGAGAAGAGAGAGAGAGAAGGGGGGAGGGGAGAGGGGAGAGAGAGGAAAAAATGGAAGAGACAATGAGCGAACAACGAGGGGAAAGGGAAAGAAAGAGATTTTTTTTAGAGAATGAAATGGAGTAAATTTGAGGCGTGAAAAGGGGGGGGGGATAGATGCCCTTTTGGGTGAAGGAGGAGGAGGGAAGGGCGGAAGTAATGCTCGGTGTTAAACGAGGGATTTGATAAACAGGGAGCAAACCCGAGAGTCACTTTGCTGCCTCCCCTTACTCCCCTTCCCCCCTCACTCACCCACCCTCCCTATCCACTCCCCTCACCCTCCCCCCCACTCTCTCACCCCCCTCCCCCCCTCTTCTCTCCCCTCCCCCCCCCTCCCCTCTCACCCCCTTCCCCTCCCCTCACCCTCCCTCCCCTCTCTTCACCCTCCCCCCCCCTCTCTTCCACCCTCCCCCCCCTCTCCCCTCCCACCCTCCCTCCCCTCTCTTTTCACCCCCCTCCCCCTCTTTTAAAACCCTCCCCCCCCCTTTTCTTTTCCCCCCCTCCCCCCCCCTCTCTCTCACCCCCCCTCCCCCTCTCTCTCACCCCCCCCCCCCTCTCTCCTCCCCACCCCCCTCCCCTCTCTTTTCCCCCTTTCCCCCCCCCCCCCTTCACCCCCCCTTTCCCCTCTCTCTCCCCCCTTCCCTCCCCTCTTCTCACCCTCCCTCCCCTTCTCTCACCCTCCCCCCCCTTTTCTCTCACCCCCCCTTCCCCTCTTCTCTCACCCCCCCTCCCCCCCTCTCTCCCCCCTCCTCCCCTCTCTTCACCCCCCTTTCCCCTCTCTTTTCCCCCTCCCTTCCCTTTTCCCCTCACCCTCCCCCCCTCTCTCTACCCTCCCTCCCCTTTTTCCCCTCACCCTTTTCCCCCTCTCTCTCACCCCCCCCTCCTTCTCTTTTCTCATCCCCCCCCCCTCTTTTTTTTTTTTTTTTTTTTTTTTTTTTTTTTTTTTTTTTTTTTTTTTTTTTTTTTTTTTTTTTTTTTTTTTTTTTATACGGGGTTTTTGGAAAATTTTTTAAGGACCCCTAGCTTTATTGAAAACTATTTTCGGGTTAAGGATTCCTAACTTATTGGCAAGCTAAGAGTTTGTTACCTACATCGGGCTCATTTAAAAAAGCATTTTTTTTGGGTTTATGAGACTTTAAAAGTGGGGAACAGGATAAATTTTGGGAGCCTTTCTGTGGGCCAGCAATTTTCATTTGATAAACTGACGTTATCTTCGTTTGACATAATTTTCCCTTTTTACAAATTTTGTGTTCCATACTCGAGTAAACCCTTTGGGTATGTATGATTTTCAGATGGAGTGATTTCTGGGGGAAAGGGTACAGAAAGAGTAAATTTGCGGGCTTTCGGGGCCCGTTTTTGGGGCAAAAAAAAGCTTGTTTTAAAAGGCTTTTCCTCGAAGGGGGTTCCAAGTGTGGTATTTTGAAAATTTTTGGGCCTTTCCCATAACGAAAGGGCCCACCCCATCCTCCTATTTTAAAAAGGCCCTCTTCTAAAATTTACAAAACAATCCAGGAGGGGCCCCAGGCGAGAAGGGAGCCGTCTTCTTGTTCTCTACTCTGTAAAGGGCAGTCGCAGATAAAAGGGGGGGGGGCGGGCAAACCAAGAAAGTGGGAATAAAAAGGGTTTGGAGCGTACTTGTCCCTCGTACGGGGATCTTCAACCCCCACTTCAAGCAGATGCGAGATCGGCGAAGTGTGAAAAAGCTTCCTGGTTTTTCCCCCCTTTTGTTTTGCAAAAATTAAACAACATGGTTCTTCATGGTTATTTTGGATTTCAAATTTAAACCCCAAGGATATCAACTTTTTTCTCCGGGTGCCAACACCCGCCCCCATTACCCAAAAACTACTGCACCAGAAATTTCCTTTCATGGTGCCAGGGGACGATCATTTTTGGGTTTTTCTTCAGGTGCAAATTTTTAACTTGCCATCTTTTTCCCCAAGCTATATAGTCTCACCCTTGGGGGATTGATTTTGCTTAGAGAAAGCTGGCATTTCTTTTTGGAAAATTTGAATGTCAGTGTTACAGTCGTCTGCAAAAGTTTTTTGTGTTTCTGGGATAAAGATGAAAAAGGTGTTGAATTTAGACTTTCCAAAAACATGGACCCGGGCCCCCCTTCCTTGTGGAAGGGTTTCCCCCAAAAATGGGATGCCTTTGCTGTTTCCCGTTCCTTTGAGGACTACACTTAGAGATTTTCCTTTAAGGTAATCACTGAGGAGACATAGCATGAGCCTGCCTTTTCCCCCGTGCATTAAGTTTGCAAGAGGCCCGGGCCC
>NC_069419.1:41364683-41412183 GCF_026875155.1 Cherax quadricarinatus | reverse complement strand
CCCCCCCCCCCCCCCCTCCCAAACCCCCCCCCCCCCCCCCCTCCCCCCCCCCCCCCTTCCCCTCCCCCCCCCTCTTCCCCCCCCCCCCTCTCTTCCCCCCCCTTCCTTTTTTCCCCCCCCCCCCCCCCTTTTTTCCCCCCTTCCCTCCCCCCCTTTTTTCCCCCCCTTTCCCCCCCCCCCCCCCCCCCTTCCCCCCTCCCTCCCCCCTCCCCCCCCCCCCCCCCTTTCCCCCCCCCCCTCTCTCTCACCCTCCCTCCCCTTTTTCCCCCCCCCCCCCCCTCCTCCCCTTTTTCCCCCCCCACTCCCTTTCCCCCCCCCCCCCCCCCCCCCCCCCCCCCCTTTCCCCCCCCCCCCCTTTTTTCCCCCCCCCCCCCTCCCCCCCCTCCTCCCCCCCCCCCCTTTTTCCCCCCCCCCCCCCCCCCCCCTCCCCCCCTTTTCCCCCCCCCCTCCCCCCCCCCCTCCCCCCCCTTTCCCCCCCTTCCCCCCCCCCCCCCCCCCTCTTCCCCCCCCCCCCCTTTCCCCCCCCCCCCCCTCCCTTTTTCCCCCCCCCCCCCCCCCCCCCCCCCCCCTTTCCCCCCCCCCCCTCCCCCCCCCCCCTCCCCCCTTTCCCCCCCCCCCCCCCCCCCCCCCCTCCCCCCTTTTTCCCCCTTTTTTTCCCCCCCCTCCCCTTTTTCCCCCCTCCCCCCTTCCCCCCCCTTCCCCCCCCCCCCCCCCCCTCCCCCCCTTTCCCCCCCTTTTCCCCCCCCCCCTCCCTTTCCCCCCCCCCCCCCCCTTTTTCCCCCCCCCACCCCCCCCCCCCCCCCCCCCCCTCCTTTTAATTTTTCCCCCCCCTTCCCCCCCCCTTTCCCCTTCCCCCCCCCCTTTTTTCCCCCCCCCCCCCCTTCCCCCTTTTTTCCCCCCCCCCCCCCCCCCCCCCCCCCCTCTTTCTCCCCCCCCCCCTTTCTCCCCCCCTCCCCCCCCCCCTCCCCCTCCCCCCCCCCCCCCCTTTCCCCCCTTTTTTTCCCCCCCCCCCCCCCCCCCCCCCTCCCCTTTTTTTTTTTTTTTCCCCCCCCCCCCAAAAAACCCCCCCCCCCCCCCCCCCTTTTTTCCCCAAAATTTTTTAAACCCCCCCAAAACCCCCTTTTTTTTAATTTTTCCCCCCCCAAAAACCCCCCTTTTTTTTCCCCCCTTCCCCCCTTTTTTTTAAAACCCCCCCCCTTTTTTTTTTCCCCCCCAAAATTTTTTTTAAACCCCCCCCCCCCCTTTTTTTTTTTTTTTTTTTCCAAAAAGGGGGGGGGTTTTTTGGTTTTTCCCCCCCGGGGGGTTTTTAAAATTTTTTTTTTTTTCCAAAAAAGGGGTTTTTTTAAAAAGAAAAATTTTTTTTTTAAAAAAGGGGAACCCCCTTTGGGGAAAAATTTAAATTTTGGGGAAAAGGTTTTCAAGGGGTTTTTCCTTTTTTTTTCCCGGGGGGGGGGGGGGAAAAAAAAGGGGGGTTTTTGACCTCCCTCCCCCTTTTCTCTCACCCCCCCTCCCTCTTCTCACCCCCTCCCCTCTTTCTCACCCTCCCTCCCCCTCTCTATAAGCCTCCCTCCCCCTCCTCGCCCTCCCTCCCCTCTCTCTCACCTCCTCCCTCTCTCTCACCCTCCCCTCTCTCTCACCCTCCTTCCCTTTTCTCACCCTCCCTTTCCTCTCTCTCTACCCTCCCCCCTCTCTCCTCACCCTCCCTCCCCTCTCTCTCACCTCTCCGTCCCCTCTCTCTCACTCTTCCTCCCTCTCTCTCTCACCCTCCCTCCCCTCTCTCTCACCCTCCTCTCCTCTCACCCTTCCACCCCTCCATCTCACCCCCCTCCTCTCTCACGTCCCCCCTCTCTCTCACCCTCCCCTTTTTTTTTTTTTTTTTTTTTTTTTTTTACACAGGGTTTGACAAGGTTAAGGATCCCTAGCTTTATTGACAAGCTATTTACAGGTTAAGGATTCCTAACTTTATTGGCAAGCTAAGAGCTGTTACCTACATCAGCTCATTTGAAAGCATTTTTATTGTTATGAGACATACAAGTAGGAAACAGGATGAAGTTGGAGCCATCTGTGGGCCAGCATTTTCATTTGATCAACTGACTTTATCTCGTTGATATCATTATGCTGTACGAATGTGTTCCATACTCGAGTCATCCTGGGTATGTATGATCTCAGATGGAGTGATGTTCTGGAGAAGGGTACAGCCAGAGTGAAGTTGCTGCTTTCTGCCCGTCTTGTGGCATAAAAGCTTGTTTCACGCTGTCCTCGAAGTGGATCCAAGTGTGGTATTTTGACAATATTGGCCTTGTACATAACAGTAAGGCCACCCACATCCCTCCTATGTTGAAGGCTCTGCTGAAATGACAGATCTATCCAGGATGGGTCGAGGCTAGAGATGAGACGTCTTGCTCTGTTCTCTACTCTGTCAAGCAGTCGCAGATGAGAGGGGGGGGCAGGCAAACCAAGAAAGTGGAGCATACTCAAGGTGCGAGCGTACTTGTGCCTCGTACAGGATCTTGCAACCCCTACTGTCAAGCAGATGGGAGATACGGCGAAGTGCTGTAAGCTTCCTGGCTGCCTTGTTTGCAAGATTTACAACATGGTTCTTCATGGTTAGTTTGGAGTCATATTTCACCCCAAGGATATCAACTTCTTCTCCAGGTGCCAACATCCTCCCATTCATCCTTACTACTGCACCAGCATTACCATCATGGTGTCTAGAGTCGATCATCATTTGCGTTTTCTCAGGTGCAAATGTTACTTGCCATCTATTTCCCCAAGCTGATATAGCTCTCAGCTGGTGATTGATGTAGCATAGAGCAGCTGGCATTTCTTCTCTTGGATAAGTGAATGTCAGTGTACAGTCGTCTGCATATGCATGTGATTCTGGGATGAGATGAAGAAGGTCGTTGAAGTAGACATTCCATAACAATGGATCCAGCACGCTTCCTTGTGGAACACTTGCCCCAATAGGATGTCTTGCTGATTCCATTCCATTGAGAACTACACTTAGAGATCTACCATGAAGGTAATCACTGAGGAGACATAGCGTAGAGCCTGCAATTCCCAGTGCTTGAAGTTTTGCTAAGAGGCCCTGGTGCCACACCCGGTCGAAAGCGCCAGCAATGTCCAGTGCTACCACACAGCTGACTTTGGATTCATCCAGTGACTCTCTCTCACCCTCCCTCCTCTCTCTCTCATCTCCCCTCTCCTCTCTCTCACCCTTCCCTCTCTTTCACCTTCCCTCCTCTCTCTCCCCCTCCCTTCCCTCTCTCTCACTCTCCCTCCCCTCTCTCTCACCCTCCCTCCCCTCTCTCTCACCCTTCCAGCCCTCTCTCTCACCCTCCCTCCCTCTCTCTCACCCTCCCTCCCCTCTCTCTCTCCTTCCCTCCCCTCTCTCTCATCCTCCCTTCCCTCTCACCTTCCCTCCTCTCCCTCTCACCCTCCCTCCCGTCCCTCTCACCCTCCCTCCCCTCACTTCCTCACTTTTCCATCGCCCTGGTAAAATCTCCCAGCTCAAGCTGACAGATTTCAACACTAGGAAACCCATCCAGTGATGGAATGTGATAAGGAAACTGTTTTTATTTCCATTATGTGACTGTTGTAGAGAATCGAGTAGTAACACACTGCTGATGTATCCAGTTCTGCTACAACAAGAACTCCCTGTTAGTATTCCTCACCTTCACTCTCCCTGTCCTCACCTTCTGGTCTGCATGTTCCCCTAAATTTCCCTTCATCTCCTCAGGCTCCCAGCTTCCTCATACCATCATGATTATAACAAAGTGACATCATCGAACTTCACAAAGGTGGCAGGAACACCATCACAAAAGTTATATCTCACTCCACACTGATGCCAGGAAAATCATCACTAAACGAAGGTGGCAGGAAAACCATCACGAAAGTGACATCATCCCACTGAACGAAGGTGGCTGGAAAGTCATCACAAAAGTGACATCATCCCACTGAACGAAGGTGGCTGGAAAGTCATCACAAAAGTGACATCATCCCACTGAACGAAGGTGGCAGGAAAACCACCACGAAAGTGACATCATCCCACTAAACGAAGGTGGCAGGAAACTCATCGCAAAAGTGACATCATCCCACTGAACGAAGGTGGCAGGAAAACCATAACGAAATTGACATCATCCCACTAAACGAAGGTGGCAGGAAAGTCATCACAAGTGACATCATCCCACTGAACGAAGGTGGCAGGGAAGTCATCACAAAAGTGACATCATGCCACTGAACGAGAGTGGCAGGAAAGTTATCACAAAAGTGACATCATCCCACTAAACGAAAGTGGCAGGAAAGTCATCACAAAAGTGACATCATCCCACTAAACGAAAGTGGCAGGAAAGTCATCACAAAAGTGACATCATCCCACTCCACACAGGTGACTGGAAAATTTTCACTAAAGTTTGAATGAAGATCGATGGCACTAAGGTCTAAAATTATTAAAATTACTAAGATGTCTGCTAAGATCGCAAAACTCCAGGAGTAACAACGTTTACACAACTCAGCGACACGTGGGTTTGAAAGCCGATTCAGGCCGATTCAGCCCCTAGTAACTGCTAGACCGCTACGATATGATTCTTGGCACAGTGGAAGACAAGCAATATATAAAAATATATTAAGAGTGAAGCAATATTGTAGGCCTATTGGCCCATGCTAGGCAAGTTCAATTCACAACTAACCACATCCACTCACATACCCGTCCAACCTATGTTTATTTACAGCTTTAATCACTCTACTTGGTAGTTTGTTCCACTTATCTGCAACTGTATTGTCAGAATAGTACTTCTCTACACCCGGCAGTAACATTAGTACTACCCTACACCCGGCAGTAATGTTAGTACTTCCCTACACCCGGCAGTAACATTAGTACTACCCTACACCCGGCAGTAATGTTAGTACTTCCCTACACCCGGCAGTAACATTAGTACTTCCCTGCACCCGGCAGTAATATTAGTACTTCCCTGCACCCGGCAGTAACATTAGTACTTCTCTACACCCGGCAGTAACATTAGTAATTCCCTACACCCGGCAGTAATATTAATACTTCCCTACACCCGGCAGTAACATTAGTACTACCCTACACCCGGCAGTAATATTAGTACTTCCCTGCACCCGGCAGTAACATTAGTACTTCTCTACACCCGGCAGTAACATTAGTAATTCCCTACACCCGGCAGTAATATTAATACTTCCCTACACCCGGCAGTAACATTAGTACTACCCTACACCCGGCAGTAATATTAGTACTTCCCTGCACCCGGCAGTAACATTAGTACTTCCCTACACCCGGCAGTAATATTAATACTCCCCTACACCCGACAGTAACATTAGTACTACCCTACACCCGGCAGTACTATTAGTACTTCCGTGCACCCGGCAGTAACATTAGTACTACCCTACACCCGGCAGTAATATTAATACTTCCCTAAACCCGGCAGTAACATTAGTACTACCCTACACCCGGCAGTAATATTAGTACTTCTCTACACCCGGCAGTAATATTAGTACTTCTCTACACCCGGCAGTAACATTAGTACTACCCAACACCCGGATGTAATATTAGTACTTCTCTACACCCGGCAGTAACATTAGTACTACCCTACACCCGGCAGTAATATTAGTACTTCTCTACACCCGGCAGTAATATTAGTACTTCTCTACACCCGGCAGTAATATTAGTACTTCTCTACACCCGGCAGTAACATTAGTACTACCCTACACCCGGCAGTAATATTAGTACTTCTCTACACCCGGCAGTAATATTAGTACTTCTCTACACCCGGCAGTAACATTAGTACTACCCTACACCCGGCAGTAATATTAGTGCTTCTCTACACCCGGCAGTAATATTAGTACTTCTCTACACCCGGCAGTAACATTAGTACTACCCTACACCCGGTAGTAATATTAGTACTTCTCTACACCCGGCAGTAACATTAGTACTACCCAACACCCGGATGTAATATTAGTACTTCTCTACACCCGGCAGTAACATTAGTACTACCCTACACCCGGCAGTAATATTAGTACTTCTCTACACCCGGCAGTAATATTAGTACTTCTCTACACCCGGCAGTAATATTAGTACTTCTCTACACCCGGCAGTAACATTAGTACTACCCTACACCCGGCAGTAATATTAGTACTTCTCTACACCCGGCAGTAATATTAGTACTTCTCTACACCCGGCAGTAACATTAGTACTACCCTACACCCGGTAGTAATATTAGTACTTCTCTACACCCGGCAGTAACATTAGTACTACCCTACACCCGGAAGTAATATTAGTACTTCTCTACACCCGGCAGTAACATTAGTACTACACTACACCCGGAAGTAATATTAGTACTTCTCTACACCCGGCAGTAATATTAGTACTTCTCTACACCCGGCAGTAATATTAGTTCTACCCTACACCCTACAGTAATATTAGTACTTTCAAGGCAGGTGAAATTGCTGACCTAGAAAATGTACAGAGAACCTTCACGGCGCGCATAACGGAGATAAAACACCTCAATTACTGGGAGCGCTTGAGGTTCCTGAACCTGTATTCCCTGGAACGCAGGCGGGAGAGATGCATGATTATATACACCTGGAAAATCCTAGAGGGACTAGTACCGAACTTGCACACGAAAATCACTCACTACGAAAGCAAAAGACTTGGCAGACGATGCAACATCCCCCCAATGAAAAGCAGGGGTGTCACTAGCACGTTAAGAGACCATACAGTAAGTGTCAGGGGCCCGAGACTGTTCAACTGCCTCCCAGCATACATAAGGGGGATTACCAACAGACCCCTGGCAGTCTTCAAGCTGGAACTGGACAAGCACCTAAAGTCGGTTCCTGACCAGCCGGGCTGTGGCTCGTACGTTGGTTTGCGTGCAGCCAGCAGCAACAGCCTGGTTGATCAGACTCTGATCCACCAGGAGGCCTGGTCACAGACCGGGCCGCGGGGGCGTTGACCCCCGGAACTCTCTCCAGGTAAACTCCAGGTAAACTCTACACCCTACAGTAATGTTAGTACTTCTCTACACCCGGCAGTAATATTAGTACTTCCTTACACACGGCAGTAATATTAGTACTTCTCTACACCCTACAGTAATATTAGTATATCTCTACACCAGGCAGTAATATTAGTACTTTCTTACACCCGGCAGTAATGTTAGTACTTCCTTACACACGGCCCAGCAGTAATATTAGTACCTCCCTACACCTTGCAGTAATATTCAATCTCTTTTTTTTAATGGGCTGTTAAAGGTAGATCTGATAAGCTTGCATTATGGGACATCATTTGAAAGTAAACTCTGTCAATAGGTCGTCAACAGGCTGTCAGCAGGCTCTTATTCTAATTCCTGACTAATAAGAAACCACTACCCAAATGTTATCATGTTATTGGAGCACAAAAATTCCTCTGAAGGGAATAACTGAAAAGTCGGTAGACGGATCTTTAACTCTCTAACAATTTTAACCCCTACACAAATAGTCAACAAAAATCAAATCAAAGACTTCTAGAGTGAAACTTTCTGTTCTTCAAGACACAGTACTCGCCCTCCCCGCTCTTTCTCCTTCTTAAACGAGACATAGACAAAAAAATAATTACATCACCATATTATCTTCCCACAGAGGACTAAAGAAACATCCAAACCAATGTAAACAATATCTTTCCAGTGGGACACAAAACGCTATGATGTTTAACTAGGTTAAACTGAAGAGGTGAAAACTGGAACTGATTACAAAACTCAGACTACTGGGAAGAACTGAAGGGAGGGGCGGGGTGAGGTTGATGATGAAGGGGAGAAAGGATGGGATGATGAAGGGAAGAAAGGATGGGATGATGAAGGGAGGAAGAGCTGGAACAATGCAGATAACATCACAGGTGCAACGGCAGTGTCGGGGAAAACCCGTAGTAATTTAGGAAGAGCACAGATGTGTTACCCTGCAGTAACATTAGTACTTCCCTACACCCGGCAGTAATATTAGTACTTTCATACACCCGGCAGTAATATTAGTACTTCCCTACACCCGGCAGTAATATTAGTACTTCACTACACACGGCAGTAATATTAGTACTTCCATACACCCGGCAGTAATATTAGTACTTTCATACACCCGGCAGTAATGTTAGTACTTCCCTACACCCGGCAGTAATATTAGTACTTCACTACACACGGCAGTAATATTAGTACTTCCATACACCCGGCAGTAATATTAGTACTTCCCTATACCCGGCAGTAATGTTTGTACTTCCCTACACCCTGCAGTAATATTAGCACTTCCCTACAGCCTGTACGAATATTAGTACTTCACTATACCCTGCAGCAATATTAGTACTTCCCTATACCCTGCAGTAATATTAGTACTTCCCTACACACTGCAGTCAATTTAGTACTTTCCTACCCCCTGAAGTAATGTTTGTACTTCCCTACCCCCTGCAGAAAAATTTACATTTCCCCACGCCTGCAGCAATGTTAGTACTTCCCTATCCCAAAAACCGTAATATTATATTCCCTACCCCTTTTACAGTAATATTCAATCTTTTTTTTAAGGGGTTGTTAAACTAGACTATAAGCTTCATTTTTGGGACACCATTTGAAAGTAATCTTTGTAAAAGGTCGTCAGCGGGCTTCAGCAGGCTGTCAGCAGGTCGTCAGCAGGCTTTTATTCTAATTCCGCTAATAAGAAACCCTACCCAAATGTTATCATGTTAGGGAGCACAAAATTCCTCTAAAAGGGAAAAACTAAAAAAAGTGGGAAACGGATCTTTAACTCTCTAACAATTTTAACCCCTACACAAATAGTCAGCAAAAATCAAATCAAAGATTTCCCAAGTGAAACTTTTTTTCTTCAATACACAGTATCGCCCTCCCCGCTCTTTCCATTTTTTAAACGAGACAAAGACACAAATTTAATTAAATATTTTATCTTTCCAGAGAAACACAAGAAACATCCAAACGAATGTAAAAAAATTCTTTCATGGGGAACACAAAGCGCTATTTTTTTAACTAGGTGGAATTTAAATTACCCATCATCGTTAAAAATGAAAAGGTGAAAACTGGGAACGATTACAAAACTCAATAGGGAAGAAAATAAAGGGGGGGGGGGGAGGGTAATTGAAGGGGAAAGGCGGATGGGATGATGAAGGGGGGAAAAAAGCTGGGAAAAACACAGATAACATCGCAGATGCAACGACAGTGTCGGGAAAACCCCTAGTAATTTAGGGAAAGCACAGATGTGTTTCCCTGCAGTAAATTTTTAAATCCCCACTCCCCCCCAGTAATATTAAAAATTCCAACACCCGGCATAATTTTTATATTCCCCTACTCCGGCATAAAATTTTTATTCCCCACACCCCAGTAAATTTTAAACTTTTCTAAACCCGCATAATGTTGTACTTCCCTACACCCGGCAGAATTTGTCCCCACACCCGCAAATATTAGTACTTCCCACCCCGGGATAAAAAATTGACCCTACACCCTGCAGTAAATTAGTATTTCCCTCACCCGGGGAAATTTTAAAAACTTCCTAACCCTGCAGTAATTGTACTTTCCCCACACCCTTCATAACAGATCATGTGGGGATTTTGATACGTGGGTTAGGGTAAAATTACCCAAGGCGTTTTTTACGTAAATCGAGAAGTGGAGAGAACCCGCAGCCGTTACCCGTCTCTTTGGTTAATCGTAAAACTGCTCCGGGGTGGCCAGTACCCCGTAGTGGGGCTTTTAAAATATTTTCAGCTCAGCACAGACCGTATCAAGACGGGTTGGTCGTTGAGTCAACGACAGGTTCTGGTAATGGTTACTGGGAAATGGTTTCTACTATGAGAGCCTGGGGACGCTAACATGTCGTCCCGACATACAACTAATACGAATAAGATGGCATATACGCTTGGGTGATTCAACAAGTCAAAGTACACAACATGAAACATTTAAATACTAAAAGGGAAAATTGGAATGAAAGCTTTCGTAAAAGAAACTGTAAAGTAAAACAAAGGGATCTATAGACAACTTAAAACTCAACAAATGAAAAAACGAACTCAACATTGAGATTACAAGTGATAAAACAAAAATTTTGATCGATCGATCTGTATTCATGTGATCTACGGATTTGAGGAAGGAATATATACAAAGAAAGATGTTTAACAGAAAGGCAGATTCGGTGCACGCAAATCTAGACTTTAACTCTCAGAATGCGGAGAGAACATGAACACAAAAAAAAAATTCTTGAATATGATAATTGATACTTAACTATTATCTATACAGGTTATTTACATTTAACCCCAACTCTGCTAGGGTAAGATTGGCTTTATGCAGAAGGGGTGTCATCTCTGGGAGGATCAAACTCTGTGCATTGGCTAACTCATGCTGTATTTGAGGCAAATCTGAATTGGAAGTTACAAATGATACTTGAGGATTTCTCAATACCTGTCGTGTACGTAGGGAATAACGACATTCAGGTTGATCATCTGACTGAGTTCAGGGGAAGAGAGATACAGGATCAGGAGGATTGTCAGAGTCTGTCACATTAGTTGGGTTGGAACATCTTTTATCATCACATACTAACTTAAATATGATCCAAATGCGATTCTTTATACTGACCAGTACTAATCTCTCTAACCTTATACTTATTACCAGTGATATGTTCAACTACGCGATAAGGACCAACAAACTTTTGATCAAGCTTTGGCATTGCAGACGTTTTGTTAAAATTAGTCAGCATAACTCTCGAACCTACTTTGATTTTGGATGGCTTTACTCGAGTATTTGCGACTCTTGTAAATTCTGCTGTTGATTTATGAAGTGTTTCACGGATTCTTCTAAAAAACACTTTGAGCTAAGTGGTACGGGGTTGCTCCCGAAATCATCAGGGTTGTAATTTGGTTTCGGATTAGAATATAACAACTCATAAGGCAAACGTTTATCTAAACCATACAATGCATAATGTGGATTTGTCACTATAGAAACATTGTAAGCAGAATTTATAGCACACTGCACATCAGGTATAACTTATCCCAAGTTTCACTATTGGGATTGTAGTGGCTCTAAATTTACATCAAGTACTTTCTTATTGGTTCGTTCGCTAACCATTGCTGGCAGGATGATGAGGAAAAATGGTGGACTTAGAGATCTTGTACAAGGTACACAAATTTTCAAGAATTTCTTACAGAATTCACCTCCTTATCTGTTATAGGGACTTAGGGGTGGTATCCCTGCAGATAATGCGTTCTTTAAACGCTTTAGCTACTGTCTCGGCAGTCTTATCTGCAATAGGAACTAACTCCCCAATATCTGGTGAAATGGTCTACCATAACACACAGATGTTTGTTACCTTGGAGGGAAATCGGAAATTAGTTAACAAATCTAGCGCAACTCTTTCCCAAGGTTCGCTGTAGTTGGATACATTTGGGGGATTGGATTAGGACCATTAGCATTGCCTTTATGTTGCATGCAGACACTACATTTCTTAACATACTCAGAATATTCGTTGCCATACGAGGCCAAAAGTATTTCAATCTGGTTTGGGTTTAACTGAACGACCCTTTACCGGGGTTTTGAAAACACTGGTACATCGTAAAACTAGCTGTAAGGCTACATTCATAGTGACTGTGGAATTACTAACTGGTATACTCTTCTGCTAGGAGTACCCAACTCGGCTGTTCGATACAGTAATTCTTGGTTCATGAGAAAGTCACTGATGGGAGCTGGTGGCTTCACAGTCAGAATAAGATCTTCCTGGAGAGGAATCGTATCACACCAGACCACATGGGATCTGTTCGTTGAGCATTCTTTACTTTCTTCAGCACTAAATGGAGGGTCTGCAGTTACTATACTAACATGTCGCGATAAGGCATCTGCGACAAACATTTGACTTGCCAGGTAAATGCTCAAAGGGGGATTAAAACTCTTGGATAGTCAAGGTCCATCTAGTAACCTTCCAGTAGGTTGTTTGTTCTGGAATAAGGGTATCAGTGGAGCATGATCGTAAAGACATGAACAGAGTATGATAAATAATGTCTCGGAAGTGCTTTAAAGACCATACTATTGTTTAAAGCTTCTTGCTCAGTTACTGTTAATTACGTTCAGCCTTTGTAAGGCGCGATTTAGCAAATGCAACTGCGTTGTACTTGCCATCGGTCTTCTGAGCTAGTAGGGGCCCCTATGCCAATTGAACTAGCATCAGTTGTCAGATAGAAAGCCTTAAAAAAATTCTGGAAATTTCAAAATTGGAGCAGATGTTAGCTTTTCTTTTAGAGTTTGGAATGCTCTTTTCTTGAGGGGAAGGTCCAAAACAAAAGGAGCATCTTTCTTAAGCAACTCGGTTAGAGGAGCAGCTATGGAAGAAAAATTGGCAATGAAAGATCTATAAAAACCTGCTAAGCCCACAAAGGATCTTACGGCATCAGCAGTTTTGGGATTTTGGAAAATTTAGTACTGCAGTTACTTTATTTGGTCAGTCGTAACCCCTCTAGGAGTGACTACGGACCAAGAAACTTAATTTCTGTCTGAAAAATTGACATTTTGACAGTTGATCTTTAAATTGGCTTCTTCAAGCTTACCAAGTACTACATCAAGTCTTTTCAAGTGTGTATCACGTCTTTAGACATGACGATTACGTTCATCTAAGTACACCATAAGTGCATTACCTTGAGACCTCTAAAGATATTAGTCATGAGCCTTGAGAACGTGTTTAGGGGAAGATCGTAATCCAAATGCCATACGGAGGAAGTGATAATGACCTGTAGGAGTGGAGAATGCAGTTTAGTTCTTGGCTGTCCTCGTGAAGAGGGGACTTGCCAAAAACCCTTGTAACAAATCTAGGGTTAAAAAAAGACTTTGTTATCTCCGATATTACGTAAAAGATCACCAGTACAGGGAGTGGAAAGCGTCTGGAATGGTTTTTGCGTTTAACTTCCAAAAGTCAATTACTGGACGCCAAGTACCTCCTTCTTGGGTTTACTAGTATCAAGGGTGCATTCCCAAGGGGAATTGCTAGGTGCAATAACCCCATCATCAAGCATATGATTGATCAATTCTTCTGCGACAGCAACTTGTGAATGAGGCATTCTGTACGCAGGTATTTTAGATAGGTTAGTACCGGTTCAAGTGGAATACGATGGGACAATAAGTTCGTTATACCATCTTCTCACTGGTAAAGCAATGGCTTTACAAACGTTTGTTCAACAGAGTCAACAAACGCTTGACTTCATCTGGGAAGTCAGTGGGAGCTAAGTCTTTCTCCTCAACTGGTGGAACAGATTGATCCAGTAAAGTGGATGAGGTCTCCCCGGCAGGGAAAAAGCACCGACCCACTGGTCAGGTGACAACTCATCCTTACCTGAACAGGGTAAGGTAGTGGGAAAAAGGTCAACAAGATTGGTATTTGCTCTAAGGCGAACACTGTGACCAGAAGTGTTGGCCAGGTAGAAATGGATTTACTTTTCTCTTACAACTGTAAGGATGGTTCAAAAAAATAGACCTTTTACTTTGCGGAATCACTGTCAACTAGGACGTATCACCATCTGGGAAACCACTAGGAACAACTACAGACACTCTAGTGAGAGCACTAGCCGCAAAGAAAGTCTTTCTGCAGACGGCATGTGACATCAACAAGAGATGGCATTACTAGTTGCAAGTAAATTTTTTTCCGACAAGGCGTCCCCTGTGGAGAAATACTACTCGAACTAGCAGGCATTGCAGGGATAGGTTGAGCACTCAAGGCAATCTGAGCGTCCCCGGACACTTGAGGCATCGGACTATCCCGCAATTCTGAAGGTATAGGTGGAACACTGATGGGAGTGACAGAATTACCAGTGCCTGACCGCTTGGTACGCTACTGGGAAATGCATTAGCTTGTAAGGACTTAATCGTACATCATACTCTGCAGCAGTATAACAGATTTCTGATCCAAGTGGTAACCCCAGAATGGAACGATCAAGTCGTTCCATTTTTGCATGCCATCGATAAGGGTCGAGCACAAAAGCGTAAGTCTCGCATGGAAGCAAATCCCAGTAGAAGGGCAAGGGAAAGTAATCTGATCGACAACAAGGGAAAGGGAAACAGTGAAGTCTCTACCTTGGATAGAAAAGGTTTGGGCAGTCGTACCTCGGACACGCAGGTGAGAACCAGATCTTCCCTAAGGGAGGACACAGGAGTCGGGTTTTACGAGAAGGACATGTCGTAACTTCTTATCCTTAAACAAAAATAGACCTAATAATTTTTGATTTGGCCACCAGAGTCCATGAAAAAATTGAAAGGGCGCATTATTTAAAAAGATGCCTGCACTATAGGGCCTATGGTTGCATTGAAAAGTTATGTGCAAAAAAAGGTGGATTTTCATCAGAAAAGACTTGTTCTACTCCATCCCCAAAATCATCTATGTCAGAGACATGTGAAGCAACATCATCAGCAGGGTTGGCATGCTCGAGACTGCTTAAGGCTTCAAAGGAGTTGTGAACGGGGATGGTGTACTCATTATCACCTACTGTCACCATGGGGCGGTTTGATGGGGCGCTCGAATTCCCCCGAATTGGAAGAACGAGCCTGGTTCTGGTTAGTTTGAGAAGTGAATGAATGAGCCTGGTTCTGGTTATTTTGAAAACCACGAGATCTGTTTCCTCGACGGGTTCTGCGGTTGGAACGACCACGGAAAGACCCAGAGTACTGAAGGTTATAGAGAGCATTACACTCAGGGTGTGTCATGTCCATGTATTTCTATGATAAGTACAGTAGGAAGATTGAGTACTCATCATCAGTACGACGTCTCTTAGGGTAACTATCAGGGACAATTAAATTTTCAATTGGCCACGGAAACCACAGTTGTAACAATTCCGCCCACTATGGTTTTCTGAATGTACTATGAATACTACGAGGTGGGATAACGACTCTGTACACTGGTTCTTGGTGATCTCTGAGTGGTTGACGACTACGATTTGTCTCTGTGGCACAAAAAAAGAGGTGGTGCAGGATGAGGCATTTTGTGTGACAAATTTCTTTTGATACAAGGAAAAGTACCCTGGGGCACAAGGAACGTACATGATTTAAGGCTGTAAGAGGTTCCCTCCCTTACAGTTGGAGGATGAGCCTATAAGCACACACAGAAGCAGGCGGCATTAGTTCTTTAATTGCTCCAAAAGCTGCTATTTTAGCAATTGATTCTGTAAATGGTTTAGCCTCGTCAGGGAGAAAAGATGATTTATTGGACGGCATTGATAAATGATGATAAAAGTTTTGTCTAATCTAAACAGCAAATGCACTCAACGATTCAGTACTCATGGGTGTAGCATTCACTAGTTCTCTAAGAACGACATATGGATCAGCTGTTTTTACTGGGACAAGGAAAGAACGAATCAGTTCCTCATATTGTGACCACTTAGTAAGATTCCTGAAGTCTCGCATATCAAGGAGATCAACAACGTGAAACAGCAGCAGGAGATCGATAAAGAGCTTCTTTAGCAAGTTGATAAGGCCCTTTTCCCCTGAAGGAGAACCTTCAGCTAGAGCACTAGCACGAGAACGAATGGCTGCAAAAACCCTGCTTCAAAACTATGTACATGGCCCTTGAAAAAAGGTAAGCATCAAGGGAATCACGAGTATAACTATAATATCTCGGTGTCTGAGTCGGTCTGTCAGTCGGTAAGGAATTGTGAGGACTGATGACAGGGCCAGCAGTAGTAGCCCGAGGGGGTCTGAGTGTCGACATTCACTAAAGTATCACTGGGCGGTATGTGAGACATATGGCAAAGTAAACGTGAAACAAATAAAGCAAAAATAATGAACAATAAAATGATATAAATTCTAGAATTTGGGAAAAGAAAAGATATACAACTAATTCAGCAGAATTAATAATGTCTATTTCACTGCAAGAGGAAGGAAAACCCAAATTTTAAAGGGGTATTGACCAAGAAAAAAAAAAAATTACCCTTGAAATATACAAGTAAAAATTTTTACTGGAGACTGAATTAAAAAGCAAAATGAGCCGTCTTTACTCTTTTAATAAAAAAAATTAATTAATTAAATTATTTAAAACAATGTGGAAAATGTAAATAAAATTATTAAATTGTTAACTGGGAAATTTAAGTATTTTCTAAGAATTGCATAGAAATTAAATTATAAATCATATAAAATACAATAAAGAGAATAATTTATGCAGAACAGTTCAACAAAATATTCACTTCAGAACAAGTGAACAAATTTTTAAGGTGTAGAAACAATCATGGTAATAAAGTATCACTGGAAAAACTCAGGTAAAATAATGAATTTTAAAATATGAAGATCAAAAAAAATAAATGTTGAACACTTTATCTTAATTGTAAATTAGACAAAACAATTTACTCGAGTAAGAAAACATTACGTAAAAGTAATTGAAAATTGCATCAAGAGTGAATTTGTTCAGAATATAAAAATATGAAAAAAAATAAAACACAGGAACAAAACAGGGAATATAACACTTACAGTGACGGAGCACCCAACAGTATTAATTTATTCTTACAACAAATTCCTGCTGTGACTGATGCGACAAAAATTTGCTGGCAAAAATAATGGTACACAGGTCTGCGAAAAAATTAAAGGAATGAACACTGTTGGGATACAAAAAAAAAGACACACATAGAAATAAATTTGGATAATTTAGTATACTGGGGTGAATATCACTGCATGAAATACAGTGATAATTACTGGAGAATACAACGCTGAAAGAATACAATAAAAAAAAAAATGAATCACTTCACACAGGGTGACTGACTGGTTTCACTACAAATAATTACTTACTAGAGACAGGAGTAGCATAAGAAAAAACACAGAATAAAAATTATAAGATAAAATAAAAACACTGAAAAAATTTTTGTAAAAATACTGAGTCAAAGATACTGCGTTTACACTGAAAACACAAGGTTTAGAGTACACAAGCAAATTTACCATAAATGTCTCACACACGCAAATGTCTTTAAATGCAAGAAAATGTCTCAAAAAAAAAATTATCACTGAAGTCGAGAGTAGTAGACGGGTGATTACTGGTGACGGGAAGAAGGTGTTGTCCTGTGGGCGGGCGGTGTGTACTGGTGACGGGGCGGGGGGGGGTTTCCTCCTCCACTCACACTGTTGTCGTGAAGAAATGTGCGTTCTAGGCGAACTCACATAACTGGCTTTATCTCGTTGGCACCAGCTACAATCTCTTGACCAATTATGTGAGCCAAAACAGTACTAGGACCCGGTACAAGGGTGCAAACAACCACAGGTAGATGAGTGGATGGCTGGTGGTGGTGGTGGGTGTGACTCTCGCTGGGGTACTGCCGCGCACCCCGGGTGGTGGGAGAGAGAGGTGGGGGAGGACGCTGGGGGTCTGCCGCGCACCCCACTCACCCACGAAGGTGGCTTGGAAAACCCACTCTATGCCACAGGAATGGTAAAAACCACTCTTAGCATCCAACAGGGAGCACAAAGCGATATAAACAATACCTCAGAGGAGCTTGGCTTACTTCTTACTGCGTGGCTTACTTCTCTCTCTCAGCTGGGTTAGAAGCTGGGTTGGCTGACTGGCTTACCCCACGAGAATGGATGACTGGAAGACGTGTAACGATGCACAAAGCACGGAGGAGCAGTTGGATGACAGGAGACAGGCTGGATGATAGGCTGACTGGCGTTCACTTCCACAGTCTGGCTTACTGACTGGCTTAATTGCAAAATCCGGGTCAACCCCTCGGAGATTGAAGCAATTAGCACACGAACTAAGCCAGGAAGCTTGAAACGGCTGCAACAGGCTTGCAGGCAATAGGTTTGAGGGGAGTAGCTGCTGCTGGCTGGTGGTGCGCGAGGGTAGAGCTGGTGGCTCGAGGTGGTGCGGGCGGGTAGTGGCTGGTGGGTGACGATTCACCTATGACCCTGGCGCTACTCACACAAACAGCCTTCTAACGCCTTGAATTACCCTTAAAAACGTAAATCCACGCTCCACACTGCTGTACACCATTTATCATGTGGGAGTTCGATACGTGGATTAGGGTAGAAATACTCACGTAGGCTGTTATTACGTATAATCGTAGATATGTGGAGAGAACCCGCAGCCGTTACCTGTCTCTTTGGTTACACTCGTAAAACTGCCTAGCCGGCTGGCCAGTACCCCGTAGTGGGTCTTTTGAAAATAGTGTCAGCTCAGCACAGACCGTGACTCAAGACGGTTGGTCGTTGAGTCAACGGACAGGTTACTGGTAACTGGTTACTGGTAACTGGTTACTACTACTGAGAACAGTAGTACTTTCCTACACCCGGTAGTAATATTAGTACTTCACTACATCCTACAGTAATATTAGTACTTTCCTACACCCTTCAGTAATAGTACTTTCCTACACCATGCAGTAATATTAGTACTTTCCTACACCCTGCAGTAATAGTACTTTCCTGCACCCTGCAGTAATATTAGTACTTTCCTACACCCGGCAGTAATATTAGTACTTTCCAACCCCCTGCAGTAATATTAGTACTTCCCTACACCCTGCAGTAATGTTAGTACTTCCCAGCAGCCTGCAGTAATATTAGTACTTCCCTACACCCTGCAGTAATATTAGTACTTCCCAACAGCCTGCAGTAATATTCATCCTTTTGTTTTTTTTTTAATGGGTTGTTAAACTTAGCCCTGATAAGCTTGCATTATGGGTCATCATTTAAAAGTAATCTGTGTCAATAGGCCGTCAGCAGGCTGTCAACAGGTTGTCAGCACGCTGTCAGCAGGCTGTCAGCAGGCTCTTATCCTAATTTCTGACTAATAAGAAACCACTACCCAAATGTTATCATATTATTGGATCACAAAAATTCCTCTGAAGGGAATAACTGAAAAAGTGGGTAGACGGATCTTTAACTCTCTAACAATTTTAACCCCTTCACAAATAGTCAACAAAAATCAAATCAAAGACTTCTAGAGTGAAACTTTCTGTTCTTCAAGACACAGTACTCGCCCTCCCCGCTCTTTCTCCTTCTTAAACGAGACATAGACAAAAAAATAATTACATCACCATATTATCTTCCCACAGAGGACTAAAGAAACATCCAAACCAATGTAAACAATATCTTTCCAGTGGGACACACAAAACGCTATGATGTTTAACTAGGTGGAATTTAAATTACCCATCTATCGTTAAACTGAAGAGGTGAAAACTGGAACTGATTACAAAACTCAGACTACTGGGAAGAACTGAAGGGAGGGGCGGGGTGAGGTTGATGATGAAGGGGAGAAAGGATGGGATGATGAAGGAAAGAAAGGATGGGATGATGAAGGGAGGAAGAGCTGGAACAATGCAGATAACATCACAGGTGCAACGGCAGTGTCGGGGAAAACCCGTAGTAATTTAGGAAGAGCACAGATGTGTTACCCTGCAGTAACATTAGTACTTCCCTACACCCGGCAGTAATATTAGTACTTTCATACACCCGGCAGAAATATTAGTACTTCCCTACACCCGGCAGTAATATTAGTACTTCACTACACACGGCAGTAATATTAGTACTTCCATACACCCGGCAGTAATATTAGTACTTTCATACACCCGGCAGTAATGTTAGTACTTCCCTACACCCGGCAGTAATATTAGTACTTCACTACACACGGCAGTAATATTAGTACTTCCATACACCCGGCAGTAATGTTAGTACTTCCCTACACCCGGCAGTAATGTTAGTGCTTCCCTACACCCGGCAGTAATGTTAGTACTTCCCTACACCCGGCAATAATGTTAGTACTTCCCTACACCCGGCAGTAATATTAGTACTTCACTACACCCGGCAGTAATATTAGTACTTCCCTATACCCGGCAGTAATGTTTGTACTTCCCTACACCCTGCAGTAATATTAGCACTTCCCTACAGCCTGCAGCAATATTAGTACTTCCCTATACCCTGCAGTAATATTAGTACTTCCCTACACACTGCAGCAATGTTAGTACTTTCCTACACCCTGAAGTAATGTTTGTACTTCCCTACACCCTGCAGTAATATTAGCACTTCCCTACAGCCTGCAGCAATGTTAGTACTTCCCTATACCCAGCAGTAATATTAGTACTTCCCTACACCTTGCAGTAATATTCAATCTCTTTTTTTAATGGGTTGTTAAACGTAGATCTGATAAGCTTGCATTATGGGACACCATTTGAAAGTAATCATTGTCAATAGGTCGTCAGCAGGCTGTCAGCAGGCTGTCAGCAGGTCGTCAGCAGGCTCTTATTCTAATTCCTGACTAATAAGAAACCACTACCCAAATGTTATCATGTTATTGGAGCACAAAAATTCCTCTGAAGGGAATAACTGAAAAAGTGGGTAGACGGATCTTTAACTCTCTAACAATTTTAACCCCTACACAAATAGTCAGCAAAAATCAAATCAAAGACTTCCAGAGTGAAACTTTCTGTTCTTCAATACACAGTACTCGCCCTCCCCGCTCTTTCTCATTCTTAAACGAGACATAGACACAAATATTAATTACATCACTATATTAGCTTTCCACAGAGGACACAAGAAACATCCAAACCAATGTAAACAATATCTTTCCAGTGAGACACACAAAACGCTGTGATGCTTAACTAGGTGGAATTTAAATTACCCATCTCTCGTTTAAGCTGTGAAAGGTGGAAAACTGGAATGAGTACAAAACTCAGACTACTGGGAAGAACTAAAGGGAGGGGTGGGGTGAGGATGATAATGAAGGGGAGGAAGGATGGGATGATGAAGGGAGGAAGAGCTGGAACAACGCTGATAACATTGCAGATGCAACGGCAAGTGTCGGGGAAGACCGTAGTAATTTAGGAAGAGCCACAGGATGTGTTACACTGCAGTAATATTAGTAATTCCCTACTCCCCGCGTAATATTAGTATTCCATATCCCTGCAGTATGTTAGATACTTTCCCATACACCCTTCAAGTAACAGTAGTACTTTCCTACACGACTGTATTATTAGTACTTCAACTACATCCTCAGTAATATTAGTACTTTTCCTACACCCTTCAGTAATAGTACTTTTCCTTACAACCATGCCAGTAATATTAGTACTTTCCTTTCATTCTGCAGTAATAGTACTTTCCTGCACCTGCTGTGATATTAGTACTTTCCTACACCCGGCAGTAATATTAGTACTTCCCAACCGCCTGCAGTAATATTTGTACCTCCCTACACCCTGCAGTAATGGTTTGTACTTCCCAGCAGCCTGCAGTAATATTAGTTTCCCTACACCCTGCAGTAATATTAGTACTTCCTTACACCTGCAGTAATATTTGTACTCCCAACGCCTGCAAGTAATATTCATCCTCTGTTTTTTTTTTAATGGGTTGTTTAAACTTAGACCTGAGAAGCTTGCTTTAGGGGTCATCATTTAAAAGTAACCTGTGTCAATAGGCCGTCAGCAGGCATGTTCAACAGGCGTTGTGAGCACGCTGTCAGCAGGCTGTCAGCAGGCTCTTTTCCTAATTTGACTCAATAGAACCACTACCCAAATGTTATCATGTTATTTGGAGCACAAAAATTCTCTGAAGGGAATTAAAAAAACTGAAAAAGTGGGAAGACGTATCTTTAATCTTAACAATTTTAACCCTACACAAATAGTCATACAAAAATCAAATCAAAGACTTCTAGAGTGAAACTTTCTGTTCTTCAAGACACAGTACTCCGCCCTCCCCGCTCTTTCTCATTCTTAAACGAGAATAGACAAACAAAATAATTGCAATCACTTATATTAGCTTTCCACGAGGACTCATAGAAACATCCAAACCAATGTAAACAATATCTTTCCAGTGGGACACACAAAACGCTATGATGTTTAACTAGTCCCCCCCGAGTCCCCCCCCCCCCCCCCCCAGCGAGGGTGGAATTTAAATTACCCATCTATCGTTAAAAACTGAAGTGGTGGAAAACTGGAACTGATTACAAACTAAGACTACTGGGAAGAACTGAGGGAGGGGCGGGGTGAGGTTGGATGATGAAGGGGAGAAGAAAGGATGGGATGATGACAGGGTGGAAAGGTATGGGATGATGAAGGGGGAGAAAGGATGGGTTGATGAAGGGAGGAGGAAGAGTCTGGAACAATGCAGATAAACATCACAGGTTGCAACGGCATGAGCAGTGTCGGGGAAAACCCGTAGTAAATTTATGGAAGAGCACAGATGTGTTTACCCTGCAGTAACATTAGATATTCCCTACACCCGGCAGTAATATTAGTACTTCCCTACTCCGGGCAGTAATATTAGGTACTTCCCTACACCCGGCAGTAATGTTATTGCTTCCTACAACCCGGACCAGTAAAGTTAGTACTTCCCCTATACCCGTTGTGGAGAAATTTTCTACCAGGAGGGGGGTATCAGCCCCTTCAGCCCCCTTCAGCCCTTTCAGCCTGAGGGGCCAAGCCCTCTCAGGAAGGGGCAAAGCGTCTTGTTTACTGCTACAGTGAGTAATTGATTCACAGATGCCGTACAAGTATGCGACGTGGTCAAGTGACCTCTGCTCCTTGCAGAGTGTTGCAGAGTGTATTTTAATAAGAGACAGTACATCTCTTACTTTAGCAGGACAATTAAGGAAAATCCTGCTCCCACTTTGTTACCATAGTAAAGACAGTGGGACATTGTTGTCTATGCTTAAGACAGCAAGAATCAAACATTCTGCTTTGCTTCATCGAGGAAGTGGCAAGGAAGCAAAAGTACTAGGTCAGCTTTTTTTTTTTGTGCTAGGGGAGAGACGGCATGGGGTGCTGTGGCGTCTTCAGATTACTTCTGACTTTACTGAGAGTGACACTGACGCCAGGATAACCAACAAAGAACGATATGTGCGTTAGTGTGAACAAAGTGTCTCATAAAACACAATAAACACTTAAGAGAAGTGTGATCAGCTTCTTTAGTGATAAGATTGTAAACAATAAAGACAAATCTTGTGGAACATAGTGTACCAGTGTGCGTTTTCCTAGACTATGGAAGACGTGGACATCCAAGGACACTTCAGCTTCTATCAAGTCACCGATATCTGTCGAAGGTGTGAAGAACACCATAGCTCACGCTACAAGAGCAAGGTATGTTACGAATTTCTTGTAATACGGGGGACTGCGCAGTTCTTGAGTCGCAAGGAGTTTGTAATCAACCTATAGTCGGCAGTAAGGTGCGGACTTTTGAGTCCAAACAAGTATGTAATCTGTCAGCCATCAGTGAATGAAATATGCTGACATAACACCCACTAGGGGTAATTTATAATCTTACAAATTATAACTCTTTACAGCCCGTTGAGAGATGACTTCGACAGCTTTTCAAGACCTCGTCTGCAGGGGCGGCTGTGCAGGCGATGAGCTGTCTTTCTAAGTTACATACAAACTCTTTAAACTTAACTGGTAATGCCATTTCTCAACAACCCGGCAGTAATATTAGTACTTCCCTACACCCGGCAGTAATGTTAGTACTTCACTACACCTGGCAGTAATATTAGTACTTCCCTACACCCGGAAGTAATATTAGTTCTTCACTATACCCGGCAGTAATATTAGCACTTTCCTACACCTTGCAGTAATGTTTGTACTTTCCTACACCCTGCAGTAATATTAGCACTTCCCTACAGCCTGCAGCAATGTTAGTACTTCCCTATACACTGCAGTAATATTAGTACTTCACTACACCCTGCAGTAATATTAGTACTTCCCTTCACCCTTCGGTAATGTTAGTACTTTCCTACACCCTGAGGAAATTTTAAAAAAATTTCCCTAAAAACCCTAAGTAAAAATTAGTACTTCTTTTACCCGCAGAAATTTTAGTATTTCCCTTCCCCCCGGGAAATTTTTTAAAACTTCTCTACACCCCGGGAAGGTTTTTCCCGGGGGATAAAACGCCCCCGGGGGGGGGCCCCGGCCACGAGCGGGCCCTCCCAAAGTTCAGGGCCTAAATAAACCCCGGGCCGCACGCAGTCCAAACGTACGAGCCACAGCCCGGCTGATCCTCACTGATTTTAGGTACCCTGTCCGCTCTCTCTTGAAGGCGGGCCGGGGGGGGGGTTTTTTTTTTTGGAAATTTCCCCCAAAATGTGAGGGGGAAGGCTGTTGAATTTTTTTTGGGCCCCACATTTATGGTTTTTTCCCCCTTAGTGTACCAATGCGCCCCTATTTTTTATTGGGGGCTTTTTTGCATCCCTGCTCATTTTTTTACTTTCGTGGGGGATGATTTCTGTGTGCAAGGGGGAAACCAATTCCTTCCAAAAATTTTCCCAAAGTGTAATTATGAAATATCCCCCTCCTGCTTTCCCAAAACGATAAAAACCAAATGCTTCCAAGCGTTCCCATATTTAAAGGGCTTGACAAAAATTAACGTGCAGAAAAGGGATCTCTGTAAAACTCTCTAGTTTCGGGCGTTTTAAACCGGGCTTTGAATGGAATTTAATGTAAAAGCAGTTTTTCAGCCTAAGAGAACAATGTTTTTGAAAAGGATCACAGGGCTTGGCATCCCTCGTTTTGAAATTTTCTCATTACCCCACCTAACCATTTTTTTTGGGCAGTGCGATCGGGGCACGTTGGCCCTTTTGGAAAGTGAGATCCCCAAACATTACTTTTTACTTCCCAGGCCCCCTTACATTATTTTTCCCCCCGCTCTTTTGGGTAGGGCCCGGGAGTCAGTAGTATACTCTTTTTCTATTTTATTACCCCTTCCCCGTTTTTCCATAACGGGTAGTTGGAATTTGCCCCTCATTGAACATCATATTTTTTAACCGTTGCCCCCCTGGAAAACTTTGTTTTATCTTTTTGGGGGTTTTAACCCGCGTCCTCAGCAGATCACCTCATGCAGTTTCCCTGGGAATCACCCGCAAAGGATGATACGGTCTGTGATGTCATCTCTGTTTATGTCTGATATGAGGAAAAGGAAAAAAAAATGGGGGATCTGTCCCTTTGTGGAACAGAGCTTTTAAACTAGGGCAGCCTCCTTTTAAATCTCTTTTACCACTACCTTTGTTTTCGTTTTGTTAGGAATTAAAAACCATCTCCCCATTTTTCCCCAGTTTTTTTTCCTTTGGGAAACGTTTTTTAAAGGGGCTTTTTACCCATAACCCGGTTTTTTGCCCAAAATGTTTTTGAAAAGTCTGGTATATTACATCTGCATTCTGTTTTTTCCTTTCCCCCAGTGCTTTCCAAGGCCTTTCATATGATCCAGTAGTTGTAAAGAGGCGGGAGCACCGGGCCCTCCCCCCTTTTTGCCCTGGATTGTGCAGTTTTTGGGAATCCAGGTGTTTTTCCCAATCCTGCTTCTTTAGCACTCTTTAAAAGTTTTTTATGATGTGGGACGCCCAACTTTTTCCTAAAAAGTTTTTAGCAATGTTTTGGCTGCCCCCTTTTAAAAAAATGGGGGGGGGGCAAACCCTTTTTGTTTTAAGTGACTGGGAATTTCTTCCCCCCCCCCCCAATTTCCAAGCTCCCTCCTCCAAGGGGTACTTGGGGAAAACCGCAGAGGGGTTTCTTGTAGTTCTTAATGAAAACAATTTTTCCCACAAAGCCCTGGGCCCGGGGTAAAGAAATAGGCAATTTTGTCAATGGCTTTTTTTCAAAATTCTATGGGAGTTGGGGAAAAGGTGGAAATCTGGCATACATTCAGGGAAAGTTTTGGGGCCATTCATGAAGAAATCTTTGGGGGTGGGTCGACCTCAAAACCGATTAGGGGTTTCCCTAAAAAAAAAGAGTCGTACTGGGTTTTAAATTATTTTCCCCTTAAACCCCTTTGGGTTTGTAAACTGGGGAAATTTCCCATCCTTTTCTAAAAGAAAAGGGCCCGATACTGTTTGGTTTTTTTCCTTTTTTTTTGGGCATTGAAAAAAAAATTTTTTGGGAATTTCTTTTTTTTTCACTAAAAGCAAAAAAAGCTCCCCCTGCCTTTTCCTTTGGTTCCTGTAAGAGCCCTTTTACCCTTAATTCGATAGTTTCCCCTTCCCCTGGTCAGCCGTGCCTCCTTTCGTGTATCAGATATTCTAGCACTCCCGGGGAGCCCCAGTGCCTCTTCGGCGTCTCTGTAGAGGGAGCGTTTTTTTTCCTCTCCCAGTTTACCCTCTTTTTCCTTTTTTTCTTAGGGGAATATGCCTAGAACTTGTTTCGGCTACCAGGAATTTTGGACCCCCTTTCCCAAGGCACTTTTTTTGGGGAACCCAAAGTCATTTAAGACATTTTCCCCAAAACATTTTTTCTTTTAAAGGACGGGTTTAAACCTGGCCCCTTTTTGATTTTCTTTGTTAAAATTGTTTTTTGTGAAGAAAAACCTTCCAGGTAATCCCTTCGCTGTTCGGGCCCCCCCAATGCTTTTTCGTCTGGATTTTCGATTAGATTGTGATCGGAATTATTTTTTTTGTTTTTTTCCCTTTTTCCCTCTTATCAGGTCCCTTTAATTTGTGAAATAAGGTCAAGGTGTTTTCTAGACTTTGGGCTCCACATTTTGGGGTTTTAAGGTGTTTTTCCTCGCAGAGACTTAGTAGCCCTTTGGTGTGTGCCCCTTTAAATCTGCGCTACCCCCCGGGGATTTTTCAGCTTAAAAATTTTTTGCTAAAATTTTTCCAAATTTGAAATCCCTTTAAAGGTTGAAATCACCAAGCAGTAAGATGTTTGGGGAGGGGAGTTTGGAAAGGGTTTTCCCCAAACAAAAATCGATTTTCATACTGTTCCTTAAACGTTGTGGGTTGCATCTGGGGCTTTTTAACAACCACAATGACTGGGTTTTTGGTTTTTCCATTTTTATTGATAAAATTTCCCCAACTACCCATTTGTGGTGTTCAAAAATCCGTGCAAAAAGGGGCCCTTTTTTGACAACGGGCCAAACCCCCCCTTGTTGCCTGTTTTTTTCTGTTACATCAAAAAAAGGTTTGGGTAACCACAAACCCCTATTTAAACTGTCAAAGATCTTTTGTGTGAGTTTTCTGTAAAGGGCGCAAACATTGCATTAACCCACTAAAGCCCCACTGAAAAAAAAGGATTTTTTTTGTTGTGGATGGTTTAAAAGGCCCCCTGTAAATTAAAAAAATATAAAACGGGTTGAAAACCCTTGTTCTTTGGGGGGGGATTTTGTTATTGGCATCATAGTTGTAATTCTGGAGGGCCAGGGGTGGCCACTGGTTTGCCCCTTTCCAGTCCAAAAAAGGCCCTCCAAGGTGGGGGGGACTTTTTTTGTTTTTTTTCCCTTCCTTTTTTCTTTTTTCGTTTCCGGGGCCACAAAAAATCACCTGGGGGTTTTGGGTTTGTCGTAGCTACTATTGTTTGCCCCTTGTGGGGTTTTTGGGGCCTCCGGGTTTCCCTTTTATAGATTTTTTTGGCGGGCCCACTCGATGTTGAAAACCCCTTGCTTCTGGAGGCCCCGGGGAGGGGCACTTTTGGGGGTGAAAAAAAGTACAGGAAGAAGAACGACACACTCCTTTTAAGACAGGAGGTCGCTAAAATTTTTTGGGAGGGTAAAGTTGAAATTTTCCCCCTTTTTTTTTTTCCCCCTGTTTTTCCCAAACCCTTAAGATCCCCCCAAGCATAATATTTGCACAAATTCCCCTTTTGGGGTTGAGAATTTTTGGGGAGGGGGTTTTGGAAAATTTCGGGCGGGGTTCTGGATTTTGCACTATAATCCTCAGTACCCGCCGGGGCCCCCCCCGTCCTGGTTTTCCCATCTACTTTCCCCAGAAAGAAAAAGGGAGGGGGCCCTTCCTCTCCCAAAAACTTACTGGGGGCCCAAACGGTCTTGTCTTTGAGGTTGTATTTTTACTGTTTTAGGGGGGTTTTTGGGTAGTCCCTAGGAGAGTCTGGGTGGCAGAAAGGGCTGGTGGCTGGGTCGGGGTCGCACGGGGGCGGGGGGCGGGGGCCGGGCCCGGGTCAGCACCCGGGGCCCCTCGGCCAGCAAACCCCACTTGGTTATTAGTGCTATGACTGGGGGGGGCCTGGGGCCCGCACCACCCCGTGGGTATTGTGCTATGCCTTGGGGGGGCTTTTTGGGGCCCGCACCAGCACTGGGGGGTATTAGTGCTATGCCTGGGGGGGGCCTGGGGCCCGCACCACACTGTGGGGATTAGGGGCTATACTGGGGGCCTGGGGCCCGCACCAAACAAATGGGGGGTATTGGGCTATCTGGGAGCCGGGCCGCACCAGCACTGGGGTATTTGTCCCATGACTGGGGGGAAGGGGCTGGGTTTGAAACCCTTTGGGGGACTAGATAGTTTCGGTCATCTGGGGGTTTTGGAATGGGGCATCCCCATTTTTTTTATACACTTTTCTTGCTCCCATTTTTTATTTTATTTTTGGGGAGAAATTTTTCCAAAAGGGCATCCTTGTTTTCCTTTTATTATTTTTTTTCATTTAATTTTCTCTCCTTAGTTAAACCCTTTTTTTTTGTACCTACCCAAAGTTCTTTTCATCCCTTTTTTGCAAAAACCAGAACACCTTGCTAGTTCGGGGGTCATTTTTTTGGGGGCTGTATTTTTTGTCTATACAAGAATTTTGGGGTTTGGGAAAAAGCATAGGGTTTCATGGGATTCTGAATTTCCTTCCAAGGGTTTTTTTACATGTTCCCAAATATGCTGTCTGAAAATTTCCTGTCCCGTATCCTTTCTACACCCGGATGCCCCCCGGGAAAAAACGAATTTCCCCCCTTTCCCTTTTCCCCTTTTCTGGGGCCAGTAATATGCAAGATGTAAATTTTTAAAAACCAAGTTTGCAGTATGGGGTGGGGTGTAGGGGGGGTGGTGGGTGTAGTGGGGTGTGAGCCGGGGATTATTTATTAAAAAAAAAAATTAAAAAATTTTAATCAAAGGGGGGGCGCTAAACCCGGGATTATCCCGCGCCTGGGGGGGGGGGATTGGAGGATTTAGGCTTTAATTTTAAGGGAAAATGGGGGCACAATCCAAATTTCCCCAAATCAAAAAGCCCCTCACCAAAAATCAAGGGAAACCTTTCCCTTAGGGGGACCGGGGAAAACTTGCCCACACTGCCACACTTCACTATTTTTTTTTTTTTTTTTTTTTTTTTTTTTTTTTTTTTTTTTTTTTTTTTTTTTTTTTTTTTTTTTTTTTTTTTTATTTTTTATTATTATTAAATTATTTAAATTCCTTTTATTATGCTGTAAAACTGGTTTTTCCCCAAGGATAACACTGTATTTTTTCCCTTTTAAAATAAACTTTTCACTGCTTTTAAAAACTGGGATCATTGTTTTAAAAATTTTTCAGAGCAGGGTAGGGCCCTTTTTAACTTTACCCTACACTTCTATGGAAAAAAATTTTTTCCCCGTTTAGTTTGAGGTAACCGGGTTTATGCCCCAATTTTTGTATGCTGTGATTCCCCGACCTCAATGCTAACCCCCCCTCCGTTTTATATTCCCTTTTGACAAAAGAGTTTACTTATCCGTTATTAACACTTCCAAAATGGAAACCCCTGGCAATATTCGCTTTGTGCCAGTCCCTTGTAAAAATATTCCCCATTTACACTATATATTGTACCTAAACTTGGGGGTAATTAAAATTTCTCTTATCTAAAAATTTAAGGGTTCACCCATTCACTGCACATAAAATCCTTGGGCCCTCACTAAATTTTTATAGATTTGATCGATATTTTTTTTTTTTCCACTTGTGTCCCACATCCGGGAATTTAAATTTACTAGTGGTGGGGCAGGGCCCATTTCCCCCCCCGGTTAAAACCCCTTTTTCTCCACCCCACTCTCCCCTGTGACACAAAAATCCATATTTTTTCCCAAAATTTTGCGTTTTTACTATATTCCCCTTTTTTTTTGTTCAAAGGATATAAGCACTTTAAAGGTTTCACACCCTTTTTTTCCCCCCATTTTGTTTTTCCCTTTTGCTACTATCAAGACACCATTTTTTTAAGGAGCACAAACGCGCCGCGACTGTCCCCTCAAAACTGTCCCCCAATTTTCCATTTAAAAACATCCCCCTTTTTTTTAATGGGTTGGGTTTAAAAGTAGATCTGATTTCTTGCATTTTGGGGGCATCTTTGGGAAAATAATTTTGTGTCATGGTCGTCAAGCACTTTAGAAACGCAGCAGGTTGTCAGCAGGGTCTTACCTAATTTCCTGCTAATAAAAAACCCCCACCCCAAAAGTTATCATGTTTTTTGGAGCACAAAAAAAACCCCTGAAAAGGGGAAAAACTGAAAATGGGTAGAAAGGATCTTTAACTCTCAACAATTTTAAAACCCCCCAAAAAATCAACAAAAATTCAAATCAAAGACTTTCCCGAATTTAAACTTTCCCGTTCTTTTAAAAACCCCGTTAACCTTTGCCCTCCCCGCTCCCCTTTTCCCCCCCTTCTTAAAAAGAACATTGACAAAAAATATTAATTACATCACTATATTAGCTTTCCCCAGAGGGGCCAAAAAGAAAAAATTTCCCAAAACCCTTTTAAACAAATCTTTCCAGTGAGACACACAAAACGCTGGAAACTTAACTAAAGGGGGAATTTAAATTACCCCCTCCTTAAGGGGAAAAAAGGGGAAAACTGGAACTGATAAAAACTCAAACTACGGGGAAAAACTAAAGGGGGGGTGGGGTTTAGGATGAAAATGAAGGGGAAAGGGAAAAGGGTGGGATATGAAGGGGGGAAGGGCGGAAAAAATGCAAAATAACATTTACAGGGGGCAACGGCAGGTCGGGGAAAACCCGTTAATTTTGGAAATCACAGATTTTTTTACGTGAGGCAGGTGGGGGTAGGGGAAACCCGGGCGCGGGTCACACACAAAGACTCGTGTAGACAAACTTGTAGACATGACTAGGGAACTTGTGGACATCTTTTAGACAGACCCAGATATCTTGAGGTCATTTGCAGACGTGACCCAGATACCCTTTTAAAACTTTTTTGTAGGTTTTTTTGTACACATCTTTAGGTTTTTTTTTAGACATTTTTTTAGGTTTTCTTACAGACATCTTGTAGGGTTTCCCTTTTAAAAATCTTGCAGGTTTTTTTTTAAACATCTTGTAGGGTTTTTTATAACATCTTTAGGTTTCCCTTTTAGAAAATCTTTTAAAGGTTTTTTTGTAGAAATTCCGTAAGTTTCCCTTTTAGACACCTGTAGGTTTTTTTTAGACTCTCAGATTTTAAAAAAACTTGTAGGTTTTTCCCCGAGACATCTTGTGGGTTTTTTTGTAACAAACAAAGGGAAAAGAGTGACTACTCAAGTTTCCCAATAGACCCCAGTTTTTTTTTCAAGGGGCCCCTAACCAACTGAGATCGAAATCAAAAAATTTTTTTTGAGAGAGCCACAAAAATTTTATTTTCCCAACCCCATCCCCATTTATCCCCAAAGCCAAATGACTTTGAACCCGGCGAATTTAAAAACATGCCCAGCACTCTCCCCCCCAGGGCCCCAAATCATGGGAACTCCGGGGGCATTAAGAAAAGCAAGAAGGGCCCCCATCCCCGAGCCTTTTCCATGTTTTGGGGAGGGAGCATGGGCACGGGGGCGTCCCCACAGTTACAAAATCAAAAAAGACATACCCCACTCCCACAAAGGGGAAAACAAAAAAACACAAAGAACTTTAAAAACCAATAAACTAACACCCATATCAAAAAACTTGAAAGGGCCTAAGAAGCAAAACACCAAACCCCCTAGAAAAACCCCAAAAGTTCCCCAACCCCGGGCAACATGGGTTTAGAAAAAGGTCGCTCCTTTTTTTCCCGTCTCAACTATTGGGTCACTTTCGACAAGGGCCTAAAAGCACTAGAAAGACAAAAAAAAATGCAAAGTAATATTTTTAAGACCTTTTTCAAAAGCCTTTTGACAAGTGTACCTTGGGGGGGAATACGCACAAAAGCGTCTAAAGGAATAAAAAGGGAAAAAATTTTGGGCGAGGATCTATAATTTTCCTCACTAACAGAACACAGAGAGAAATCGTAAAACAGGGGTAAAGTCCGAGGCAGCTACGGTGAAAGCTCTGTTCCCACAAGGCACAGTACTCGCCCCCATCTTGTTCCTCACCCTCATATCCGACATAGACAAGGATGTCAGCCACAGCACCGTGTCTTCCTTTGCAGATGACACCCGAATCTGCATGACAGTGTCTTCCATTGCAGACACTGCAAAGCTCCAGGCGGACATCAACCAAATCTTTCAGTGGGCTGCAGAAAACAATATGAATTTCAACGATGAGAAATTTCAATTACTCAGATATGGTAAAACGGGGGAAATTAAATCTTCATCAGAGTACAAAACAAATTCTGGCCACAAAATAGAGCGCGAAACACCAACGTCAAAGACCGGGGGAGTGATCATGTCGGAGGATCTACCTCAAGGACCATAACATTGTTCAATCGCATCTGCTAGGAAAATGACAGGATGGATAATGAGAACCTTCAAAACTAGGGGGGGCCCAAGCCCATGTGACACTCTTCAGGTCACTTGTTCTATCTAGGCTGGAATATTGCTGCACACTAACAGCACCTTTAAAGGCAGGTGAAAATTCCTGACCTGGGAAAATGTACAGAAAACCTTCACGGCGCACAAAAACGGAGATAAAACACCTCAATTACTGGGAGCGCTTAAAGGTTCCTAAACCTGTATTCCGGGAACGCAGGCGGGAGAGATACATGATTATATACACCGGGAAAATCCTAGAGGGATAGTACCGAACTTGCACACGAAAATCACTCACTACGAAAGCAAAAGATTGGCGGGACGATGCACCATCCCCCAATAAAAAGCAGGGGTGTCACTGCACGTTAAGAGACCATACAATAAGTGTCAGTGGCCCGAGATGTTCAACTGCCTCCCAGAATACATAAGGGGGATTACCAACAGCCCCCTGGCAGTCTTCAAGTTGCACTGGACAAGCACCAAAAAGTCGGTTCCTGCCCCAGCCGGGCTGTGGCTCGTACGTTGGTTTGCGTGCAGCCAGCAGCAAACACCCTGGTTGATCAGGCTCTGATCCACCAGGAGGCCTGGTCACAGACCGGACCGGGGGCGTTGACCCCCGGAACTCTCTCCAGGTAAACTCCAGGTAAACATCTTGTGAGTTTCTTGTAGATTTCCTGTAGACATCGTGTAGGCTCTTGTAGACATCTTTCCAGCAAGTTACCTGTAGTCGCTTCCGGGGATCGTGTCCTGGCGGCCCTCTCTTAGATAGGCCTCCTGGTTGCTGGCTTGATCGATCAGGATGTTGTACCGGCAGCCAGCAGATCAACAACCCGACTGATCAGGAAATGACTTGAGGAACGTATAAATTTCTCACTTGAAGACAGCTAAGAGTTTGTTGGCAAGTGCTCTTATGCATAAAAGGGAGGGTGATGAATAGTCTTGGTGCCCTTACACTTAATGAGTATCTAACAGTGTACTTATCGTGCCCCTGCTCTTCACTAGAGGAATCTTCCACAGTCTTCCAAGCCTCGGGCTTTTATACTGAGTGATTTCAGTGTGTAGGTTTG
The DNA here is from genome assembly GCF_026875155.1 of Cherax quadricarinatus. NCBI lineage: Eukaryota > Metazoa > Arthropoda > Malacostraca > Decapoda > Parastacidae > Cherax > Cherax quadricarinatus. The sequence goes on along the minus strand of NC_069419.1, from coordinate 41,378,805 downwards.
GGAGCAATCCCTCCAGGATCTTCCAGGTGTAGATTTTGATGTAGCTCTCTCTTCTTCGTTCTGAGAGGTACAGTTCCAAGGACTTTACAGCTGGTGGACGTTTTGAAAGTTTCTTAAAGACATTCTGAAGGCGTCTCGTAGACCTCTTGCAGATATATTACTTGGTGGAGATATATTACCTGGTGGAGATATATTACCTGGTGGAGATATATTACCTGGTTGAGATATATTACCTGGTGTAGATATATTACCTGGTGGAGATATATTACCTGGTGGAGATATATTACCTGGTGGAGATATATTACGAGGTGAAGATATATTACGGGATGGAGATATATTACCTGGTGGAGATATATTACCTGGTGGAGATATATTACCTGGTGGAGATATATTACCTGGTGGAGATATATTCCCCGTGGGAAAGATTTTATTACCTGGTGGAGGGATATATTAGCTGGTGGGAGAGATATATCACGTGGTGAAGGGATATATTACCTGGTGGAGATATATTCCCTGGTGGGAAAGATATATTACCTGGTGGAGGGATATATTAGCTGGTGGGAGAGATATATTATCTGGTGAAGGGATATATTACCAGGTGGAGGAATATATTATAGCGTTGGAGAGACATATTACCAGGTGGAGGAACATATTACCTGGTGGAGTGACATATTACTTGGTGGAGGGACATATTACCTGGTGGAGTGACATATTACTTGGTGGAGTGACATATTACCTGGTGGAGGACTATGTTACCTCGTGGGAAAGACATATTATCTGGCGGAGTGACACATTAATTGGTAGAGGGACATTTTACCTTATGGAGGGACATATTACCTGGTGGAGTAATATATTACCTGGTGGGAGAGACATATTACCTGGGTATGGGTTTCACAGGTGGTGGAGGATATATTACGTGGGAGGTAGTGAGGATGCCTGCAGGTCGGCGTCAGCTCCTCAACGTCCTCAGGAAGCGTCACAAAACCACCATCCCCTCCCCTCTCCCTCTCCCTCCCTCTCCCCCTCCCCCCCCTCCCCTCCCCTTACCCTCCCAATCCCCTCCCCCTTCCACTCCCCCCCCCCCCACCTCAAAAAATACAAGAAAGAGTTTTAGCCCGCGTTATGAGAGTTTTTGGAGAGAGAAAGCCAGAACGTTAATTGGATAAACCAGGTGGCTTAAGCTTGGAAAGTATTATAGTTTTTTTCCCTTTCTCTTCTCTCTTTCTTTATTTCAATTGTTTTCTAAATGTAATAATCCACAAACATTATTTATATAACTTTCGCTTTAAAGATCAAAAATTTGTAAGTTAAAATATAGTTTTTATTATTATGAAAATATGCCAAATTACACTAAAATATTATAAAAAAAACGGTGGATAAAAGTATAAATGTTTCCCCTTTGTGCAAATTAAAATGTATGTAATGTTATAGAAGAAAAATGAAGTTGTTGAGTTTAAACTCCCCGAAGGTCGTAACGATAACACTTTAAGAATCTGCAAGACGTAGAAAGATAATTTTTTTTTTTCATATAAAGAGCAAAGGAATAAAGAATAAATGAATGCCCACAACTTGATGGAAATGAAACACATTGAAAACTGTCGGTCCTTTGTCTTGATCACTTCAAAAATACCCAAAACTGTATAGGTAGTTGAAGTGATCAAGATTAAAGACAAAAACGACTTTCATAAATATGTTTTAATTTAAGCTTAGTCGTTTTTCTTGGCAAGTGAACATACGAGTAAGAAGAAACTGTCGACCAGGGATTTACACACGACCAATGAAGGGGGCAGAAAAAAAAGTCCCCGACGTGTGACCTATTGTTTCATGATAGAGAAAACGAGAAAAAAGAGAGCAGTGGGAGGGGAAAAGACCGAGCAGAAAATGCCCCGAGACGAGGACATGTCTGCCGACTGAAGGGGAAAATTGGGGCAACTTCATGAGTGAGCACACTGTATTTCCCAAAGTGAACCCCTTTCCCTCTTAAGGTGAAGGCAATATGGTGACAATTTCTAATATCGAAAAGCCCATGTGAGCAATTGAGGTTTGAGATTGTGTGCCGTGGGATGGGTTTCCTCTACGAATCCTGACCTTTAGGAGCGACAGCAACGGGGAAAAAAAGGTGAGAGTAAGGACATTTGAGGGATAACGTAGATGCAGGTTGCAGGTGGGCTGGATGCAAGTGTTGCTGTAGGGACGCAAATAACTCATATACTACTCGGCCGTCCCATTAACTGTTGATGGCACAATATCGTCACAACTGGCTACTGGGAATTCCACTATACTTCTCGCTACTGACTGGCTATTATAGCACCAGTTAAGAGGCCATGCTGGTACAGGATCTCTACCATAAATAAGTGGTGACTAAGAATCAGCCAATTACTATTGATCTGGCTGGTCATAAGTGATGGATTACCTTTTCTAGAGGCTGATATGCTTTCTCTAATCCGTACGTTAGTTAGCAAACTAAATTGTATGCACTCATTCCGTAGATTTATTAATATAGACCATCACCTATATGTAACCCGTTTTGTAAATGTCACAGAGAATTAAGTACATAGCTAACGTACCTAATTTTCCTTAAAAAATGGTTCAATATAAGGAAAAATTTTGTATGTATTATTTATAAAGCAATAATTAGCAACCCAGAAAAAAATGTTAAATGGACTAAGATAAGAGAAAAATGATGGTCTAACCATTTTTGAGGTAGTGTTATTATAGGATGAACTGACTGACGTGTATTTACGAATCGAAACTGGTGCATTGATACTAAACTCTATTTTCTGTAGCCATATATATAATGATTTCGTGCATGTGCAATAATGAATGATTTGGGTATGAGTTGGCTTACTGAGAGGTTGTGAGTACTCGGAGGTTGTGAGTACTCGGAGGTTGTGAGTACTCGGAGGTTGTGAGTACTCGGAGGTTGTGAGTACTCGGTGGTTGTGAGTACTCGGAGGTTGTGAGTACTCGGAGGTTGTGAGTACTCGGTGGTTGTGAGTACTCGGAGGTTGTGAGTACTCGGAGGTTGTGAGTACTCGGAGGTTGTGAGTACTCGGAGGTTGTGAGTACTCGGTGGTTGTGAGTACTCGGAGGTTGTGAGTACTCGGAGGTTGTGAGTACTCGGAGGTTGTGAGTACTCGGACATGTTGCGGATCCGCTTTTAACAATATTCAAAATGTGAGTTATAGTATTTTATTGTGAAGACGATCCGTTCATTAGGGACTTTATCAGTTCACTTGCTGGACGAACCCTCTTTATCAGTTCACTTGCTGGACGAACCCTCTTTATCAGTTCACTTGCTGGACGAACCCTCTTTATCAGTTCACTTGCTGGACGAACCCTCTTTATCAGTTCACTTGCACCCTCTTTATCAGTTCACTTGCTGGACGAACCCTCTTTATCAGTTCACTTGCTGGACGAACCCTCTTTATCAGTTCACTTGCTGGACGAACCCTCTTTATCAGTTCACTTGCTGGACGAACCCTCTTTATCAGTTCACTTGCTGGACGAACCCTCTTTATCAGTTCACTTGCTGGACGAACCTCTTTATCAGTTCACTTGCTGGACGAACCTCTTTATCAGTTCACTTGCTGGACGAACCCTCTTTATCAGTTCACTTGCTGGACGAACCCTCTTTATCAGTTCACTTGCTGGACGAAACCCTCTTTATCAGTTCACTTGCTGGACGAACCCTCTTTATCAGTTCACTTGCTGGACGAACCCTCTTTATCAGTTCACTTGCTGGACGAACCCTCTTTATCAATTCACTTGCTGGACGAAACCCTCTTTATCAGTTCACTTGCTGGACGAACCCTCTTTATCATTCACTTGCTATACGAACCTCTTTATCAGTTCACTTGCTGGACGAACCCTCTTTATCAATTCACTTGCTGGACGAACCCTCTTTATCAGTTCACTTGCTGGACGAACCCTCTTTATCAATTCACTTGCTATACGAACCCTCTTTATCAGTTCACTTGCTGGACGAACCCTCTTTATCAGTTCACTTGCTGGACGAACCCTCTTTATCAGTTCACTTGCTGGACGAACCCTCTTTATCAGTTCACTTGCTGGACGAACCCTCTTTATCAGTTCACTTGCTGGACGAACCCTCTTTATCAGTTCACTTGCTGGACGAAACCCTCTTTATCAGTTCACTTGCTGGACGAACCCTCTTTATCAGTTCACTTGCTGACGAAACCCTCTTTATCAATTCACTTGCTGGACGAACCCTCTTTATCAGTTCACTTGCTGGACGAACCCTCTTTATCAATTCACTTGCTATACGAACCCTCTTTATCAGTTCACTTGCTGGAGAAACCCTCTTTATCAGTTCACTGCTGGACGAACCCTCTTTATCAGTTCACTTTCTGGACGAACCCTCTTTATCAGTTCACTTGCTGGACGAACCCTCTTTATCAGTGTTCACTTGCTGGACGAACCCTCTTTATCAGTTCACTTGCTGGACGAACCCTCTTTATCAGTTCACTTGCTGGACGAACCCTCTTTATCAGTTCACTTGCTGGACGAACCCTCTTTGTCAGTTCACTTGCTGGACGAACCCTCTTTATCAGTTCACTTGCTGGACGAACCCTCTTTATCAGTTCACTTGCTGGACGAACCCTCTTTATCAGTTCACTTGCTGGACGAACCCTCTTTATCATTTCACTTGCTGGACGAACCCTCTTTATCAGTTCACTTGCTGGACGAACCCTCTTTATCAGTTCACTTGCTGGACGAACCCTCTTTATCAGTTCACTTGCTGGACGAACCTCTTTATCAGTTCACTTGCTGGACGAACCCTCTTTATCAGTTCACTTTCTGGACGAACCCTCTTTATCAGTTCACTTGCTGGACGAACCCTCTTTATCAGTTCACTTGCTGGACGAACCCTCATTATCAGTTCACTTGCTGGACAAACCCTCTTTATCAGTTCACTTGCTGGACGAACCCTCTTTATCAGTTCACTTGCTGGACGAACCCTCTTTATCAGTTCACTTGCTGGACGAACCCTCTTTATCAGCTCACTTGCTGGACGAACCCTCTTTATCATGTTCACTTGCTGGACGAACCCTCTTTATCAGTTCACTTGCTGGACGAACCTCTTTATCAGTTCACTTGCTGGACGAAAACCCCCTTTATCAGTTCACTTGCTGGACGAACCCTCTTTATCAGTTCACTTTCTGGACGAACCCTCTTTATCAGTTCACTTGCTGGACGAACCCTCTTTATCAGTTCACTTTCTGGACGAACCCTCTTTATCAGTTCACTTTCTGGACGAACCCTCTTTATCAGTTCACTTTCTGACGAACCCTCTTTATCAGTTCACTTTCTGGACGAACCCTCTTTATCAGTTCACTTGCTGGACGAACCTCTTTATCAGTTCACTTGCTGGGCGAACCCTCTTTATCAGTTCACTTGCTGGACGAACCCTCTTTATCAGTTCACTTGCTGGACGAACCCTCTTTATCAGTTCACTTGCTGGACGAACCCTCTTTATCAGTTCACTTGCTGTACGAATCCTCTTTATCAGTTCACTTGCTGGACGAACCCTCTTTATCAGTTCACTTGCTGGACGAATCCTCTTTATCAGTTCACTTGCTGGACGAAACCTCTTTATCAGTTTACTTGCTGGACGAATCCTCTTTATCAGTTCACTTGCTGAACAAACCCTCTTTATCAGTTCACTTGCTGGACGAACCCTCTTTATCAGTTCACTTGCTGGACGAACCCTCTTTATCAGTTCACTTTCTGGACGAACCCTCTTTATCAGTTCACTTTCTGGACGAACCCTCTTTATCAGTACTTGCTGGACGAACCCTCTTTATCATTTCACTTTCTGGACGAACCCTCTTTATCAGTACTTGCTGGACGAACCCTCTTTATCAGTTCACTTTCTGGACGAACCCTCTTTATCAGTACTTGCTGGACGAACCCTCTTTATCAGTTCACTTTCTGGACGAACCCTCTTTATCAGTACTTGCTGGACGAACCCTCTTTATCAGTTCACTTTCTGGACGAACCCTATTTATATAATGCCATAACCAACATCGCATGTTTTATTTATATACTGTCTGTATAGTATACCATTGTATTACTATACAGTACTGTATGGGTAGATGTAAGTATTGAATCAAATATACACGAAGGGCTCAATAGCTCGTTACAAGGAAGTATTGAATTCAAGAACTGGACGACTCAGTTCAAAGAGGAGTTACTGAATGAGGGAAGAGGACGGAGAGTGGATAAGAGTGATAATAAATATCAAGATAAAGTGAGTTGTTGAATATATTTTTAGGAAATGGGGCGTTGTATGGTCACATGCGTGTATGTACGTTGTTGTTGTTGTGTTGTTGTTGTTGTTGTTGTTGTGTTGTTGTTGTTGTTGTTGTTGTTGTTGTTGTTGTTGCTGTGTGGTGTGTGTGTGATGTGTGTATACTCACCTACTTGTATTCACCTAATTGTTGTTGCAGGGTCGAGACTCACTGATTGCTACTTCGCTGATCGTTACTAGGTCCTCTCTCTCCCTGCTCCATGAGCTTTATCATACCGCTTCTTAAAGCTATGTATGGTTCCTGCCTCCAGTACATCACTTGCTAGATTATTCCACTTTCTGACAACTCTATGACTGAAGAAATTCTTCCAAACATCCCTTTGACTCATCTGAGTCTTCATTTTAGAAATTGTGACCCCTTGTTTCTGTGTGTGTGTGTGTGTGTGTGTGTGTGTGTGTGTGTGTGTGTGTGTGTGTGTGTGTGTGTGTGTGTGTGTGTGTGTGTGTGTGTGTGTGTGTGTGTGTTACTATCAGCATGTACTGTAAGTTATTTACTACCAAAGAATTAACATTATGCCTAAAGTGACATGAGAACTTATTATGTATACCTTATAAAATGCCACATTCAAGGTATACCCGAAGGGATACCCTTCAGCAGAGGTTGAGTCGGATTACACGAATAATTCGACTATAGAAAATACCCATCAGCCTATGAAATATTCTCCCGTACCATTTCTCATCGTCAGTGTTTCACTAGTTGCTTCATTTTCTCTCAGATTTACTCATCGCTACAATCCTTCGACTCAATATATGAGTAATTGTTTTTCCCCTGGATAACTGAGTCATCTTTTCAACTTTCATTTCCTGTCACTTCCCCTCGTTACAACATTACACAAGTTCAACCGGTAACAACCGGTTTTGTTAGATCAAGTCATATTATTATTATATCACAGGGGTAGAGGTAATGAAATGACTTTCAGGTTGTATTCAGGTGGAATGTAAAATATAGCTCTGGTAGGTTAGCGGATGTTAAACCACCGGTATACAGCAACAGCAAGTCAGAGGTTGTTAAACCAGTGATATTCAACACCGGTGCGACACTGGTTGCTTAATCACTGAGCATATCATCAGCTAAAAAAAGACCCACGTCAGTAGACACTTATCTGTTTCCTGCCAAACAAATCACCAACGCCATATTTTGATTCAATTGTAAATGTAGTCCATCGTATTAGAGTTGACAGTAACAGTAGTTTATTTTATTTATTTATTTATTTATTTATTTATTTATTTGAACATGATACAGAGAAGTACAAGGAATACAATTTTTAAAGTGCAACATGCCAAAGCCACTTTTATGCAGAGCATTATGGGCAGGCTTAAAATTAACTTAAGATTAACTAAGAAATGATATATTCAGTGGTACAAAAATTATTGTAAAACAGATAACAATTTAGTACAAATAAATATTACAAAGACAGGTTATATGATCATTTACTGTGTTGCTGTGTAATCACTAGAATGGAGTATTATCTTAGGTAATGAAGTTAAATAGTAACAAAGTTTGATTGGGTCACAGGTTGACATTTATGAGATACAATAATGAGACATATATGAGATACAATTTATGAGATACAATTATTCAGTATTTATTTAGTTGTGGGTGAGTAAGTGATTTTTGAGAAGAGACTTGAATTTATAAACAGACAGTGTTTCTTTTATATTCACAGATAATGAATTCCAGATTTTATGGCCTTTTATGTGCATTGAGTTTTTGCATAGCGTGAGATTGACACGAGGAACATCAAAGAGTGATCTGTGCCTTGTGTTATGATCATGTGTTCTGTTGAGGTTGGTAAGGAGATGTTTGAGGGGAGGGTTTTTGTCAGAGTTAAGTGTTCTATGTATGTAGTAGGTGCAGTAATAAGTATGGATGTTTTGTATTGTGAGTAGGTTTAGAGTTTTGAATATTGGTGGAGTGTGCTGTCTGTAGTGGGAATTTGTTATCATTCTGACTGCAGCCTTTTCTTGGGTGATTAGTGGTCTGAGATGGTTTATTGTTGTTGAGCCCCATGCACAAATTCCGTAGGTGAGATAGGAGTAAATAAGTGAGTGATATAGGGCCAGGAGGGCTGACTGTGGAACATAGTACCGTATCTTCGATAGTACGCCTAAGGTCTTGGAAATTTTTTTGGAAATTTGTTGTATATGTGTTTGAAATTTGAGTCTATTAAATAACAAAAAAGGCACAATACGGTGACTGGAACGATTCACAGATAACCCGCACATAAAAGAGAGAAGCTTACGACGACGTTTCGGTCCGACTTGGACCATTGACAAAGTCACACTAACCAGAGGTGGAGTAGGACGGCTATATATAGGCAGGAAGAGGTGATGGTAGTAGTAGTAGTAGTAGTAGTAGTAGTAAGAATTTTCCCTCTGTGAGTTTTGTGATAGGTGATCCATTTATCATTATGTTTAGAGACACATCTGTAGCTCTGTTACCAAACTGAATGTAGTAGGTTTTGTCAATGTTTAGTGTAAGTTTGTTGGCCCTCATCCAGGTTGACATTTTCTGTAATTCGGTATTTACAGTATTGGCTAGCATGACTGGACTCGGGTGAGAATAGACGTATGTAGTGTCATCTGCAAATAGTGTGGGTTTGAGTAGTTGCGATGCATTTGGTAGGTCATTTATGTATATGAGAAAGAGAAGAGGGCTTAGGACACTTCCCTGTGGGACACCAATTGTAATTGGCTGTGAGGAAGAGTTTGCTCCATTTGTGTACACATATTGGCTTCTGTTGCTGAGGTATGACTTGAGGTAGTTGAGGGAGTGCCCTCTTATACCATAGTGCGACAATTATATGTGGAGCAAGTCGTGGTCAACTGTATCGAAAGCTTTACGTAAGTCAATGAAGATCCCTAGTGGGACTTCTTTTTTCTCTATTGCTGTATAAATATGTTCTAGCATGTGGATAATAGCATAATTAGTATTTTCATTAGGCCTGAACCCAAACTGACAGGGGTTGAGTATGTTGTGGGAGATGAGGTAGGAATAGATACGCTTATGAATTAATTTTTCAAAGATTTTAGAGAGAGGGTGTAAGTTGGATATTGGCCTATAGTTATTCAAGTCTGTGTGGTCTCCTCCTTTATGGATCGGGGTGACCCTTGCTATTTTGAGAACTGTAGGAAAGGTAGAGGATTCAATGGATTTGTTAAAGAGTGTTGCGATGATTGGTGATAGCACCTGTGACACTTTTTTGTATATAATGGGTGGTAAGGTATTTAAATCTCCTGTCTTGTTTTTTAGTTTGTTGATAATAAGGGAGACTTCAGCTGGGTTAGTCGGAGCTAGGAACAGTGTGTTCGGGTAGTTGCCAGTGAGGTAGTCATTGGGTGGGGTATCTGAGCTAGGGATTTTATTTGCAAGGTTTTTTCCTTTAGTGGAGAAGAAATCATTGAGTCTGTTTGCTGTTTCAGTAGGTGGGAATTGGGGTTCATCTGGTTTTGTTAATTAAATTTCGCTATTTCGTGTTATCTTTTTTGTTCCTAGTATTTCTGATAGAGTTTTCCAGGTCTTTTTTATGTCACCTCGTAAGTTGGATAATCTGTTCTCATAATACAATTTTTTAGCCCTTCTTATTAGGCTGGTTAGGATTGACGAGTAACGTTTTGTTTGGTCACTGGTTATGTGGCCCGTTCTGTACTATTTTTCGTATTGGTGCTTTGTATTTATGGATTTGAGGATACTGGGTGTTAGCCAGGGACTGTTCAGTCTCGTCGCAGTCTTCTGTTTAGTTTTTTTAGGGCAGTGCTTGTTATAGAGGTATTGGGTCTTTTTTAGAAAATTATTAATACATTCGTCAATATCTGTATAGATTTCTAGCTCAGTGTGCCAGTCAATGTTTGTTACTGAGGCTGTGAAGTTATTGATAGCTGCCTCATTGCAAAGTCTGAAAGTGACTTTAGTAGTGTCTAGGGGTAATTTGCCAAGGTTTGTTATGAGGAAGGTAGGGTAATGGTCTGTGGTATTATCTGTGATTATGCCCGATCTTAAGGGGGATATGGTGTTGGTCCAGATGTGGTCAAGTAGGGAAACACTAGTCTCTGTAACTCTTGTTGGTTTTGTTACTGTTGGTAGCAACATGCAGTTACTCATAGCGTTTGTGAATTCAGTAACATGTGGGTCCTGGTCCTGTAGGAGATTTATATTGAAGTCACCTGAGAGTAGCAAGTGATCTTTGTTCATGCGTGCATCAGTTATCATACTTCCTAGGTTTTCACTAAAACGGCTAATGTTTGACTGTGGTACTTTGTAGATGTTTATCACTGTGAGAGGTTTTTGTAGGTATTTGGATTTGAATTTAGCTATTATATATTACCCATGTTCATCCCTTGTGCAAGAATTAGTGATACATTCTAGTTGGTCTGTGTAATATATAGCTGAGCCACCCCCTTGTTGATCTGGCCTACAGTTGTGTATGGCTGTGTAACCAGGAATGGCATAGACATCTGTAGTATCTGGCTTTAGCCAGGTTTCGGTGAGAGTAATGATGGACATACAGGCATGCAGGGAATTTAGTAATGCTATGAGGTCATCGTAATGTTTGCTTAAAGATCTGATATTGTAGTTAAATACAGTTATGTTGTTGTTGGCTCTGAGAAGTGCCCTTGATTGTTCTGCTGTGTAGTAATTACAGTTACTGTTTGAGTCATTTAAGTCATTAGATAAGAGGTTGGTATCAGGATCAATGCTTGTTATCATAAGATTTATAGTGAATCTAAAGTTAGAATTAAGTATAAGACAAAGTAAAATATTCAAAAGCTAAAAAATAGCCCCTAAATTTTATTTTAAACAAATGAAAAAAAAATATGAGAAAGGTAGCTTTTTTTAAAGTAAAATAAATGGGCAATATAAAAGGGCTAAAAATAATTTGGGTGAACAAAAAAAGTGGTAATAAAAATAAATAAAATATAATGGTAAAAAATGAGCTTATTACACTTTGCACCTGAGAATAGCACACCGATTATTTTAACAATTGTAAATATTAAATAAGGTTGTTTTTAAAAGCTAAAAAAAAAAGAAAAAATATAAGGAATAAATTAAGTAATGGTTAAACAAAGTTCAAAGACAGATAGTCACTTATGAAATATTGATTTGGGAGTAAGTTGATTTGTTATAATAAGTTGAGAAATATATTGTATATAAAAGTAAAAAAAATAATGTGAGGTCGTTAGTACAGTTAGAAAAAGATTTTAAAGGGCCTTGAACAATGTAAAATTGAAAATATACAAGATTCCACAACAATATGTTCTAGGATATGAAAAAAACTTAGGTTGGTTTGCCTATAGCAAAAATTTTGAGGAAACTGAAAAGTATCAAAGCCGACACTTTGGAAAAAATTAAATTTAAAACCGTGTTAATAAAAGAAAAACTACTTTTTAAAAAATAATGCAATAATAATAATCATGCAAAAATAATAGGATTAGTTATAACCAAAAACCAGTGTTTAAACGACTATAAAGCTAAAGGCTGCAAATTTTTGGTCTTTGAAATTCCACACACACACACACACACACCAAAACACAATTTATTATATTATATATTATTTATATATTTTTATATATATTTTTATATTATATATATATATAATATTAATATAATTTATTTTAAAATATTTTAATATATATATTTATATATATATATATATAATATATATATAATATATATGTCGGCCAATAGGCAGAACTTGCGATCTTGGCTTAAATAGCAACGTCATCTTGCCATATAGGACAAGTGAAAATTTTTTGTATGCAATAATTTTGCCAAAATCATTTTGACCTAACAAAAAAAAAAATATTTCACTGTGTTTGTTAGTATTAAAATTTTTGTAAACAAAACAAAATATTTAAGTTAGGTTTGGTGAAATAAATTGTTTTTTGTTTAATAAGGTTAGGAATTTTCTAAATTCTTTTGGGACAAAAAAAAAAGTTTACTTATCATTAATGAAAAAAAATATATTTTAAAGTTAAGAAAAATTTTTGAAAAGGGCTTAATTTTAAGTGGGTTCTTGCTAAATTGACCCGTTTTACATATTCGGAACGACATATATATATTATATATATATATTATATATTTTTATATAATTATATATATATATATATATATATATTATATATTATATGATGCATGTATATAAAGTTGTATTAATCCTCCCAAAAAAAAAATTAAAGGTTTATAATATTAAAATTGTTAAGACAAGTGGTGAAGGTGCAGAGTAGACTCACCTGCTGAAAACGAAAGGGGAAAAAGAGGGGGGAAAATAGCAAAGCATTGTTTAAAAAAATTTTTCATAAAAATTAAACGTAAAATTTCAAGGAAAAATTTGGGCTGAAATTAGTCATTAGCGTACTAATGTGTTGTAAAAATTTCTCTTAAAGAAGAGGAGACAGTGTCCCAAAATACTGTAGGACGCTTGTTACCCTCGCTGTTTCTTATTTTTTATATATATATATTATATATAATATATATATAATTTTATATATATAATTATATATATATGTAAAAATATTAATATTATATTATTTAAAATATTTTTAATATTATATATATATAATTATATTATATATATAATATAATATACATATATATGTCGTGCCGAATATGTAAAAGGGCCCAATTAGAAAGAACTTTTTTAAAAATTAAGTCCTTTTCAAAAAAATTTTCTCTTTACGTTTAAAGATAATTTTTTTCATTAATGTTAATGCAAAAGTTTTTAATTTTGCACCAAAAAGAATTTTAAAAAAAACTTACCTAACCTTATTAAAACAAAAACAATTTTTTTTAGCCAAACCCAACTAAATATATTTTTATTTATTTCAGAAATTTTAATACAAAACAAACACAGGAAATATATTTTTTTCGTTAGGTTAAGAATGTTTTGGCGAAAATTATTGCATCACAAATTTTATTTGTCCTATTTGGAGACGAGCTTTGTTTTTAAGCCAAGATCGCAAGTTCTGCTTCGGCACGACAATATATATATATATAAAAAATATATATATATTATATATATATTATTTATATAAATAATTAATTTAAATTATATATATAATATTATATATATATATATATATTATATATATTTATTTATTTATTTATTTATTTTTTTTTTTTAAATTGAGGTCCACCTCTAGAACTGTCCTAGGGCCCCTCCCCTCAGAAAAAAAATAAATTTTTTCGGGGAAAATCAAGGTTCTCCCTAAAGCTGTTTGAAAAAAAATTTTCTCCGCCCCCCCCTGTTTTTCAAGTTGTTTTATTTAAAAAAAAAAAATACATTGGAAAATTCACAAAAATTACAACAGAAAGTAAAAAAACGTAGGTAATCAGAGCTACATCTCGAATCGTCGTCCAGTTCCCCCTGCGGGGGGCCCGCGTCCCCAGAATGTTCAGGCTTTTTTCCTCTTGGATCGCAATGGCTTAAATAGAAAACGCTCATCTTGCCATACAGGACAAGTGAAAAAGTGTGCACGAAATAATTTCCCCAAAAATCATTCGAACCTAACAAAAAAAAAATATATTTCACTGTGTTTTTTAGATTAAAATTACGTAAAAAAACCCTAAATATATTTAGTTGGGAAAGGCAAAAATTATTGCTTTTTGTTAAAAAAGGTTAGGTAATTTTCTAAGATTCTTTTTGGTGCAAAATTTAAAAAATTTTTTCATTAAATTTAAAGAAAAAATTACTTCAAACGTATAAAAGAATATTTCAGAAAGGAATTAAAAGTAAAAGAGTTTTTTGCTAATTGACCAGTTTTCATATTCGGCACGAATATATTATAAAA
>NC_069419.1:41317183-41359683 GCF_026875155.1 Cherax quadricarinatus | reverse complement strand
TAAACGACTCAAATTACTCCTTCCTTTAGGAGATAATTCCAGCCGGTTCTGACTTGAGTGGCTGTTCTCGTAGTAGGTCTTACTACAATTTCATCTTCCTGCATCACTTGGTCAGCGTTTCTTTAATATCACTGGTCCTTTCCCTTAGATTTTTTTTACATTTGATTAAATACCTTTTAAATTCCCAAGGGAAAAATCAATTATTAATTGCGCGAAATTTTCCCTGACCACGACACAACACTTTGACATTCCTGCAACACTTGTGCATCTGGGTACAATGTCAATCTTTGCCCAGAGGCCCACAATGTTCGATTTTGTTCGTATAAATTAAACAATGTCCCTGGTTGAAGTTCTGTCGATTTACCCCTCTGTCGCACCATGAAAGTGTTCATGTAGTTAGAAGAATTCTTATGCCCCCTTAGACCAATAATAATTATTCATTTAAATTTTAAATTTATCACAAACACTCCCGCTCATTGTAATCTCCATCACTTTTTTCGGTTTAAATCTCTATGACGGGGGGGCCAGCTTCAATTTCCTTCACATATTAGGTGAAAAGGTGTTAATACATCTGCTTCAGGGTATCACTCATGTATGAGGAGGCCAATTATTTACCCGATTCTCCGCCTCCACCAACACCGCATGGAAATTACTCCAAATTAATTCTCATGGGGTGTAGATTTGCGGAGACACCTCTTCACTGTGCCTTAGTTTTTCTTTACAGCCCCCCTCCCAAGGGGCTTAGGATAATAAATTTCCGGGTACACCCTCGTTGGGTAAACGAGATTAAACATCGTTACTCTTTTTTAAATGCTATCAAGGTTGAGCCCCCGCTAAAAAAAAATGTGGTTATCCGAAATCTCAATTTCGGACAGGATCCCCTAGCTGCAAAATTTTCGAAACGCAGTAAAAAGTTTTCTGAGACAAGTCCTGGGGCCACTTCTAAATAAAACCCCCTAGTAGAGTACAGTGAAAAAACTCATAACTTTCAGTGGAACACCATCTAAAAAAACCTGTTAAAATGATGGACATATAGTCTACACCTGGTAAACAAAAGGTTTCACTAATTTAAAGCTCCTTTGGTAATGGTGGGGACCTGGGTAATATAGGATCTGGCATCCACCGGCGACATATTTCCAAGATTTAAACACCCTTTTTACACTTTGCCGTCCTTGTGGAATCAGAAAGTTTCCTAAAACAATTTAAGGTTCTTGTACCCCACCATGATACTTTTTATGGCATTTAAAACAATTAAATTTTTAAGATGACGAGTTTTGGGCAGTTTAAGATAGGGTGTTTTGCTAATCACCCCAATTTTAGATTTTGTAACCCACCTCTGCACCCCAATTTCATTGTTAAGTTAAAGGATCAAGTGCAATAATGTGACATTTTATTGTGGGCACGTTTCGCTCTCCAGGAGCTTTACAAGCTACTGGAGAGCGAAACGTTGCCCAATAAAATGTCACATTAGTTGACTTGTGTCCTTTTTCTTTAATATTGTCGGTAATTTACCCCAAATTTATTACAATTACATTGTTCTCTAAAACGCCCAATTTCTCTATATGGAATTTCACATTTTTCTTTTATCATCAATTTAAATTCATTTCCATAGTTTCTTCTTTTACCCTCTTTTTTCCAATATTTAAGAGGATGTGAAAAATTTATGGATAAATTTATCTTTTCTTAGAAAAATTTTAAACACCAACTTAGTTACATTGATTAGTTTGGGTAAAGAAGAATACCTGTTTATATCAGGCCTAAGGAAGGGACAAACTATTGGAGCGGTGGTCAACTAGTAATTTCCCCCCCCCCCCCCCCCCCCCCCCCAACACGGCCCCCAGCCCGCCCAAACCTGTACGCCTTTAGGTCCAGTCAATTTGCTTTCTTTACCAACACAGATCGGTTTTTTAACCATGAAGTTGACAGTCTTTACAAATTTAGCATAAGGTATAACCTCAAGCCAAGAAATCAGCTGGATTCTCCTCACCTGGTATATGATTAAATGTTAACATATGCTGACAAGTAGAGAGAATGGAGCGAAACAGAGTGACTTCAGAGTGTAACAGTCTGTAGTGGTAGGAAGGGCGGACCGTAGGGGGTCGACTAGGAAGGTTGGAGGGGACGGATGGGTAAAGGAGGTTTTGTTGGTGCGAGGGTTGGACTTCAGCAGACATGGCGTGAGCGTGTTTGATAGGAGTGAATGGAGACAAATTATTTTTAATACTTGACGTGCTGTTGGAGTGTGAGCAAAGTAACATTTATGAAGGGGTTCAGGGAAACCGGCAGGCCGGACTTGAGTCCTGGAGATGGGAAGTACAGTGCCTGCACTCTGAAGGAGGGGTGTTAATGTTGCAGTTTAAAAACTGTAGTGTAAAGCACCCTTCTGGCAAGACAGTGATGGAGTGAATGATGGTGAAAGTTTTTCTTTTTCGGGCCATCCTGCCTTGGTGGGAATCGGCCAGTGTGATAATAATAATAAAAAATAATATGCTGACCCAACTGTTATACTTCTCTTGCATCTGATTAATTTCAGTGACTGTTTTGGACGTACACAATTTTACTGTTTCCATTACGAATCCATTGTAAGGATACCTCATTATCAGACCAAATTACAGTGTCGCTAATATTTATATCCTGAAACTATTTCTTATGTAATTAGCTAATTTGACACCTACATAAATGGCTGTTAATTCCAACTGAGATAAGGTACGTGATTTAATTGGAGACACTTTAGCCTTAGACATAACAAGAGAAATAGCACTATTACATTAAAGGTAAGCAACTGCTCCATATGCCAATTTTGAAGCATCACAAAAAATGTGGAGTACATTTTTCCTATCAGGATTGGCCACCTGGCGTGGGAACTCCAACATTGGAACTTTTTCATAATCACCAATTAACTCATCCCACCTGTTAATGAATTCCTCAGGCAGAGTTTCATCCTAAGCACATTTAAGCTTCCATGCTTCTTGTATTAATAATTTCCCTCTTATAGTAAGGGGTGACACTATGCCTAGTGGATCAAAACATTTGGAAACTTTAGCAATCAAAACTCTCTTAGTTAATTTATTGGGCATACTGTAATTATTAGGTTTTACCATTAACAAATCTCTCTCAGTATCCCAAGTTAATCCCAATACATTACTACACTTTTGTACTTCATCTCCAGGGTAATCTTTACTTATTTTGTTCTTTAAGGTGTGTAGTGAGGGGTAGGGGTCTGCGGCAGGAGTGTTCAGCCACACAGTAACATCGCCCACACAACACTACAAACTCATCACTCAGCTTCTGTCTCCTCCATACACATATATATCACCACTACTGTGAATATATGAAAAGATTAATTAGACATGAGTATATATAATTAACATCGGCTGGAAAGATTACGTTACTTTACTGAATTTGACATAGCAAGTAACAAAAGGTATTTGGGCATAAAATTACGTTAATTTAATGTAACTGATAATTATTAAGGACGTGACAGAGCGTCAGCAATTACATTACAATGACCAGTTATATGTTGTATACAAATAGAATAAGGCTGAATTCTGAGTGCCCACCTCATGATCCTAGCATTTTTACTCTTCATAGTGTTTATGTAGGTGAATGGATTGTGGTCTGAAAAAATGTTAATTTTAAATGGGGAAGTGCCCAAATACACGTCAAAATGTTTCAAGGACACTACAAAAGCTAGAGCCTCTTTCTCAATAGTGGCATAATTTTTCTGGTGTCTTTTAAGCTTAGGTGAATAGTAACATATAGGATGGAAAATGTCAGTGGATGTTGACTGTTGGAGCAGCACAGCACCCATTGCATAACCACTCGCATCTACATGTAAAAAGAAGGGAAGATTGAAATTAGGACTCCTCAACACAGGAGAAGAGGAGAGCAAACGTTTCAATCTTTTGAACGAGTCTGAACAATCTCTAGTCCAGATGAACTGAACTTTGCTACTAGTAAACACAGTAAGAGGAGTAGGTGGAGGTGTGTGTGCTGGCTTGCCTGTCACTTGACACACTTGGCAAGGTCGCACATGATCAGCTACAGTGTCCTTCATTTTAGGCCAAGTAAAATGTTTTGCCAGTTTACCAAGTGTCTTCTTGACACCCAAATGTCCTCCTATGGGACTACTGTGAGTAAAAATCAAGGGCGGGTTTCACGAAATGTAACTGGTAACACTACGAGATGCTTAAACTGTGGTGGAACACTATCGGCTGACAACTTACATTATTTTTTTCCATCATACACCGTTACTATATAGTAACAATTATCGAGACCCTTTTGGGCTTCACTCTCAGTTACTGCTATATATCTCAGTCTTTCCAGTGACTGATCAACAAACTGATCATTGATTAAATCATCATGATTAGAAATTTAACGTCAGTTGTGTCCGACTGGGTTGATGACCGGGGAGTCAGTGTTAATGATCCTGGGCGCGGGAGCATCACTAAACAACATATTCAAGCCCAAATCTTGTCACCCCACTAACTCAACAGGAGACAAGGATGGTTGTTGAATCTTTGACATAGCTCTAGTAATTTGCACTGAGAGGAAATAAAATAGGCTTCTCTCTTCAAAGTTTTCAATGGCATAATTATAAACAGGGGTTTATTATCAATCACAAGGGGTTCTTTACATATACCAGCATGAAGGATATCGTTCCCTATCAACAAGTCCACTGACCTGATGGGAAATACACCATTTGGATATACCCACTGAAATATATCCAGTAAATAGCTTTGTTTCAATGAAAACTTTGTGCAGAGGTACTTTTATAAAGCCCCACCATAGGCTTCTAAAAATACATATATTTTGGGTATAGGTAAATCAGTTAGGGGCAGAAACATCTTTTTAATAACGTGAGATAACTGCCAGTGTCTCTGAAAGTAATTATCCCGTCAGATGTGATTCGTCAAACCCTACTTTACCTCTCGATAAGTAAGGACTCATCGCTGAACAAATCTCTTCGTCAGATACACTTTCTGACGCTAGTCATCTGTTCTGAGTAATATTATCTAAAACAGTAGGATCAGAGGTATTACTACGATTTTGGTGCCTTTGTTGCATGGAAGAGGATACGACTTGTGTGGGGGCGCCAGCCACACGACTGCTTCTCGTATCTTTTTTCTAACTTATAGCAATACTCTCTAGCATGTCCTTTTCTGTTACAATAGGTACATTTTACTTTCTTCTTCTCGATATCAGACTTCTGTCTAGCCACAGAGACAGATTCAGGATTATGTGTTTTCCTGGTAAAGGTACGAGAAGTTACAGTAGCAGGCACATCAGGCCGGCACTGATCAGCTGATTTAGGTTGCCAACTTCTAGGACAACTTTTAGTTACCTTGTTTCTGTGTTTTAGTACATACAAGTTTGTGAGAAATCTCGTAATTGTCTGCTAATGCTACAGTTTCCAGGATATCCAAGGCAGTATGATTGATCAGATATTCTTGTATATCAGCAGACATACAGTTGTTAAACTCTTCGTGAAGTAACAACTGAACAAGGCTGTCGTAGTTATTGCACTTGGCAGATCTACACCATCTCTCAAAGGCAACTTTTTTCTCATGAGCAAACTCTACACAAGTTTGATCTTGTCGTCATTGTAACATACGAAATGCACGTTGATAACTTACAGGTAACAAGTTATATGTCTCTAGAATAGTTTGTTTGACAGCATCATAACTAATGTACTTGGCAAATGGTAAAGCAGCAGTACAAGTTTGAGCTCTTCCTGTCAAAGTTGTGTGCAACAAGGTAGCCCAGTGCTTACGTGGCCAGTTCATAGCACATGCCTGATTCTCAAACACATCAAAATAGGTGTCTAAGTCACACTCAAAAAACTTAGGAACCATTGAGGCAGCTTTCTGCACATTAAATGTGTCCTGTGTTGTACTAACATGTTTATCAACTTTATCAGATCTATCAGTCTGTTGTCTTCCCAGACGAATATTTCTCTTTGGAAATATTCGTTCAATTTCCTCTGTGCCTCTATTTGTGCAGTCTGCAACATAATGAGGTGTTCCATCCACTCAAATTGTTCCTCAGAGATAGGACCAGTAGGTAAAGGAGGAGAAAGGAATCTAACGAATGATTCTGGACGGTCCTTAGGCCAAACACCTAGTCCAGCCATCCCCAGAGAGTCTAGATCTGGTCTAGGATAAGTAGATACAGGTGTAGCATACACGGTACTAGTATGAGGCTGAGTCATACTACCAGCTATACTCAGTACTATTGTGTTAGTGAGGCGGGAAGGTGTGAGCAGAACAAAATTTCACTAGGCTCAGACACTAGGCTCACTTCTGCTGTAGTTACTCTCTCTTCTACGTCATCAAATAGAGTTATACTTTCTAACTGTGACACTAGGCTTTCTGTATCTGAATCATAATCGGACATCTCTGCATGAGCAGGAAACAATATGTCTTTAATTAATGCTCTGACAGTTTCTGCGGTATAATTCCTGTTATACGTCACACCGAGATTATTTGGCTACTTGCCAACACGTCTGAAGTTTTAATGTCCTTAACTCAGACAAAGTCAGAGTATCAATTAACTGTTTCACTTTGGCATACATCCCGAAAATAAATGTACTACGAGAGAGTGATTATGGGAAACTATAATCCTAATAGGAATTTTAGTGTTGGTTGTCTTAGAGCTAGAGCTCATAAACAGTATTTCCATCTCCTTGGATCAAGAGACTTTAGTCAAGTTCATACATCCACCTAGTATGTTGTACAAGACAAAACTCAAAGTCTTCAGATTAGGAAAGTACTCAAAGTGTTTGACTATAGAGTTACTAGTGTGTCAAACTGGACAATTTCTCCAACACCTTGGATCAAAAGCATCCCGGACATGCCCCCATTTGTTACAAAAAACGCGATTTCTAATAAGCTTAGAGATCTCCAGTGAATACTAGAAAGGACTGCCCTTCTAGCATCCAGCCTGTTACTGGGTTTTCGTAACAATTAGTCAGTATCCTGGTCCAATTATCCATTAGAATCCAGTAAGAATTATTAGTGCTTCAGAATTACAATTGGTAGGCTACTAACTAGAGAAATAAAAATTTAATAAATTTATTAATAACAAAAATAATGTCTAGGAGTATATTATCAAATTAAATTAAATTAATCACAGTAATCAAAATAATAATAATCACTTCTCTCGTGTACAGAAATATTGTGCTGAAGGCACATATCACATTTATAGTCTTAATTACCGTCCCGGTACATTAACATTTAATAATAACACACACACACACCCCCACACACACACAACCACACAAAACACATAATATTATTTTATATATATATAAATATATATTTTATATATATATATATTTTAATAATATAAATATATAATATATATATATACAAAAAAAGTTTTGTTGTATGTGTGTAAGTGCTCTAAGTATTCGCTATGTCTCTCGACTAGACAAAACTTAAACCAGTGACTGACAAAAATCCTCACATAATCTAACTTCTTGCCACCTGGCAATCAGAACAGCTTTCTTGTACAATAAAACGACTGCTAAGCCCAATAGCTATATAACAAGCAACTGCAACACAAAATCAGGAACAAGGAGATAATATAACGAAACTAAGTAGGGACCATCAGCAGATCCTCCACAAAAGTCACAAAAATCCCATACTACTGAATCTAATTCAGCATAAGAAAATCCCCGACTGTGACAGTACACAGATACCAGTACAAATTAGGTCAGAAGCTACAGCTCAGGACCTGAGTTGCTCAGAGTGTCTATGCGACACACAACCTCAGTACAACGTCGAAAATCACTAAGTCTAGACATTGTTCTGTGAACAGTGTTCTACAGAACCAACAAGAAAGCTGCAGAGACGATCTTCCAACAAGGGCCAATAAGGGAGAGTTAGGCACGCCTTATCTGGAATACGTCCAACCACCAAAAGAGTCTAGCCCAGACTGACTACTTCAGGCGAGGCGTGAACACCCCCCCCCCTCTATCACGTGATCGCTCCGTGGACAGTTGCTGACCAGCAACACTGAGAAGCCGGCAGAGTAATGAGCCACGAGCGATAATTACAGTAGTTAGACAATCAAGACTTGAACTATGAGCACATAATATTATATGAATGTTACATCCTACCTAACAAAAGTAACTAAGTCAAATAATAATATAAAGCAATATATTTACGATTTAGCTATTATCGCAAATTTAAGCAATATAAAATTATATGAAAAGGTTATATACATTATATACATTGTGACCCATTCAGGGGTTGCAACAATGGACATGTGTGGATAGGATTAGGATATGTGGGATTATATATTTAGCGGACAAACAGGCAAGCAGGGAGGTTAATTCAGTGGTGGTACGGGACGAGGTGCTGGGTAGATTACGTGGACTAGAGCTGGGGATTCCTCGTTGCACCAACGGGTGATGATCGTGAATTCGCTTGTGTATAGTAAAGTCTGGGGAGTGGTAGCTGTTTACCCTTTGAGGACCTGTGACGTAACGAAGATACAGAGGAGGGCGTTGAGGTATGTATGGGGATATGGACGGGCATGGTTGGGACGTGAGGTGGCAATGTCTGGAGTACGAGCTGGGGGTTTACGTTTGCTATCTTTGGGACCTAGGGTGAGAGCAATATATGTACGGGCGTGTTACTTGAGACTAGGGGAGACTAGAGGATGTAGGGTGGGGGAGGTTGGAAGAGAAGTCAGATGTTGGTGGCTTGGAAAGGAACTAGAGGCGTGTAAAGACTTGCTGCGATTCATGTTAAAAGTGAGGGATGTCCGTGGTATGCTTGTAGGAAGGCTGGTGAATGTAGGATTTCGGGAGGAGGCATTGTCAAGGGTGGAGATTTATCCCACCTATAATTGGAAGGTAATTTGGGAGGAATTCCGGCGGCTTCGTATACCATCCAAGGCGCGGGAGGTGGTGTATAGATTTATGATGAGGATCCTAGCGTCTAAGGTAATGTTATGGAAAATGGGTTTTGTTGAGGATGCAACCTGCGTACATTGTGGTGATGAAGAAACCTCTTTTCATGCAGTGTATTTTTGTCCATCCCTAGAAGAGGTAAGGCTGTGGATGCGCGATGTTTTCGGGATGTTGGGAGGGGGAAGGGTGGCTATGTTAAGGGCATTACTCCTTGACATGGATGGGGTGACACAGGATGTGGCGCGAGCGTTAAGATATATCATCGTGGACTATTTGTACATGTCCTGGGGAATGCGTGAGGTACGGGGCACTGGTAGGATCTGGGCGTTGGCTGCACGTTTTTACAGAACAATGTGCACAAGCAGAAGCGTCTATGGTAGCAGGTGGATTGCGTTTTTTCCTGAAGGGTATCGCGATATGACGGTGGTAAAACTTCGCGGATTAATTGGAACAGGACGGTAATGGGCTGGTGGACAGCGATGATCTGGCGTGAAAGAGGACTGAGCAGTAGTATGATAAGGGTGGAAAGGGGATGGAGTGGGTTGGTTCTGGTATGTTAATGGTGGGGATGGGCAATGGCTTCGCCAGTTGCTATAGTTGCAACGTTGGTAGTTTGGTTAATCTAAATTGCAATAATCACATTATAGATGAATGGTTCAAAGAACCGACATGTTGTTAAATTAGACACATGTGCAACTCTTGCGTATCTTTATTGAGGAAACGTTTCGCCACACAGTGGCTTCAACAGTCCATACAAAGGATAAACTTGAAGAACAGGAGAAGAATGAGGTAATCAGTCCCTCAGCCTTGAGTCGATGTGGTCAGTCCATCAATTTTGAATAGAATACGGCATAGGAGCGGAGAAGCAGCTTATAAACCGTATGGCAGGAGAGGTGCAGCAGTCGTAGGTGGTGTCACATTTGTCCAATGTGGAACCATTCATCTACAATCCTGTCAGACACTGCAACTTCTTGGGACCTTAATACTTGGGAATTCTTCGCTTGCCTAACCCTTGGGCACGACCTACTTCCACATTGGACAAATGTGACACCACCTACGACTGCTGCACCTCTCCTGCCATACGGTTTATAAGCTGCTTCTCCGCTCCTATACCGTATTCTATTCAAGATTGATGGACTGACCACATCGACTCAAGGCTAAGGGACTGATTACCTCATTCTCCTCTTGTTCTTCAAGTTTATCCTTTGTATGGACTGATGAAGCCGCTGTGTGGCGAAACGTTTCCTCAATAAAGATTCCCAAGAGTTGCACATGTGTCTAATTTAACAATAATCCACATGTCTGCTTTTGTATGATTAGTTTTCCATTGTAGTGTTATGGAGTCTCTATTGAACTGTATGCTCTACATGTATTGTGTTCCATTTAATGTACCTTGCTTATGCTTGTCCTGTGCACCTGAGGATACCTGGGTTTTGTAGAGGACTCTGTTATCACGTATTAATCAATCTTTGCATTATGTTGTACGGATATCTGGCGGTTGTCACTGTTTTATGTTATAACAAAACACTGATTTATATGCACTGTAACTGGATGGAGTTATTCCTTCACATATATGAGACCTAAAACAGAACTGTATTGGTTATTTTATATTAGGGTGTTTTTGAATCTTGACGAACATTGTAAGTCATTGTGTGCGCTACATATTGTTAGTTGTACAAGTTAGGTATAATATACGCTGTGTTTAGTGTATATGTAGGAAAGCATATATATGTGAAAGGTGGATAGGGTTAGGGGACGGAACATGGCTACAGTCGGTGGCATGAGTATTTATTGTGGTACTGTTATGTATTTGGTATTGTATTTTACGTGTTAGAACTGTTGGTGTCTTGGCGCCAGTGAGCTATGTTTAGCACAATGTATACATTGTAAAATGTGTTTTGATACAACATTTAAAATGTTAGGCTAGCAGTTGGCATTTTGTCACTACTGTAGAGTTGTTATTGTCATTAATATAATATGTTCTTAGGTTTAAATTGGTTTGGTTAATTTATAAGTTAAATAAACAATGGTGTAATATTGTACATTTTGGTGGACTGGGGTAATGGGGGGGGAGGGGGTCGTTATACTGCTTGCATTTTTGCGGCATGTTATTTTACTGTGTGTGTATTGGATTTTGTAGATGGGGAGGAGTAAGGGGATTCTGTATTTTGTCTTACTCGCACATTTATATTTTGTTGCAATGGAATTATGTATCATGGTAGTATACATCTATGCATGAAGTGTATATATTTTGACATTACTGCATGGCGCAGTGTTTCGATAATGATGATTTTATATTCTGTCGATAATCTGACTCTGTATACTTTGTTTAGTTAATGTATTGTATGTTTTTAAATAAAATATATAAAAAAAAATAAACTCCCAGAATTTGTGTACTGAAAGATATACATCTCTCAGGACACAATATAATTGTTAGCAGTACGGTATTTAATTGCTGGCAAAAGAAATTTTGATACATTGTTTTGTATTTTAAAATTATTTGAAGTTAGGGTATCTTACCAAAAAATAATTAAAATAATTCCGTCTTTTGATGAAAATTCTGTAGAATTATTCTTCATGGAGTCATAAGAATTTATTTTTGAATGGATTGTATCGTTTAGGTGTAGAATGAAGCCTATTTAAACTTTTTCATTAAAGTAACCGATGTTTAGAGATGACAGAAAGTGGACGGTACTTCAGCCACAGAAAACGGACAGAAGCGTGTGTCTTCTGTCCTTCAGTGACCAATGAGAGGCCTGATAAGGCACATATTTCATGACGTCACCAGCCTTCTCTAAATTTTTTCAATGAACTATAAGTGCAGGTCGAGGTGAACTGAGGACAGTACTGAGAATGACCCACCGTATTTAGATCACTGACTACACCATATTATTAACATATGATAAAATGTTTTGCATTTATCCTGATGATTTTGTCCATAACAAATATATATATATATATATATATATATATATATATATATATTTTATATATATATATATATATATATATATATATATATATATATATATATATATTATATAATTTTTATATATATATATATATAATGAATTCCATTTTTTAATTTATTATATAAATGCGACAAATACCAACAGACAGCTTGTCTATCTCAAGAAGAGTAGATGGAGGATCGAATCTGCACTACTTCCTGCATTAGATGACTGACGTAAGTTTAACACTTCACATACATCGGTACTTGTATCCGGTACTAAACGCCTACACAGTTACTTTTCAACTCAGTTCACAGAAACATCTACCATCAGCTATAACAAATATACTATGAACGAAATCTTCTGATTAAATTTTAACCCCTTAATTATATGATAATAAACTAACGAGTGTCACAGTGGTGCATAATACCGACAACTTGATGAATGAAGCACATATGCAAAGCTTAGATATCGTTATTGCCGAAACATTTCACTTGTACAATAGACGACTTCAGTCGAGCACAAGAGAATTTAACACTGCAGACAATAAAAGCACCAGTGTGTTGCACATGTGTCTTATTCATCAATATTCTGTCGTCATGGGATTTACGTGGCCTCTCATTATAGTAATACTCACGTCGCTGTACCTCCCAGAGAATCTTGAAGGGATAAAAATATTCTCGGTTACACCTTATGAAGGAATTTGTTACATCTGCATTTAAGGAGTTCCCAGAAACATTATTTTCCTCAGCAACGCCGAAGCTCCTCGTCAATGGGACCAAAAATAACAAGGGATATTTTTAGTCATTACAGGGAAGTCAAGTGAGCGTAAGTTTAGCACAAAGACACTAAATTAAGAAACTCTTGTGATCGACTGTCAAATTAGTTTATTGACAATATTTTCCAGGAAATGCTTTAACGACGCTCCACCTGTCTTCTGCTAATTATGTAATACAATAACAATTATTCTAATAAAAAATTCCTTGAAAGTGTCGATTTAAAGCAAAAGTTTGAAGTAAAATAAAGTTGGCAAAGAAAAGGAACTGAAAGTGAGAAAGCCCGTCTCATTTATTAAGTTATTCTGAATGGTATTAGTGAATCAGTGGATCACAGTGTGTGTTGATCAACCGCAGGTGTCAGTAGCACTCCCACTGACTCCAGGTATACTGCTGAGACCAACAGTATTAGCACTCCCACTGACTCCAGGTATACTGCTGAGACCAACAGTATCAGCACTCCCACTGACTCCAGGTATACTGCTGAGACCAACAGTATCAGCACTCCCACTGACTCCAGGTATACTGCTGAGACCAACAGTATCAGCACTCCACTGACTCCAGGTATACTGCTGAGACCAACAGTATTAGCACTCCCACTGACTCCAGGTATACTGCTGAGACCAACAGTATTAGCACTCCCACTGACTCCAGGTATACTGCTGAGACCAACAGTATAGCACTCCCACTGACTCCAGGTATACTGCTGAGACCAACAGTATTAGCACTCCCACTGACTCCAGGTATACTGCTGAGACCAACAGTATTAGCACTCCCACTGACTCCAGGTATACTGCTGAGACCAACAGTATTAGCACTCCCACTGACTCCAGTATACTGCTGAGACCAACAGTATTAGCACTCCCACTGACTCCAGGTATACTGCTGAGACCAACAGTATTAGCACTCCCACTGACTCCAGGTATACTGCTGAGACCAACAGTATTAGCACTCCCACTGACTCCAGGTATACTGCTGAGACCAACAGTATTAGCACTCCCACTGACTCCAGGTATACTGCTGAGACCAACAGTATTAGCACTCCCACTGACTCCAGGTATACTGCTGAGACCAACAGTATTAGCACTCCCACTGACTCCAGGTATACTGCTGAGACCAACAGTATTAGCACTCCCACTGACTCCAGGTATACTGCTGAGACCAACAGTATTAGCACTCCCACTGACTCCAGGTATACTGCTGAGACCAACAGTATTAGCACTCCCACTGACTCCAGGTATACTGCTGAGACCCACAGTATTAGCACTCCCACTGACTCCAGGTATACTGCTGAGACCAACAGTATTAGCACTCCCACTGACTCCAGGTATACTGCTGAGACCAACAGTATTAGCACTCCCACTGACTCCAGGTATACTGCTGAGACCAACAGTATTAGCACTCCCACTGACTCCAGGTATACTGCTGAGACCAACAGTATTAGCACTCCCACTGACTCCAGGTATACTGCTGAGACCAACAGTATTAGCACTCCCACTGACTCCAGGTATACTGCTGAGACCAACAGTATCAGCACTCCCACTGACTCCAGGTATACTGCTGAGACCAACAGTATTAGCACTCCCACTGACTCCAGGTATACTGCTGAGACCAACAGTATTAGCACTCCCACTGACTCCAGGTATACTGCTGAGACCAACAGTATTAGCACTCCCACTGACTCCAGGTATACTGCTGAGACCAACAGTATCAGCACTCCCACTGACTCCAGGTATACTGCTGAGACCAACAGTATCAGCACTCCCACTGACTCCAGGTATACTGCTGAGACCAACAGTATCAGCACTCCCACTGACTCTATGGTGTGATGCTAACTAGATTTATTAACACTCTCATCAGTCATCTTAAATAATACTTTTTTAAGTTTTACGAAACTTTTATTTTGTCCATTTATATATATATACATATTCACGAAAAAAATACTTTGAAATGTTTTAATTGGCATTGAACCTAAGCTATAATTTACATGACTGTATATAACTTAACGTCGTCTAACATGGGTTAATTCAGCCTAGCGTCAGTTAGTATTATACATAATGAAATACATTAATTTCGTAAGTTGAAGATTATTTTGCGTGATTACAGCCATAAAAATAAATAACATAAGTACAACTTTGAAGGTAGAAATCCCATGTTTTGTTTGTTAATCTTCATTTTGTAGGCTGGTTAGCAGGTTAATGGAGTTTCAATTGCACAAGGGTAATTAAGGCTGCAAACAGCCAGTTCACCACCAGTCAATAATTATTTTTTTTTATTATCACACTGGCCGATTCCCACCAAGGCAGGGTGGCCCGAAAAAGAAAAACTTTCACCATCATTCACTCCATCACTGTCTTGCCAGAAGGGTGCTTTACACTACAGTTTTTAAACTGCAACATTAACACCCCTCCTTCAGAGTGCAGGCACTGTACTTCCCATCTCCAGGACTCAAGTCCGGCCTGCCGGTTTCCCTGAACCCCTTCATAAATGTTACTTTGCTCACACTCCAACAGCACGTCAAGTATTAAAAACCATTTGTCTCCATTCACTCCTATCAAACACGCTCACGCATGCCTGCTGGAAGTCCAAGCCCCTCGCACACAAAACCTTCTTTACCCCCTCCCTCCAACCTTTCAGAGGCCGACCCCTACCCCACCTTCCTTCCACTACAGACTGATACACTCTTGAAGTCATTCTGTTTCGCTCCATTCTCTCTACATGTCCGAACCACCTCAACAACCCTTCCTCAGCCCTCTGGACAACAGTTTTGGTAATCCCGCACCTCCTCCTAACTTCCAAACTACGAATTCTCTGCATTATATTCACACCACACATTGCCCTCAGACATGACATCTCCACTGCCTCCAGCCTTCTCCTAGCTGCAACATTCATCACCCATGCTTCACACCCATATAAGAGCACTGGTAAAAGTATACTCTCATACATTCCCCTCTTTGCCTCCAAGGACACAGTTCTTTGTCTCCACAGACTCCTAAGTGCACCACTCACCCTTTTCCCCTCATCAATTCTATCATTCACCTCATCTTTCATAGACCCAACCGCTGACACGTCCACTCTCAAATATCTGAATACATTCACCTCCTCCATACTCTCTCCCTCCAATCTGATATCCAATCTTTCATCACCTAATCTTTTTGTTATCCTCATAACCTTACTCTTTCCTGTATTCACTTTTAATTTTCTTCTTTTGCATACCCTATCAAATTCATCCACCAATCTCTGCAACTTCTCTTCAGAATCTCCCAAGAGCACAGTGTCATCAGCAAAGAGCAACTGTGACAACTCCCACTTTATGTGTGATTCTTTATCTTTTAACTCCACGCCTCTTGCCAAGACCCTCGCATTTACTTCTCTTACAACCCCATCTATAAATATATTAAACAACCACCGTGACATCACACATCCTTGTCTAAGGCCTACTTTTACTGGGAAATAATTTCCCTCTTTCCTACATACTCTAACTTGAGCCTCACTATCCTCGTAAAAACTCTTCACTGCTTTCAGTAACCTACCTCCTACACCATACACCTGCAACATCTGCCACATTGCCCCCTATCCACCCTGTCATACGCCTTTTCCAAATCCATAAATACCACAAAGACCTCTTTAGCCTTATCTAATTACCGTTCACTTATG
The DNA here is from genome assembly GCF_026875155.1 of Cherax quadricarinatus. Lineage (NCBI taxonomy): Eukaryota > Metazoa > Arthropoda > Malacostraca > Decapoda > Parastacidae > Cherax > Cherax quadricarinatus. The sequence continues at coordinate 41,343,379 of NC_069419.1, read as the reverse complement.
TGTTTCACTGTAAACACCTGGTCCACACACCCCCTACCTTTCCTAAAGCCTCCTTGTTCATCTGCTATCCTATTCTCCGTCTTACTCTTAATTCTTTCAATAATAACTCTACCATACACTTTACCAGGTATACTCAACAAACTTATCCCCCTATAATTTTTGCACTCTCTTTTGTCCCCTTTGTCTTTATACAAAGGAACTATGCATGCTCTCTGCCAATCCCTAGGTACCTTACCTTCTTCCATACATTTATTAAATAATTGCACCAACCACTCCAAAACTATATCCCCAACTGCTTTTAACATTTCCATCTTTATCCCATCAATCCCGGCTGCCTTAACCTCTTTCATTTTACCTACTGCCTCACGAACTTCCCCCACACTCACAACTGGCTCTTCCTCACTCCTACAAGATGTTATCCTCCTTGCCCTATACACGAAATCACAGCTTCCCTATCTTCATCAACATTTAACAATTCCTCAAAATATTCCCTCCATCTTCCCAATACCTCTAACTCTCATTTAATAACTCTCCTCTCCTATTTTTAACTGACAAATCCATTTGTTTCTCTAGGCTTCCTTAACTTGTTAATCTCACTCCAAAACTTTTTCTTATTTTCAACAAAATTTGTTGATAACATCTCACCCACTCTCTCATTTGCTCTCTTTTTACATTGCTTCACCACTCTCTTAACCTCTCTCTTTTTCTCCATATACTCTTTCCTCCTTGCATCACTTCTACTTTGTAAAAACTTCTCATATGCTAACTTTTTCTCCCTTACTACTCTCTTTACATTATCATTCCACCAATCGCTCCTCTTCCCTCCCGCACCCACCTTCCTGTAACGACAAACTTCTGCTGAACACTCCAACACTACATTTTTAAACCTACCCTATACCTATTCGACCCCATTGCCTATGCTCTCATTAGCCCATCTATCCTCCAATAGCTGTTTAAATCTTACCCTAACTGCCTCCTCTTTTAGTTTATACACCTTTACCTGTCTCTTACTTACTGCTTCTATTTTCCTTGTATCCCATCTACCTTTTACCCTCACCGTAGCTACAACTAGAAAGTGATCTGATATATCTGTGGCCCCTCTATAAACATGTACATCCTGAAGTCTACTCAACAGTCTTTTATCTACCAATACATAATCCAACAAACTACTGTCATTTCGCCCTACATCATATCTTGTATACTTATTTATCCTCTTTTTCTTAAAATATGTATTACCTATAACTAAACCCCTTTCTATACAAAGTTCAATCAAAGGGCTCCCATTTTCATTTACACCTGGCACCCCAAACTTACCTACCACACCCTCTCTAAAAGTTTCTCCTACTTTAGCATTCAGGTCCCCTACCACAATTACTCTCTCACTTGGTTCAAAGGCTCCTATACATTCACTTAACATCTCCCAAAATCTCTCTCCTCTGCATTCCTCTCTTCTCCAGGTGCATACACGCTTATTATGACACACTTTTCGCATCCAACCTTTACTTTAATCCACATAATTCTTGAATTTACACATTCATATTCTCTTTTCTCCTTCCATAACTGATCCTTCAACATTACTGCTACCCCTTCCTTTGCTCTAACTCTCTCAGATACTCCAGATTTAATCCCATTTATTTACCCCCACCGAAACCCCCCTACCTCCAGTCAATAATACTTTCTTTTTTTAAACAGAGATTAAATCAGTCTCTCAGTGTATATACGACAAGAGGCAGACATTTTATTGTTCATGTACAGATAATATGTCTTCCTCATTTGTTAATTATCGTTTTGCCAGACAAGACGCATCTTTATTCATGTTCGATACAACTCAACGAAAATCAGATTACACAAGACGTTTCGTTTCGCCTCTCAACCACTGGTGTGAGAGGATGCTCGTCTTGACTGCTACACCTGCCCTCTGGTGGTTTTCTTTGGCAGTGCATCGACAAAATGGTGGAGGGAGGGGTATGCCGAGTCAACACTGTCTGCATAGAACTGGTCAGAGGCACTCTTAGCACTGCAACGATGGACGTCCTATTGCCAAACATCATCAGAGACATCTACGGTGCACCAACAGAGGAATTATACAGTGTGGCGCTGAATGGAATGTCAAGAATCTTCGTAAAACTGAATCGTGCCAGTTTGTATGACAGGCTCGTTGAAGAATTCCAGAAGAGGATAACTGTCAACTTGGCAGTGGACGTCATCATGCACGATGTATCCAAATATTACACATGGGTTAAGGTGCATAATGTGCCTTTCGAGGCAACTGTGTATGGGCTGAAGGAGGCTTTCAGTAGCTATGGCCGGGGTGCATTCGGCGACGATGGGAGTCTGGAAGGATGGGCCATATGAGGGGCTCCCTGAGGGGTCCTATACTCTCAAGATGTAGTTGGCACGGCCGATCCCGTCATACGTAATGATGGTGGGACACAGAACGCAAGTTTTTGTGCATTACGCTGGTCAGCGGCGGATGTGTCGCCTCTGTTGCTCTTATGATCATATGGCGGCACAGTGCCCCAGGCGACAATCGTCCAGAGGGCCGGAAGCGTCGGCAGTGGAGCAACGATTGTGTGATCTGGGGCCTGAGCGGGACGGCGGAGCTGACTTGCAGAGTGGTCGCTGGACAGAGGAGGTAGATCGTGAGGAACAGTCGGCTGTCAGGTGTGTAACGCTCCCTGAGCATTTGGAGGATGTGGACGAATTGCCAGGTGAGCAGGGAGGTCAGGATAGCGCACCCCAGGAGCGCTTCGTGGACGAGGTACTCCTGGAGTTTTTGGGAACGGCTGTGACTGGTGTCTTCAGTGCAGGTGAGGAACTCACGACGGTCCCATCGCCTGGGGAAAGGATCCCCAGTGCAGGTACCTTGCAGCAGGTGGTGCAAGTGGAAGTTCATTAGGAGCAAGGCCAGAACGTGGTTATGAGTGTCAGTGGCAGCTCCAGAAAGCGACCGGCTGGAACGGCAGAGGTAGAGGAGGTTCTCATGCCAGGCCAGCACTCAGGAAAAAAGGCTTGGGCGGCAGAGGAGTTGACGGAAGTACGGGCTGGCCCAGTGACCCAAGAGCTGCGCAGTAGACGGGCACGGGAGAGTGATGGTGACCAGGTAAAGACCTGTGAGGCGCCTGGGCCGAACGGGGAAAGTCGCCATGAGTAAACCACAGCGGCATAAAGGAAAGCCGCCACTTACATAGCTTTCACGAGTGTAACTCTTAACGTGAATGGTCTCCGGTCGGAGATGAAGCGAGTGTGGCTGGTTTGGTTTTTGCGCAGGTACCGGGTTGATGCATGTTTTATACAGGAACATAATTTTCGGTATGGATGTGATTTGAGGTTGGACGGTTACAAGATGTATGTTAGTTCTGCCAGGCAGTTAAAAGGGGGAATTGCGATAGTCATCAGGGACACCAGCCCCTTGCACGTCACGGGTTGGGAGGAGGGGAAAAGGGTAGTGAGAGTAGATGGGGTCTGGGGTGAGAGGCGCATTTGTCTTATAGGTGTGTATATGCCAGCATCGGGTAACGTAAGGGTTAAAGCAGATTTTGTCAGGGAGGACTTGTATTTTTTACGAGTTTTGTCGGCGGTCACGATCATCGGTGGGGATTGGAACTGTGTGATTCGTGAAAGGGAGATGGAACCAAGGGGGGCAGGGTGTGTATTGAAAGTTCTGCGAGACTCATTGCATGATGTTGGTGTCGTGGACGTAGTGAGGAGGGGGTCGTCTAGTGCCTGAGCATACTTTTGTCAAGCGAGAACATGCGGCGCGACTAGACAGGATTTATGTAATGTGGGGCATAGAGGTCATGGACGTGCAAACGGTTGATGTAGGTTTCTCAGATCACAGAGGGGTAATAGCTGACTTGCAGTAGGAGGGAGTGGTCAGAGTTTATGCTGGTTATTGGAAGCTGAACGTAGGATTACTTAGGGGTGAGGAAGGGGGTGCAGGGTTTGAAGAATGGTGGGGTAGGGTCACTGAGGGTAAGGATAGGGTACTGCAGCTCATTGACTGGTGGGAGTCGAAAGCAAACCCTTGTATTGCATCCTATTTCCGAGGCAAGGGGAGAGAGGAAGTGAGGTGGCGTTACGGATTACAAAATTATTTGGAAGCACACCTGAAGAATTGCTACAACAGGGGATGTGGGGGGGGGGGTGAGGCAGAATCTATAAGGGATAGACTTGCAGACATCCGCAAAGAAAGGTTTAATGGAATACGTTATCATTCAGGATTGGAGGACGTGCTATGGGGCGACAAGCCGTCTGGTTTTGTGTTACGGAAGTTCCGAGAGCATCATGCTGTGACTACCGTGCTGCGATTAGTGGCAAGCTCCGGGGTGGGGGGATACCAGGATGGTACGGTTTTCGCCACTGCGAAGGCTTATTCAGCCCTGTAACAACTTCAGACAGTATTACCAAGGCTGGCTCCTCCTCAGGAAAATTAATGAATAGAAAAAGAAATAATAATTCACAAAGATAAACACTTTATTGTTTATTAATGCAAAGATAAAACATTGAAATATGAAGGTGTATCCTACTTGAAAGAAAAATGAAAAATGAAATGGAAAAAATGAATTTGAATTAAATAATATAAGTTTTTGGGGGGTTTGGTGGGGTTTTAAGCTTGTAGAAAGGGAAGGTTGGATGAGGGGGGGGGGGGGAAGGGTGTTGGGGAAACCCCCAACAAAGTTTTAGAGATGGGGGAATTCGTCCCGAGAAGGGGGAAAGGGGGTTTTTACCCGGTAGGGAGGCCTTAAATAATCATTTGGAGATTTAAGGGAGGGGAAGGTTTTAGGTTTTAAAAATTTTGGGTTTGGGGAGGGGAAATTGTATTAAGGGAAAAGGGAAAAAGGTTTCCCCACGAAAGAAATAAACCCCAGATAAGGGGTTGATATTTAAAAAAAGGGGGGTTTTTAAAAGCCTTGGGATTAAAATGAAAGGATAAGGGGAAAAAAAAATGAACCCAACCCAATAAGTATAGAAATAGGGAGGGAAATTAAGGGGGGGGGAGTGGGTGGGTTTATGTTTGGGGGGGAAAGATTTGGGGGGGGGAAAAAAGGGGGGGGGGGGGATAGGGGGAGCTAGATGACCCTACCTTAAAAAACAGACAGCAATCAAAACTATTTTTTCCATACTCGCCCTACTCCATCTTTAAATTTTCCCTCACACCCCCCCAATAAGACTTTAGTAAGGGAGTAAAAGAATAGGCGGGAAAAAGTTCTAAAAGTGGAAGCCGTGTAAGGCAAAAACTTCTACTGACTGTCAGACTTAACCTCAGAAAAAATTGGATAAACCCTTTGATATCACAATATAAAAATTAAAGTTTGGAGGCCAATGTCCACCTTAAGGCATTTTGGGTTTCCCCTTAAAAGTTTCTAGGTATACAAAGGTTTTGATCCGTTTCTAAAATAAATTCTTTCCCAGTAAATAAAATTTAAGTTTGGAGATACCCCACACAAGGCCAAAATTCCTTTTTCTATTGGAGTATCTTGTTTCTGCCGGAAAAATTTTCCCGGCTTGGAAGATACAGGAAGGGGGAGTTCATCTGGTACTGTAGTAACCCGCACCAACCGGGTATTGGAGGCATAAGTCCTTAAACAAAGGCTTATTAAATCGGAATTTTGAGTTGGGGGTTTTTAGAGATGCCTCAATCCCATTAAACTTTTCTCGAGCTACGTCAAAAGTTCAAGGGGTTCCCTTCCAGATTTTTTTTAATGTAGTCAGATAAGATCCCTGTAAGATCAGTGGGGTTTCGGGAAAAACCCGTGAAAAAAAATTTACAGAACCAAGAAAGTACCATGGCTTCTTGGTTTTGGGGAATTTAAACTCTAATAAAGGTTCATTTTTCGGGGGGGGTTTGCAAAGAGTTTTTAAAAAGGGATCAGTCCGAGATTCTAATCTTGTTTACCCAAGGAACATTTTTGGTTTTGGGCAGTGAGGCCATGTGAGCGTAACCTACGTAAAATGATGTTAATGTTTGGTATGTTTTGCCCACGCGATGCATTACGTAAATGTTATCAAAAAAACTGAAACTTTTGGCAATTACCCAAGACCTTTCTCATCTTCACGTACTAGCACAGCCCTTTGGGGGTAGGAAAAGGGGTGTACTGCTTAAAAGAAGGATTTTTAAACATTATTGAGATATTTGTGAAATATCCATCTCTAAAAAGGGGGGAAAGATATAAATTTTTGTAGATCGTATCTATTAAGGGCATAGGCCAGACCCACAGAGTTATAGCATTAAGGTCTGAAGTCAATAGCAAGTCTATATGAATTTATCCCCCTTTCTTAACCTGACTATGGTGAGCAATATGCAGATACTAAAGGTTCAGGATCTTTGTTTTAAAAATTTTTGTTACCTCTCGGTAATGTACCCTAAGGTAAACGGAAACGGGTATAATTTCCGTTTGATAGGTTTGCCGTGACTAAGTCAATCTTATGGACTACCGTGGAGGGACCGGGAATACAGAAAAAACGTTTGAGAATTACTCACACATTGAAGTAGTTCATTTTTTCCTTAGGGTCCCCAAAGACTATTAATTTTAAATGTTTGTTTCACCCGAGTGGTAAAAAAGTCCCCAAAGTCATGTTTTTCTCGTCCAGACTACGTTAGGGGTTTGTAAATTTACGCACACCTTACACTTTTCGTTGTCTTATCAAGTTTGTGGGGAAAAAAACTAAATCAATTTATTCGGGCATTAACCCGAATTTCTGGTAAAAATTTCTTGAGGATGGATATGATAAACCTTAGGTTTCCCCTTGACTTTATGGGGTAATAAACCTTCCCCACAAATTTTTAACCCCTTATATGACCTTTGCATGCACTAATAATTTTTTTGACTTGATAGAAAAAAGACCAAACTTCATCCCCTATTTTAAAACTTCCCTTGACTTTTGGGAATAAAATGGGTTTTGTACTGGTCCGTTAGGTAAGACACATATGCAACGTTAGGTATCTTTATTTCGAAACTTTTTGCCTACACAGTAGGTTCTTCAGCGAGTACAAAAAAAGTTGATAGAAGCAAAGACTTGAGCGATGTAATCATCCATCACCCTTAAATTTTGAGGTGGTCAGTCCCTCAGTCGGAGAAGGCATTGTTCCATAGTCCCAAACAAACACTGTTGCGTGTGTTTCCCAAAAACCTGTCGGTATTTTATACCATTTTAAGGTTCAATTTTTACTGGTCCATTGACAAACTTAAGTTTTTTGAAAAATATGTCAGAGGTCTCCCAAGTTTGGTCTAAGGGGAAGGAAAACTGATAAAAAGACTGAACCCCAGCATTCACGTCCCCCATTAGTCCACAAGTCATGAAGGAGGACAATGGACTCGGCCCCGCTTACCATAGAAATCAGAAGGTGAAAACCCCCCAAAAAGTCATGGGAACTTCCCCCCATGGCAAACAAAGCACAGGTGTAACGATGCCCCCCCTTGGGTTTAAGGGAGCAAGTTTCCGTAAAATGGAATTTAGAACCCAAGCGGGGCTCAACCCCCTTACAGCTGGGGTGATAGGGTGTGGTGGGGAGGCTTCACTCCCGAAGTTGGTAGAGAGTTGCATAAGTAGATGTGAATTGTGTCCCAGGTCAACAAAAACTCTCTAGGGATGCCAATCTGGAAAAGATGGACAAAAGGGCTTCAGCCACCTCTGTAGTAGGTATGGACTTTAAGGGGAAAGGCTTCAAGGAAAATCGAAATAATCCAAAAAATTTAAAATATCTTGTCCCCCCGATGAAAATGGTGATAAAGGACAACGATGTCAATAGTCTCTTTCAAACAGTACCCAAAAGTTGGCATTTTGACCATAGGTACTCGCCCGGTACCTGGGAGGGGTGACAGTTGGCAAACTTTACACGATCTTTCAATAGGAGTGACATCTTAGGACATTTTGGGCCAAAAAAGGTTCCCTAATTTTATTTTTGGTTTTACGATGCGAGAAATGTCCGGCCCCTGGCAGGTCATGAGCCATTTTAAGAACAGTCTCTTGCATGACTTTGGAAAAACTAAGATGGAATAGTCTTTTCATTGAATTGAAGTTTAAAACTATTTATACAAGATACCTTTATATATTCAATTTTTTTTATTATCACACGGCCCATTCCCCCAAAGGGAGGGGGGCCGAAAAAGAAAAAAATTTTACCATCATTCACTCCATCACTGCTTGCCAAAGGGTGCTTTACACAACAGTTTTGAACTGCAACATTAACCCCTCCTTCAGAGTGCAGGCACTGTATTCCCTCTCCGGGTCAAGTCCGCCTGCCGGGTTTTCCCGAACCCCTTTTTAAAAAGTTACTTTGCTCAACCCAACGCACGTCAATATTTAAAAACCATTTGTCTCCATTCATCTATCAAACACGCTCACGCATGCCGCCGGAAATCCCCAAACCCCTCGCACACAAAAACCCCCTTTACTCCCCCCCCTCCAACCTTTCTGGGACGACCCTACCCCCCCTTCCTTTTCCCCTACAGACTGTACACTCTTGAAGTTTACTTGTTTCGCTCCATTCTCTCTACGTCCGAAACCTCAAAACCCTTCCTCAGTTCCCCTGGACAAAGTTTTTGGGAATCCCGCACCCCCCCTAACTTCCAAAATACGAATTCTCCATTATTTTCCACCACAATTGCCCCCAGACATGAATTCCCCTGTCCGCCCTTTTCCTGTGCAACATTATCACCCCTGCTTCACACCCCTATAAAAGCGTTGGTAAAACTATACTCCATACATTCCCTCTTTGCCTCCAAGGAAAAGTTCTTTGCTCCACAACTCCCCAAGTGCACCACTCACCCTTTTCCCTCACAAAAACTATGTTCACCTCATCTTTCACAGACCCATCCCGGGGCCTCCACTCCCAAAATCTGAATACACCTCCTCCATACTCTTCCCTCCAATCTGAATCCAATCTTTTATCACCAATCTTTTTGTTATCCCCTAACCTTCCCCTTTTGTATTCACTTTTTAAATTTTTTCTTTTGCACACCCCACCAAATTTATCCACCAACTCTGCAACTTCTCTTTAGAAACTCCAAGGCACAGTGTCATCACAAAAAAAACTGTGACAACTCCCATTTATGTGGGATTCTTATCTTTTTAAATCCACGCCTCTGCCAAGCCCTCTCATTTACTTCCTTACAACCCCTCTAAAATATGTTAAACAATCCGGGGCACCACACTCCTTTTCTAAGGCCTACTTTTATGGGGAAAAAATTTTCCCCCTTTCCCACATCTTAACTTGAGCTCACTTCCCCGTAAAAACTCTTCACTGCTTTCAGTAACCTACCTCCCACCTACACCTGCAACATCTGCCACATTGCCCCCCCATCCCCCTGGTATAGCTTTTTCCAAATCCTAAAAGCCACAAAGACCTCTTTAGCCTTTTCAAATGTTTACTTTTTGTTTCCTGTAAACCCTGGTCCAAACACATCCTTTGGATGTTTTGATTTTGTCTAGCTGCTTAGGGAAATTCTGAAGAGAGGGCCCAATTTAAACTTGAAAATTTTAAAAAGGAGCCCTTTCCGATTGTCTAAGGTTTAAAGTCGGGGGAAAATAAAAGGGATGGACGTAGGGAACCCGGGGGCCCTTTGGTCTACCCCTTTAGTCAAGACATTTTAGTATCGGAGGTTGATATCCTAAATTTTTCTCAAAACCAAGTAAACCGGGGAAAATTCTACTATCCGCTTTGGATTTATTGTCCGGGTTTTCAAACCCCCACAGAATATCCCAAGACATTGTCTCACCCCTGAACTTTCGGGGGGCTTCTCTGTTTTCCGGAAAGAGGAGTAAAAAAGCTTATGCCCCATTTTGGATGAAAAGTTAAACCCTAAAAGGGAAGAAGGGAAACCTTTTTACATTACCTATTAGTATGGAGCAAGAATTGATGGGAGTAGAAACGGCTTCAGAAAAACCTGTGAACCTTTTAGACCAAATTTAAAACAACGGGGGTGGGAAAAGTGCTGAAACGGCCCAAGAAATCTAAAAGTATAGCAGAGGAATGAGTTTTTTTAAAGGTTTGGGGAAACAGCTTTTCAAAATGATTACATTTTCATCCAGTGTCTGGGAAAAATTTTTAGATACATTAAGTCCGTTAACTGTTCCTAAAACAAAAGGGGGGGTTCTGGTCTTTTTACACCCTTTTTAAAAATCTTCCAACTTTTTGGACCTTCTTAAAAAGGGAAACACTAATTTTCTTCCCAAGCCGGTACCCTAAGTTTACTAAAACCCTTCCAAAAAACCCCCCCAATCATACTTTGGATACAGGGGAACCCCTTGAAAAATTCCCTGATTTCCCCAAACCTCACCAACCCTTTTTCACTTTGATTTACCACCTTTTGAAACTGCCCAATAAAATTTTAACATATTTTCAAAAACCTGCGGGGTCCTTGCCACTCCCACCTTTTTCCCGTGTTTCCCCCCATAACCTTTACCGTTAGCTCCCCTCCCCCCTCCTTCCCTAATTACCCTGCTTGATATATATAGCCATTACTCCATTTAAAAGGCAACAAACCTAAACCCCCTTTTTTAAACACCATCATAATACCCCTTAAAAACCATCCCCTTTCCCCCAAACCCCCACCCCAAACTTTAGCCCCCCTCCCCCTGCTTTTCCCACAATGCCTGTACTTTAGGGAAAAAAACCCTCTGCCCCCCCCCCATCCCTTTCATAAAAAGTGAATTTCCACCATACTCTTTGATGAAAAGCTGGCCCTTTCAATTTTAACCCCCCAGTCTCCCAAATTCCCTTACCCGGAAAGACCCCGAATTTACCTTCGCAGGCCTGCACCCCCTTTCCATATCCCAAATATTCCACAACCCTGATTTCCCAACCACTGTCCACCAAACCCCCAAACCCCCAAACCCCCCCCCTTCCCACCCAAAAACCCCCCTCTAGTAACCTTGATTTCCCCTGTTTTAAACTCGCTTTCCCTGAAATTCAAAACCAAAATTGAAAAAATTCCCCCACCCCCCTTAAACTCCTCCTTCCCCCGTAGAAAAAACAGAAAGTATCATCCACATCCCCAAACGATCCCCCCTTTGCACCCCTCTAATTCCGTTTGCCCCTCCCCCGCTAAAACAGATCATAGAAAGGTTTTCTGAAACCCCAACGAAAAAAAGGGCACTGCGATAGGGGAAACCCCTCCCTTTAAAACCTCTCTCCATTGGAACACTTTCACCCAACCTCCCTTTGAACTGTACCCTCACCCTCCCCTCGCATAAGGGTGTTTCCCCCACCTCACTACCCCCCCCCCAAAAACCCCCCAACCTCTCTAAAAAAACCCCCTAAGAAATCTCGCCCACGCAATCATAGGGTTTTTTCCCCCAATCAAAACCCTATTTTTCCCCCCCCCGAAACAACTGTTAGAAAACCCCAAATAAACCCATGTCCCCCCCCCATCCTTTTCCCCCGGAAACCCCCCAACTCCCCTTATGTAAACAAACCCAACACTTTCCCCCTTCTTTTCCCAAAAATTTAGAAAAGTTTGTAACCCGAGAATTTAAGGTAATTGCACGGAAAATCTTTAAAAAAACCCCGGCATTCCCCTTTTTTGGGCACAAAAAACCTTTGACCCCTTCTTTGCAAAGGCCCCTTTCCTCCCCTACAACCCAAAAATTTAAAAAATTCCCCCCCAGACAACCCGAAACACCCCCCCCAATGACCCTATAAAATCTTTGGGGTTATCCCAAATTACCCCCAAGGGGGTTTTTACCCTGACCCACCCCAAAAATTTTCCCCCCTCCCCCACCCCCTCTACACTAATACAAACTTCGATTGTCACTGTCCTGCCCCATTTAACCCTTTTTCCCCCCCCTTTCCCCAAAAAGCCCTCACCCACTCCCCCCCAAACCCCCCTTAAATTTTCCCCCAAAACCAAAAATCCATACAAACTAAAAAGTTCCGGGAGATAAGCCTTGACCCCCTAAAAAACCCACCCCCCCCCCCCTGTTCCTGCCACTATATACCCCAAGGGGGTTTTTGCCTCCCTTTTCCCTTTAAAATTTCCCTGAGTACAAATCCCCCAAAGGCCCAACCCCCCCTAAAACACCCTCCCCCCAAACCCCCTAACTCAAATTGGGCCCTCAAACTTTTCTTTTGGTTTTCCCGGGCCAACCTATTTTAAAACTTTCCCAAAATTCCTCACTCCGCCCCCTCCCCTCTCCCTAACAGCCTTTAATCCCTTCAGATAATTTTGTGGGCCCATAGCTCCCCCCCCCGCCATCTCCCTAGAAACTTTAAAAAAAATTCCCGTTTCCCAAATTTTCCCCCTCTTTTTCCCACCAACCCCCAAAAACCCTTCCCCCTAATCCTATTTTCCCCCCCAAAAAAGGGAATTTCCCCCAAACCCCAAAAATTCTGTAGCATACCCCACCCCTAAGGAGCCTCACTTTTCAATTCCATTACCGAATAAACCCCCACTGTACCAACTCCCCTAAAAAAGCTTAACAGCACGAGGGTCGGGAAAAAACCCACATCTATATTTTAAACCCTCTCCCCCCAATTCCCTCCCTTTAACATAAAAGATCAAAACCTTGCCTATATCCCCTTTGGAAAAAAGTGTGCCCACCCCATACCCCCTCCCCCCAATTTTAAACCCCTTCAAAAACCCCCGAAAAACGTCTCTCAGACCCCCCAAAACCACCCCCCGCCCCTTCAAAACCCACATCCCCACCAAAACCCCTTTTTCCCAATCCCCGCCAAGCACTGTAATACCCGGAAAACCCCCAAATGATACCCCAGGGAATCGATACAAAATCCCCTTAAACCCTAGCGTTACTAGTTGCTGGCATGTACACCCTAAAAAAAAAAACCTCCCCCTCCCAAAACCCATCCCATTCTGACCCCCCTCCCCCCCCCCTCCCCCCAACCCCGGGATACGCAAAGGCCCGGGTTTTCCCCTTTACCGCCCCCAGCCCACCTCCTTTAAAACCTAAAAGAATCACGGGTTTAAAAAACCCTTTAAAAACCTTTCAAAACCAAAAAAACCAAGCTAACCATGGTTAGGGTTTCCAGCAAAAACAGCCCTAAATACAAAAATCTCCAAAAAAAAAACCACTCAACCATCCCCTCTTAAACCTCGGTTTTAAAAGGCCATTTGCATTAAAAGTTACCACCTAAAATTACAAGAATGGGGGTTTTCCCCTATGCCGCTGAGGCTTACTTGATCCCCCCCTTTCTAGGTGGGCCATCTTAGCAACCCCGCCCCTGCCCCCCAAATTTTTTCCATTGCTCCTCCCCCCCCCCTTCCTTTTGGGCCTTTTCCACCAAGTCCCCAAAACCCCTTTTCCCCGGGTTCGCTGCGCGGGGCGTGGGGCCCTTTCATCCATGTCTGATGCCCCCGCCGATCTCTTGGGGGGAAACCCACCCCTTAACACCTTTTTCTTCAATCACTTTTCTTGTTTGACCTCCACCACCCATGCTCCCCACCCTAACTCATCAAGTCTTCCTTCCCCGGGTTTTGACCCGTTTTTTCACCTTGACATCACCAAACCCTCACATCGCCCTTCCCCCACCCCTGCCCCGGGCCCTTTTCCCAAAAAAAATAAACCCAGCACAGCCCCCAAAAACCCCTTCTTGAGTGAACCCGAGTACCTAACGGTCTGTCTGACAGCGATATTCCCCCCCCCCCCCTTTTCCTCTGATGTGTAACACACTTTCCTCCAAAGCCACCCCGCTCTTTAAAAAACCTTTCCCTCACCCATACCCCCTTTCCCCGGGCCTTCCACATAAACCATCACAACGCCCCAAAGGCTTCAAACTGCTTGTTCAAACTTTTTCCCGGGAAACCCCTGGGCCCCCTTTTAAAGGGGCATTTGCCGCCATGTGCCATAAGGGGCCACATAAATGGCACGTCATCCCCCCTTCCCGCTTTAGTGTACAAAAACCTGATTTCTGTAAACCACGCAATTGACGTACGATGGTGTGGGCCCTTCCTCGGGGTTTCATTTTAAATTTGTAAAGGACCTTTTGGGCAGCCCCTGGGAAAGGGCGCCCCTCCACTTTCCCCAAGCCCCCGAGTTACAGCCCCAAAACCACTGAAACACCCGGGTAGGCTGCCCGCTTCAAAAGGTACATTCCCCCCCCTTCCCCAAAAGTAAAAATTAGAAAAAATATGCAAGCATACTTCCACTGCCGAACTGACGTTCTTCCTCCTTTCTTGAAATTCTTTAAACGATGGGAGTAGAAGTCGGCCCTCTTTAACTTCAGGGAAAAACCCTTGACTTTACCTTTTACCCCCACACCGTACAACTCTTCTTTTGGGGGATCCCAATAAACGCCCCTGTAATGTTTTTGGAAAGGAGAACGTTATCGGGGGCCCGCGTTTAAAAGATCCCCTGATCACTCGTTGCAGACAGTTTTTTAGGGCGGGGCCCTCATTCGGTCCGCCATCTTGGTAAAAATTTCAAATTTTTTCCTAAACCGGGTGGCATGAAAGGAGAAACTTTTAAAGCGCCCCTTTCTCCGCAGGTCGAGAGCCCGAATTTTTAAAATTTTTTTTGGTAAAATTTTCTAATAACGGGCGGAGGATTCAGGTCAAACATATCAAAAAGTGTCTCTGTATGTACTTTAAAACAAAATTTTAAAAGCTAGGTTTTTAGAGTACAGGGTTTTATTATAACCAAACTTTACAAGATTCCCCAAAAACTACGGCAGAAAAAAATTTTTTTTTTTCCAACAAAAAATTGCCCTGCATTCTGTTTTTAATGAAATACATTTTTTGGGCAAATAAATTTAAAAAAAATTGTTTTTCGGGGCACAGAATAAATTTTTTTGGGTTTAATAGAAGTAAGTTGTGAAAAAAACATTTTTAAACCAAGATTTAAATTTGAAAATTTTTCTGGGTGCAAATCCCTCACTTAATAAAATCATAAAAAATTTGACGGTTTTTTTGTCTTCCGGCATTTAAAAATATAAAAAAATTTGGGAACGAAACAGAAAGTTTAGCAGGGCCCCCCTGCGCAAGGTTTGCCACAAAAAATCGTGAAGTTTTTCCACTTTTTTATTCTCTGCCAGACTTGTGCTGAGCGTTTTCGCTGCTTCTCCCTCGTCCCAAACCACCTGGGGGGAGGACCCTTTTGTTTACATAAAACAACAAGTCGATTTTTTTCGCCGGATTTTTAATACTTTTGTTTTGAACTAAAAACGGGGCACAATCCCGCACACCCGTTTAAATTTGTTAGTCCCAGGCTCGTTCGGATGTTTTGGGCATCCAGCGGAATCCCTGTTGGGGGCCCCTTTGAAGGGACTTTCCCGGATTTTCGTAATTTTGTGATACTCAACCTTGGGGCTTTTTTCCCCAACCCAGTACCAGGATGTAAGCAAGAAAGTCCCCCAGCATCACTTTTAAAGTTGCACGACGTTTCACGATACTTTACAGGGGTTTACGTTTTGGGGAAACGTGCCTTTTGAAGCCATTGAATCGCATACTTTACGTTTTTAAAACGAAATAAAAAACATAAAACATAAGAACGAAGGAAAAACTGCGAAGGCCCTTTCTGGCCCCCTGCGAGGCCCGGTCCAAGTCCCTAACGGCTTAAGCCAATGCACCCAACCCAGTCAGGTCAGGTCCATTGAAAAAGGGAGGGAAAAACCCCGGCCCCCGAAACCCGGGGCCACAAGCTTTTGGTCAAATCCACCCACCCACATCTACTCCTTTATTTATCCAAAAAATTTTAATTTTTTTAAAACTACCAACGTTTGGCCTTATAAAAGGTATTGGGAGTTTTTTTCCATCATCCCCAACTCCTATTACCAAACCAGTATTTCCTATATCCTTTCCTGAATCTGAAAATTTTTTCCCAAATTAAAACCCTTTTGCGAGTCCTTTTCTAGGGCTAGAATTTTCAGCACACTATTTACATCCCCTTTATTTATTCCTGGCTTCCCCTTTATACACCTCAAAACATTCCCCCTAATTCTACGTCTATCAAGAGTGCAGATTCAGGGCCCCTTTTGTCTATCCCCAAGGGGAAGGGGTTTTTGATACATGGGGTTTAACTTTGTCAACCCCCCCCCTTTTTAATTTTCCAGAGGGAAATTAAAATCCATTCTGTAAAAACGGTGACCAAAACTGTTTCAGATAAAACCCAAAGAGGCCCCCCAAACCCAAGGGGTATAGAGTTGAAAAAACAACCGGGGACTCCTATTTTTTATGCTTCCCTTTAAATTTAAGCCAAGGATTCAAATTTGCTTTATTTGGGGAACACTTATGCAAATGTTGCTTGTTTCAGATTAATTTCTAACCAGAAAATCCTAAATTTTTTTTCGCAATCCGGGAAAATTAAGATTACTTTTTTTAGTTTTTTTGTGGCATGGTTAATTTTTCCTGTCCCCATTTTTGAAATTTGCATTTGGGCTATATTAAAAATTTCCTCTGCCACTTCTCCGACTACTGCTCATCTATTCAAATCTTCCTGGAGTTCTCGAATGTCCTTTGTCAAAAATTGAAATTTGACGGCCCCATTTTGGTTTTCATCGGGAAACTTGCCGAAGTCGCTTTTATGCCCTCATCTATGTCCCTTTATGTAGAAATTTTGAAAAGCAGGGGGCCCCCCCACAGACCCCCGTGGGAAAAACCGCTCGTGGGCGTTCCCCACTCTGATTTACTCCCATTTATGCAAACTCTCCGCTGAACATCCCAAAAAGGGGGTTTCAATTTCCCCCAAAGGGTTTTTAATAAGACACATATGCAAAAGTTTTGACTTTTTTATTTCCCAAACGTTTTCCCCCTACACAGTAAAGGGTTCTTCAGTCGAATACAGAAAGTAGGCAGAGCAAATGGGGGGGATATGAAGACGAAAGAAAAACATCCCCTCACCCTTTTAAAATCTAGAAATTTTAGGGTTTTCAGTTTTCCCCCGGCCTGAGAAATTCCCGTTTCCCTATCAGGGGAAATATCTGAAAGATCAAGCGACAGTGCGGAGACTTAAAAACTGTCCGGGAAAGGGGAGGTGCAGGGAGTAGTAGTATAGTATAGATAGTAGTAGTAGTAAGAGTAGTAGTGAGAAAGGGAAGAGGGGGTCATTTTCCCTCTCAGAGAAGGGTTGGATCTGGGGGCCTGACCCCTCAGTTGCCTCTCACTACTACTACTACCATACTACCCTGACCTCTCCTCCGACAGTTTTTAAGTCTCCGCCCTGTCGCTTGAACTTCAGAAAATTTTCCCGACTATTTGGAAAATGAATTTTCCAGGCCGAGGGATGCCCAAACCCCCAAAATTTTACGACTTTAAAAGGGTGATGGACTGATTAAACCTTTGTCTTCCCTATCTCTATGCTCCTGCCCACTTTTTGTAGCCCGAAGAAGCCCACTGTGGGAGGCGAAACGTTTCGGAATAAAGATGTCCCCCCTGTTTTCATATTGGGCTTTACCCAACAAAACCCGTTTGGTATTGTATACCATTTTGATGTTCATCTTGTCAGACACTGCAAAAAACGTGGGATTGGTAAGAAAACACCCTTTGGGCAAGCCTTTTTAAGTGGGGAAGGGTTGGGTTGAGAGGGAAGACCTCTCAGTTTCCCTCACTATTTCAAATACTCTACTATACCAACCCCAAATATTACTAAACCCCGGGACCTCCCTTCCCACAGAATTTTAAATCCCCCCGCACGGGCCCCTTTTTCTTCAGAAAAATTTCCCGACTATGGAACTGAATTCTCCAGGGGCCCAGGGACGGCAACCCCAAATTCAACGACTTTAAGGGTGTGGCTGATTACCTGTTTTTCATATCTCTACTGCTTTCCCGCCCACTTTCGTTTCGGGGAAAAAAAGCCTACTGTGTAGGCGAAAAAGTTTTTTGGGGGGGGGAAAGAGTCTAACGGTTTTCATTGGTTTACCTAACAAAAAATCTTTCTTGGCCCAAATTTTTCAACCATGCCCCATCCCGGAAAAAATTTTCCTCCTAAATTTCCCTGTGCTTTAAATTTTTTTTTAATTGTCTCTGAGGGGGACCCCGTCAAAAGCCTTACTGAAGTCCATACACACAATATCATATTCATTAAACCTTTATCTACCTCCTCAAAAACCTTAGGGGAAAAAAGTTTAAAAAATTTTTTAAGGCCAAAGGGAAACCCCCCCTTTTTAAAAACCCTTTCTGGGGATTTTGTTTAAAATTTTGCTTTTCAAGGGGGCTACGAACTTTCCCCCGGGAATTTTGATTTCCTTAAAATTTTTCCCCCTTTGGGGGTTAGGGGTTTTTGGCTAAAGTTTTGAAGTAAGGACCCGTCACCTGTTTTGAAAATATTCACATTTGCCAATTTTCCCCTTACTGGAACCCTGCCAGTTTTTTAAATGGGTATGGGTTTAAAAGAAATTTGCCGAAGGTGTGCTAAGCTCCTCCTTTTAAATTTCCCTTTTGAACCCTTTCTACAGTTCATCAGGGCCTGGGGATTTGCTAGGTTTTTTTTTCTCTATTTGCCTAAGGACCATGGGCATTGTTTACCCTAATCGGTTTCACAGTTTATTTTCGTCCGTTCTAATAATTTATCATTCCCGGGAAATCCTTGGGTTCCCCCTGTTTTAAAAAAAATGAGAGGAAGTATGTGTTTAAAAAATTTTACCCATTTTTCCCTTTTCACTGTCAGTGAGCTTTACCCGAGGAAAATTTTGAGTGGGTTTTTATCTTGTCCCCGATCTTACTTCTGAATACCTAAAGAATCCTTTTGGGTTTTCTTTTGAAAATTTTTTGCAAAATTTAACCTCATAATCTCTTTTTGCTTTTCAATTTCCCTTTTTTTTTTTCTCTCTTTTAAATGAATTATCGATTTCTTTTTGCCCCCCCCCTCTTTTTATTTGCCTATATACCTCTCTTTTTACCAATAGATATTTTAAAACTATTTGTTCATCCATTTAGGATATTTTTGTTTTTATTGATTTTCCCCATTTGGAAAATAATTTTTACTGAGGGAGCTAGAACTATCCCCGGGAAAGGGATCATATCGGCAAACCCTCACCCCCTACCGACCCCTTTGTCAGGTTTTATTCCAGGTTTAGCCCCAAACCCAAGTTAAAAATTTTTCCCGGGCCTTGAAATCAGCCCAAACGAAAGTCGGGACGGAGAAATTTTAAAATTTTCATTTATTAGGGGGAAAAACCATTTAAATTAAAAAAAAAGTGATTTTTTGATCACTTTCCCCCCAAATCAACATTAACCCAAGATTAATTAATTTGTGTTTTTCCCCACTGGGGAAGAAAACCAAAGGGGCCAAGGGGGGGGGTTTTTTTTTCGCCCTAGTTGGCCCTGGGCCAAAAAACCCGTTTTAAAAAAAAAAATCCTGGGGGTCGTTTTCCAAAAAAAAATCCCCTTTACTCTAAATTTCCTGTCAAATTTCTCCCGCAAACTGCCTATAGTTTTAAATTTTCCCATTGAAAAAAATTTTTTGTATGTGATGCCTTTCGAAATTTTGTTTCCCCCAGAAGTTTCTGACCCCCCAAACAAGATTTTGGGGGGCCGGGGGGGGGTGTAAAACACACCCAAAAAATTTGTTTTTTTTGGCCCCCCGAGAAGCGTAACCAAACAGGGTTCAGGGCTGACGCTTCTAATTTAATATTTGTCTACACAACCCAAATTTTTAATTTTCTCTGACATACATTTTGCTACTCCCCCCACCTTTCCCTTTTTACCCCCGTCAGGTGGAAAAAATTTATAGCCTTTAAAGTGGGCATTCAGGGGCATTTTTCCCAAACCCTTTCCCGAAATTTAACCCGGGGCTCTGTTTTTAGCAATAAATCTTGTTTTCCCGCACTTGCAATTAATCTTTGCTCATCTTTCTTATTTCTTACACTCATGCTATTTTTTATGTAAACCCTTTAAAAAACTAGTACCTTTCTGCCCTCTGCGTCCCCCTTTTTGCTGACCTGAATTAAATTTTCTTTATTTATAACTCATGCTGAATGCCCTTTTTTACATTTATGTTTCCAACCCCCCAATTTTTGCAACCTGCTTTTTTTCCCACCACCCCTTTCCCTATCTCCTTTAAATTTAAAAAACATAGGCATTTAACCCAAAGGCCTTTTTCAAAGATCGCAAGTGCTACCCCCCCCTTCCCCCGAGGGAAAGAAACCCCATCCCTTTCATAAATATCATGTTTGCCCCTAAAAATTGTTTCCCGTTGTCCAAAGAATGGGGTTGCAAGTTCCTTGCAGTATCTGTCTGCCCGCAATTTAACCAATTGCCCAAAACAACCCTTCCTTTCCCCACTCCCCTTTAGGCAAAAATGCTACATAGATTGGGGGCCCTCCCCGGGATTTAATGAATTTTATAGCTGGGCCTGTACCCTTAATTTGCAAACTCTTCTCTCCTACCCTTCCCCAAAATCATTTCCACCAGCACTGAGAAAAGATAATGGGCTTGTTTCCCCCTTACCCGACATGATAAATTTTCCAGCCCTTTACCCAAAGGGCCCCAACACCAGCTCCAGGGAACAAAACTCAAATTTTCACTTCTTATTCCTTTACAAAAAAAAACGGGCCAAAATTTTTCCCCCCTGAGAGTCACCAAACCCCAAGAATGCGCTTACCTCCAATTTGCAGGGGGCAGTAGTACCCCTTCCTTCAAATGGCCCCCTGAAATACATTTATTTCCCAAGAAAAAAGAGAAGCGATTTTACCTTCGATCTTCACTCTTAACTTTCCTTTCTCTATGCGCCCCCCCATTTCTTTTGAACCACTCGCCACTTGTAGCAGGGGGCTGACTGCACCCCACGCTTGGGGCCGTTGTAAACCCCCCCAATACGCCCTCACAGCGAGGGGACAGGGGCGCACCTCACTCTAGAAACCTCATTCCCCCACAACTCCAGCCCCCTCCAAATCTCTCCCCAACCCCCTTTAGGTGGCCTTCAGCCTTAAATTTTTTGGAGAAGCAAAAACCTCCCCCTTCAAAATCTCCCCAAACCCCAATTTTTTAAAAAACACTGCAGAAGCAAGCCATGCTTTGGAACCTTTCCCCGGGTAATCCCCCCAAAACACTCAGGGTCTGTGGCCTCACGTGACGACTGACCACTACCACTGACGATCCTGGGGACCCACCAGGGGTTTCTATGGGTCCCGGGGGTCTGACGGCCTTTTGCGGGTCTTCAAGGGGGGGGTCGTTCATTTTAAAATGCCCTACGCCGCCAATTTTCCCTTATACGTAACCTGGGGGATTTTCGTTCCCAGGTTACGTTTTGTTCCAGACAGAGACGAAATTGCCGCCTTGCAAACGCTTTGGATCACATTGTGGCACAATTGTTCAGCGCCAGCCGCTCCGGGATGTGGTCGTCGTCCGGGGGTGAGGTTTCCCGTCAGCTCCGGAAGACGAAGTCGTCAAGGGGCTTTCCGCCCACATCGTGGAGTGTGAGGTTGATGGGCCATGCTCGAAGTCATCTTGTGTGACTTACTTGGGGTGTCTCCAAAAGAGGTGGAACAAGGAGAATGAGATCCCTCTACAAGAAGGCGGATGACATAGAGGCTAATATTGTATCTACATTGAGCGACCTTTTACGTCGCTGATATGATTCTGTCCCATGTGTCCCTTTTGTTGAAGTTTTGGGTGAGGAGAGAGACGTTTGGATGATGTTCATCATTTATTTAATGTGCGAGATTGGAGGGTCCGAGAGTTCATACTTTTAGGTAGACATTCAAAAGAACACCTCAGGCACTAAAATAGCTGGGGATGCTTTTTTTAAAGCGTGGGTACCCCGTCCGCCCGGGAAAAACGCTTGCCCCCGGACAACGTTCAGGGAAAAAATGGTCGAAACACGGGGGGGGGTCGCGAGGCCCGGGGACCGGGTAATTCATGGAGAATGCCAAAGGTACGGGCGGTCCCTTTGGGTGCTTGCCGACAAAAGAAAAAAAAGGGTGCGGGGGGCCCCTAGAGGAAAGCCCCCCTTTTTGGCAAATTTTGGGTGGTAACTATTAATTTAAAAGGGTTTAAAAAAATCTCAGAAATTGTGCAGGTAGTGAGGGGTTTAAAATCCTTTGCAGTGGATGTGTTTTTTTTTGCAAAAACATCACTTTAAGTAGAAGTTTTTTTTGAGAAGTGGTTGTGAAGTTTTATGCCCACCGGCTCTGAAAGGTGGAGGGGCTGTGTTGAAAAGCGACCACCCGTTTTGATGAAACATTGGGAGGAAGGGGGGGGTCGGTGGGGGCGGTCTGGGATTTTGGGGTAATAAAAGGGGTTTGGTTTCGTAGGAGTATATGGGCCGGCCGAACATGTTTTAATAAAAAAAAAAATTTTTGTTAGAGATGTTCTAGTGTACATTTGAGGTCTCTGCCGGATATTACAGTGGTCGGTGGTGACTGGAACTGTGTGTGCGCCGTAAAGATGTTTCCCAGGGGGGGGCGGGTTTTTGTTT
Source organism: Cherax quadricarinatus (assembly GCF_026875155.1). NCBI lineage: Eukaryota > Metazoa > Arthropoda > Malacostraca > Decapoda > Parastacidae > Cherax > Cherax quadricarinatus. The sequence continues at coordinate 41,321,068 of NC_069419.1, read as the reverse complement.
TGCTTACTTTGGGGGTTTTTTGTCGGGTGGGGTTTGGTGGATTAAGGGGAAGACGTGACTTGGGGATTGGGCTACTTTCGTGCATAGGTTATGCGGCGCTCTTAGATGGGGGTTTGTATGTGTCTGGGGGGGTGATCGAACAATGTGTGTGTGTTAAATGTCTATTTCTCCGACCTCGCGGAGTTCTTGTGGAGCTTGACGGGGGGGGCTCTCGGCCTTTTTTAAAGGGGTTTATTGGAATTTAAATATCACTGCTACAAAATGCGGTGATAGGACACTATTCACGGACTTACGGGCGTTATGGAGTAGACCCGGGGAAAGGATGGGAATTTAGTGCGACAATGGGTGAGGTTTTGTGAAGCCTCAAAATTAAAGGGTTTTTTTTAGTGCTCGGGAAAAAGGGGAGGCCCTCGCTTGGGGTTTTGGTTTTGAGGTACCTGGGTTTTTACGGCATTTTATGTGCAGGAGAGGCGTCTGGAATTTACCCAGTGGACAGTTTGACGACAAAAGGAACAAATTCAGGTACTGAAAAATAAGGTTTTTTTGTTTGGGGCGCTATTTCGGGGGGGTGGAGGAGGCGTGTGGGGTTAACCCTCATTTGGGTTCTTACTAGTCGGCACAAAGGCGAAAGGCGACTGAAATTGTGATTTTAGGGGTGGGGAAGGATTTGGCGGGTAAAGTGAGGAAAAAGGTCTTAACAACCTGAAGGAATAATTTTTATGTCAAAACAGGGTGTAGCTCCAAAATGCAAAGAAAAAGAAGTGAGTAGAATAAAATACAAAATTTGGGGCGGGGGTAGATCGAGTTGAATGTAAAGATCGCTCTCTCATGGGGGCCTATAACTGGGGCGGGGGTGTGGGAGGCTTTTTGCAGGGAATGGCAAGGGGTAAGGCGCCAGGCATTGACGCATTCGTGTGATTTTAAAATCCAACATTGGGAGGTAATACGGATTTTTATGGTTCGTTTACTAATGGATGAAGGGGACGGGGGGGTGTTGGGTTTTTGTCCGCGTCGGCATTTTTTTGGTGTTGTTGAAAATGTGACTCCCCGTACGATTAAGGATTATAGCCCATACGTTAATGTTATGACTAAAATTAATGAAAAAAATTTTTAAAAAAGGGATTAAGAAAGTGTTGATAAGGTATCCATAAGGGCCCAGTTTGGTCCCGGGTAGGTCGGATGTATGATGGTCATGGGAATATCAGGAGTTTGTCGGGGAATGCGGAACGAAGGGGGGGGGTGGTTTTTTGGGGCTTTAGACTGCAAGCTGCTTTGATAGTGTGGAAAGGGAGGTGAGTGGAAATTTCATGAGATGGCAGGGTTTGGAAATGAGGTCTTTATGTGGGCCCGTTTTTGTAAAATGGTGTTTGGTTTTAAAGTACAAATTAATGGAAGTTAGGTGTCTTTGTCCACTTGACGGGGGAAATCGACAGGATTGCCCCATGTCCTCAATGTTTTTGCTTGTATGCAGGCCCTTTTTACTGGTTTTGTGGGGGGGGAGTAGATTGTCGTGGGTTTCGAGTAGTGGTCGACCAGCCCTTTGAGGTTATGTAGGATACTACTGTGTATTAGTATGAGGAGCAGTTGGGTTTTTTTGGAGACTTTTTTGATGTATTTGGTAAGGCTACGGGGATTGTGTTAATGAGAAAAATCGAAGATTTGGAGTTGGGAGAGTGGGTGGGAGAAGGGGTGGAACAGAGTGGGACGGTTTGAGTATCACTATATGGGTTTTCAGTATATGCGAGAGGTTATCAGACGGGGCATGTAATTGGAAAGGGTGGTACACAGTGTTTTGCGGCGTTTAAATAGTCTACGGCCGCGCATTTAACCTGCACCAGGGGGCGGTGGTCTTTAATGTTCTGCTTTTATAGTAATATGCATTTGCGCACTGTACCCTTTCTGTGCAGGGGGAGGTCAAACGTCTTTTGCATAGAGTTTATAATTTTTTTTGGGCTCGGGTGCGATTGGCTCAAAGGGCGGTTGGTAAGACCCCAAATTTGCATCGGGGAGGGTTAGTTTTCATTTCCTCTAGGGGCTCGTGTCATAGCATTTATGTGAAGGTCGTTTTCTCCGACTGGTGGATGTATGGTGGTAACTAAAATGTATCGGACCTGCGCAGGGGTGGGGAGGGAGGGATTTAAGCATGTGGGTAACCTGTCTCTCTTTCCAGCTTGGAAGACAGACGGGTCACCTGCCAACCAACGAAATGTTTGAAGGAGACGGACTGAAAACGGTTTTGGACGTCCCCTTTATAATCACCTCCCTGTTTAAAATTGTAGGGGAACACTACCCTCATCTTTGTAGGGGTTTAAAGAACCTGCGTTCCTGCATCGGGACTGACTATTCAAGGCTATAGACTCTGTGAAGAACTAGTCGTTGGGTTGTCACCACACCTGTGACCCCCCCCCCACATCATCAGCAACGGCTACCATTTCTACAAGACGGTGTCAACTTACCAGAACCCAGTATAATGTAATATTAGGTTGAATTCAAATGTCATTTTTTTCATTTTCATTTTTCATTTTTCTTTCAAGTAGGATACACCTTCATGTTTCAATGTTTTATCTTTGCATTAATAAAAAATAAAGTGTTTATCTTTGTGAATTAAATTATTTCTTTTTCTATTCATTAATTTTCCTGAGGAGGACCAGCCTTTGGGAATACTGTCGAAAATTGTTACAGGGCTGAATAAGCCTTCACATGGGCAAAAACCGTACCATCCTGGTATCCCCTCACCCCGAGCCCTTTCCACTAATCGCAGCACGGTAGTCACAGCATGATGCTCTCGGAACTTCCGTAACACAAAACCAGACGGCTTGTCGCCCCATAGCACGTCCTCCAATCCTGAATGAAACGTATTCCATTAAACCTTTCTTTGCGGAAGTCTGCAAGTCTATCCCTTATAGATTCTGCCTCACCCCCCCACATCCCCTGTTGTAGCAATTCTTCAGGTGTGCTTCCAAATAATTTTAGTAATCCGTAACGCCCCCTCACTTCCTCTCTCCCCCTGCCTCGGAAATAGAAGCAATACAAGGCTTTGCTTTCGACTCCCACAGTCAATGAGCTGCAGTACCCTATCCTTACCCTCAGTGACCCCACCCCCATTCTTCAAACCTGCACCCCTTCCTCACCCCTAAGTAATCCTACGTTCAGCTTCCAATAACCAGCAAAACTCTGACCACTCCCTCCTACGCAAGTCAGCTATTACCCTCTGTGATTGAGAACCTACATCAACCGTTTGCACGTCCATGACCTCTATGCCCACATTACATAAATCCTGTCTAGTCGCGCCGCATTTTCTCGCTTGACAAAAGTATGCTCAGGCACAAACGACCCCCTCCTCACTACGTCCACGACACCAACATCATGCAATGAGTCTCGCAGAACTTTCAATGCACACCCTGCCCCCCTTGGTTCCATCTCCCTTTCACGAATCACACAGTTCCAATCCCCACCGATGATCGTGACCGCCGACAAAAACTCGTGGGAAAAAAACAACAAGTCCTCCCTGACAAAATCTGCTTTTAACCCTTACGTTACCCGTGCTGGCATATACACACCTATAAGACAAATGCGCCCTCACCCCAGACCCCATCTACTCTCACTACCCCCCCCCTCCTCAACCCCTGACGTGCAAGGGGCTGGTGTCCCTGATGACTATCGCAAATTCCCCTTTTTTAAATGCCCGGCAGAACTAACATACATCTTGTAACCGTCCAACCTCAAATCACATCCATACCGAAAATTATGTTCCTGTATAAAAACAGCATCAACCCGGTACCTGCGCAAAAACCAAACCAGCCACACTCGCTTCATCCGACCGGAGACCCTTCACGTTAAGAGTTACACTGGTGAAAGTATGTAAAATGGGGCTTTCCTTTATTT
>NC_069419.1:41268586-41316683 GCF_026875155.1 Cherax quadricarinatus | reverse complement strand
AACCCTTTATTAAAACAAAACAATTTATTTAGCCTAACCCAAAAAAATTTATTTTAGATTTTTTTTCAAAAATTTTAATACAAACAAACCAGTGAAAATTTTTTTTTCGTTGGGTACAGAATGATTTTGGCGAAATTATTGTATACACAAATTTTCACTTTCCATAGGGCAAGATGGCGTTGCTTTTTAAGCCAAATCGCAACCCGCCTTTCGGACGACATAATATATATATATATATATATATATATATATATATAATATATTTATATATATATATATATTATATATAATATATATATATATATATATATATATATATATTTTATATATATATTTTATATATATAAAATATGCAAAACAACCACTCTGAAAGAATTAGAGAAATTCCAAGCGCTTTCGTGACAACTCACATTATCAAGGAACTATGAAAGTGAAGCATCCAAGGAAGGTATATAAGGGGTCGGCCAGCACTTCACTATCAGATCCCACAACGGTTAAACACGTGACGCGCGGCGAGCCAACTTGGATAGGTCCTTTGCAAAACTCACCCCAAGCTATTTATTTGTCCAGTGTATTATTAAATTCTACCCAAATTCTTTTAAATTTTATAAATGGATCTAATTTATAAAAACCCAAAAGGGAAAAATATTCATATTATTGTCAAAACTGCTTTTTATGAAACAAGATTCAATTATATTCCTGTCGACCATGGACTTGCTTGATACTACTTTCTCAACTTTTTGAAAATCAATTGGATGGTTAAAATCTCTTACATGAATAAATAGAGCATTGGAATCTTGTCCATTCTAATGCTATATTTATGTTGTTTTAATCTTAGTTCGAGATTTTTACCAGTTTGACCGTAATAAACTTTATCGCAAATTTTACAAGGAATTTTATAGACACATCCATCAGCATTTTGGGGGGAATTCTTTATCAAAAGTTATTTTACTGTATCAAGATTTTTGAATGCAACTTTAATATTAAAAGTCTTAAGAAGAGAAGGGATATCAACCAAGTTTTCATGGTAAGGAGACCCAAAATATTTTTAGTTGAATAAGGCTGGTTGCCCCTTTTTGGATTATAAAAAGTGTTTCTAGCAACTTTAAAAGATTTATCAATTACATTTCTTGGGTATTTTAGATCATTACCTATTTCATAAATTTTGGATATTTCCTCATCTATGAACTCAGGACTACAAATTCGTAAAGCTCTCAAAAACATTGATGAGAAAACGACAGTTTGACTCTATCTTCATGCGAGGAATAAAAGTGGACATAGGGAAAAGTTATTTGTAGGGTTTTCTGTAAATTTTTAAATTTGAATTCATTAATACCCTTAATAATTAAAACATCTAGAAAAGGCAATGAGTTATTTTCTTCAAACTCAACAGTAAAGTTTATAGAATGGGCTAAGCTATTTAATTTTTCCAAGAAAATGGGGTATTCTACATTTTTGGGCATAAGACACAAAATATCATCAACATATCTGAACCATTTTAGCTCTATTATGGGAGGATTGTGTTAAGCAACCTTGTTTCAAAAATTCCATGTATAGGTTACTAAGAACAGGTTGAAAGTGGGATTTTCCTTGCCATACCAAACTTCTGAGTGTAAAACTTCATTAAATACAAATTTTGCATCAACAATGCAAAGTTTAATAAGTTTAATGATAGTAGGAACTGGGCAATGGTATAATATAGTTAACGAGTTCTTCAGATAAGAAACTTAATAAATCATCAACAGGGAACTTTCGTAAACAAGGAAGTAACATCAAAACTAACATGTTAAAATCATTTAAGTCAGTAAAGGAGCTTAAGTTTATCAACCAAGTCTATGTTGTTTTTAACATTAAAGTTAGAAATTTGCCAACAATAGGGCTCAAATATCAACTAAGCCATTGGATAATTTATATGAAACTGATCCTATGGAGCTAATAATTGGTCTGACTGATTCCTGGTTTGTGTGTTTTTATTAGTCCATACATGTAAGGTAAAGATGGATTAGTGGAAGTAAATTGTTTGACTAAGTCCATCTTTGCCTTTCAGTAGAAGTTTTATTGTTTTATTGAAATTGCCTGTTAACGGTTTCTAGGGAATTTTTCCTAAGTTTAGAATAGGTTTCAGTATCATCTAAGAGATTATTCATTTTTTCTTGGTAATCAATTTCTTTCATAATTACTATTGCATTTATTTTGTCTGCTTTAGTAAGGTGCAAATTTTTATTGTTATTAAGTGTATCCATAAGACTTAAGAATCTTAGAGGGCATTTGTGAATGTTTGGTTTTAACATAGAGCTATATACCATATTTTATTATTAGAATTAATTTCATCAGAGGAATAAATAGAAAATTTCTCAAAGTTACAAAAGGCTTTTGCAATTTCAACATTATTATTTTTTTTGAAGTTGCAAAACTTAGGCCAAAACCTAGAGCAGCAGTTGTATGTTTGTCTAAAATTTTTATTGATATATATTATATAATAAATATATATTTATATATATAATATATATATATATTTTATATATATTTATATAAAATATATATAAATTAGGGAAAAGTACCAACCCCTATAGGGGTTGGAAGGGGGGACCCCCTTTCCCCCCCCCAAAGGAAGAAAATAAAGTACCTCAGGAAAATCAAGGTTCTCCCCGGAGCTGTTTGAATATTTTTTCTCCTACCACCCCCTTATATTTTTTATTCTAGTGAACATTTTTTTAAAATTAAACAAAAATTTTACAGAAAAAACATAACAGAAATACAATGGCACAATGTATAAAAGATGAGAATTTCCTCCAGCTCCTCCGGGCTGGACTTTTGAGAAAAAGTATGCAGAAAGCATTTTCCCTCTGGATGGCGCGTGAGGCGTGGAACAGGGAAAGTGGTGCCCTTGGGTCCCGGGGTGGTGTCGATGGCTGGAACCCTTTTTTTCTTTGGGGAAACTTTTGGGTTTTTTGGGTTTTTTCCCCCATGATCCCAAGGTCTTGTCCCATGGGACAATTTGTTGTTGGCTAATGTCCCGTATTGCTGATCTTGATCCTCCCTGTGGTCAGGCTCCCCCCTGTCCCCCCACACTGTGATGGATTAGGTGTCAGCCAGTGTGGACACCAGGTTAGCCCCATGCTAAGAGCTTCCCATTCTTCCAATTTTTGATGGTGATCCGTCGGGGCGGTTTTCTGGGTTTTTTGGGTATTTTTTTGCTGAAGTGAGGGGCTCCCTCTCGGCAGGGATCCAGCTGTGCAAGGGTTCTCTTAATGATGTCGTTGCCCATTTTGTTTGCAGCCAGCCTTGGGTTTTGGAACGTTTTTAAAAATGAAAACCGATTGGTTGCTTGCATTCGCCGGGGAAAAAACACAATATTCGGTGAAATTGGGGGGGCAAAGGGGCGGCCACTGCAATTTCGGAGGGTCTTAGGGTAACGCGTTCCCCTTGCCGTATGGGAATGTTTGGAGGAAATCCCCGGAGTGAGGTGCATCACAGCTGGAGCGGGCAATCTCCCCCATTTGATGTTTTCAGCCCTGAGCATGTTGGCAACACCTTTTCACAATTGGGGTATCCCGCTTGACTGTTTGTGAGCCAGTGCTGCACGGGGTTTGGTGCTGGACACAAGTTCCCATCGGTTGATGGCACTGACATAGCTAGGGTCTTCTATTCCTGTGAGTCACTGAGGGTGTCGGAAGGAATTTTTTCTTATCAACTCGTTTGATGCAATGGAAGAGGATAGGAAAGCTGGTAGAGCAATCTGGGAGGACTGCGTACTCCTAGCCCTCCAAGCCTGACCGGAAGTGAGGCTTGCAACCACTGTCCATCGTCAAGGGAAAAAATTAAATACCACTCTCTAGCATGGCCTTCAGGAGGAGTCATTTTCCCTTTTGAGTTTTGGACTGCTGAAGGCGGGGGAGCATCTCAGAAAAATAGGTAAGTTTTGGGGTTGACAGGCACCTGGTGAGTAGGTAGAGGCCTTTCGTGTGTGTCAATTGTCTTTCATCTGCTTTCCATCGTCCGGAGGGTCTGAGACTTTTTTTCCTAGGACCAGATCGATGGCATTGGACCCAAGAGGAGCACCGAGGAGAGTGCTATTGGCTGGATCAATGGCTCGTGCTCCTGGTTAAAACGGTACTAATATTCTGGATCAACTGTTGATTGGTAGAAAAATATTCCATTTGGTGGGGTTTAAAGAAAGGCCCAGGCTTTCTCCATGTCTTTAATTTTACTGATGTCCTCCAAGGGGAGATTTGTTGTGCCAGCCAGGGTACCCGTTTCCAGGAACCAGATATTGAGCTCTCTGGAGAGTGCCTCCGTGACTTCCTTGATGACTCAAACAAAATAGAAGGGGGGGGAGAGGGTCCCCCTGTTGCACGCCTCACACGAGTCAATTTCATGGTCCCCAAACAATAGTTTGGAAGTCACACTATAACACGATTCTATGAAGGGATATATTTTATATATATATATATTATATATATATATATATATTATTATTTATATATATATAATTATAATAATATATATATATATATATATATATATATATATATATATATATATATATATATATATTATATATATTTTATTTTATATATATATACAAATAAGTTTGTGTGTAAGTGCTTAAGTAGTTCGCTATGTCTCTCGACTAGACTAGACTTAAACCAGTGACTGACAAAGTCCTCACATAATCTAACTTCTTGACCCACCTGGCAATCAGAACAGCTTGCTTGAACAATAAAACGACTGGAAGCCCAATAGTTATATAACAAGCAACAACAAAACCGGGAATCAGGAAAAAGAGATAACTAAAAAAAAATTTTAAGTGGGGGGCCCAATCGGGCAGTTTCCCCAACAAAAGTCAAAAACTCCCCTTTAACGAATCAAAGTTCACATAAAAAAAATTTCCCCGCTGTGACAGTAAAACAGATACCAGTACAAATTAGGTCAGAAGCTACAGCTCGGCCCTTGATTTGCTCAGAGTGTCTTGCACCAAAACCCCTCATTTAACAACGTCGAAAAATCACTAATTTCCTAGACTTTTTGTTTGTAAAACAGTGTTCTACAAAACCAACAAAAAAGGGCTACAGAGAGGGATCTTCCAAAAAAGGGGCCCCAATGGGGGAGATTTTTTAGGCACCCCTTTTTGGGAATACTTTCCAAACCCCACCAAAAGATTCTAGCCCAGACTAAATTCTTAAAGGCGGGGGCGTGAACACCCCCCCCCCCCCCCTTCAAGTGATCCCCTCCTTGGACGGGTTGCTGACCAGCAACACTGAAAAGGGGCCGGCAGGAAATGACCCAGGGAACATAATTACAGTAGTTAGCCCAATAAAGGGAACTTGAACAAAGACACAAATATTATAAAATTGTTACATCCTACCTAACAAAAGAACTAATCAAATAATAATAAAAGCAAAAATTTTTAATTTATTCTTTTTATCGAAAATTTTAAAGCAAAAAAAAATTTATATAAAAAGGTTATAACATTTTTAACATTGGGGCCCCATTCGGGGGTTTTGCAACAATGGACATGTGGGGATAGGTTTTAGGATATTTGGGGATTAAAATTTTAGCAGAAAAAAAAACGGCAAGCGGGAGGTTAAATTTTTTCAGGGTGATTGGTACGGGACGAGGTGCTGGGAATTTGGGGGCTTAGCTGGGATTCCTCGTTGAAAACCAAGGGGTGATGACGTAAATTTTTCCCTTTTGGTATGTAAAATTTGGGGGAAAGTGGACTTTTTCCCCTTTTGGGGGCCCTGTGACGTAACGAAGATACGGGGGCGTTGAGGTATGTATGGGGATATGGCTGGGCGGGGTTTGGGACTGGGGGGTAATGTCTGGAGTAGAGTGGGGGTTTAGGTTTGCTTTTTTTTGGGGACCTGGGGGTTGAGAGCAATATAAAGTTAAAGGGCCGGGGTTTCTTAGACTAGGGGGGAGGGCTAGAGGATTTTAGGGTGGGGGAGGTTGGAAGAGAAGTCCCGATGTTGGGGGCTTGGGAAAGGAAATAGAGGCGTGTTAAAAACTTTCTGGGGGTTTATGTTAAAAGTGAGGGTGTTTCCCTGGTATGCTTTTGTTTGGGGGCGGGGGAATGAGGAAATTTTGGGGAAAGGGGGCTTGTCAAGGGGGGAGATTTTTTCCCCAAACCCATAATTTTGGGAAAGGGAATTTGGGGGAATTCCGGGGGTTGTATACCATCCAAGGCGCGGAGGTGGTGTATAGATTTTTGATAGGGCCTAGCGTTTTAAGGTTAAAGGTTTTGGGGGAAAAAGGGTTTTGGGTTTAGGATTCAACCTGCGTACTTTTTGGGGGGTAAGATAAACCCCCCTTTTTATGCAGTGTTTTTTTGTTTCCCTCCCTAAAAAGAGGAAGGCTGTGGATGCCGAAAGTTTTTGGGATGTTTTTGGGGGGGGAAGGGGGGCATGTTAAGGTCTTATCCCTTGGGCGTGGATGGGGTTTACAAAGGATGTGGCGGGGAGCGTTTAAAAATATCATCGTTGGGTATTTGTACATGTCCCGGGGAATGCGTGAGGTACGGGGACTGGTAGGATCTGGGGGTTTGGGTGCACGGGTTTTTTCAAAAACAATGTGCACAAGCAGAACGTCTAGGGGAGCCCGGGGGATTGGGTTTTTTTCCCGGGAAGGGTTTTTCGCGGTAAAAGACGGTGGTAAAACTTTTGCGGATTTTAATTTTGGGAAAAGGGGCGGTAATGGGCTGGGGGGACAGCGAAATTGGACTGCTGAAGAGGACTGAGCAAATATATGATAAGGGTGGGGGAAAGGGGATGGAGGGGGGTTTTGGGTTTGGTATTTAATGGGGGGGATGGGGCAATGGCTTCGCCAGTTTTCTATATTTGGGGAACGTTGGTGTTTGGTTAAACTAAATTTCAATAACACATTATAGAGAAAGGTTCAAAAAAACCGACTTTTGTTTTTTAAATTTGGGCCTGTGCAACTCTTGGAATCTTTATTGAGGAAACGTTTTTTGCCACCCAGTGGCCTTTTAAAAGTCCATCCCAAAAGGTTTAAACTTGAAGAACAGGAGAAGAAAAGAGGGAAACAGTTTCCCCCAGCCCTTGGGGCCCCCCCCCCCCCCATGTGGGCAGTCCCTCAATCTGGGAAAAGAATACGGCATAGGGGGCGGAGAAGCGGGTTTAAACCGTTATGGGAGGAGAGGTGCAAGCAGTCCCTGGGTGGGTTTTCACATTTTTTCCCAAAGTGGAAGGAGGTCGTGCCCAAGGGTTAGGCAAAACGAAGAATCCCAAGTATTAAGGTCCCCCAAAAAGTTAAATGTCTGACAGGTTTTTAGATGAATTGGGTTTCCCCTTTTGGGCAAAAGTGACCCCCAAACCCACGACTGCGCACCTCTCCTGCCATTTCGGTTTTAAGCTGCTTCTTTCCCCCCTATCCGTATTCCATTTAAGATTGGGGGATGAAACCACTTTGGCCCCAAGGCCCCAAAGGGGCTGAGCCTCATTCTCCTCTTTTTTCTTCAAAATTTATCCTTTGGGATGGGTGTGGAAAACCGCTGGGTGGCGAAAGTTTCCCCCAATAAAGTTTTCCCCAAAAGTTTTTCACATGTTTCCCAATTTTTAAAAATAAATTTCCCCATGTTGCTTTTTTAATTTATTAGTTTTCCCCCTTGTAGTGTTATGGAGTCTCTATTGAACTGTATGCTTTACATGTATTGTGTTCCAGTAATGTAAAACCTTGCTTATGCTTGTCCTGTGCACCCGAGGTTACCTGGGTTTTGTAGAGGACTTCTCTCTGTAATCACGTATTAATCAATCTTTGCATTATGTTGTCGGATATCTGGCGGTTGTCACTGTTTTATGTTTAACAAAAACCTGATTTATATTTGCACTGTAACTGGATGGAGTTATTACTTCACATATATGAGGAACTAAAACAGAACTGTATTGTTTATTTTTATATTAGGGTTTGTTTTTGAAATCCTTAACGAACATTTTAAGTCATTGTGTGCGTACATATATGTTTAGTTGTAAAAGTTAGGTATAATATACGCTTGAGTTTAGTGCTATATGTAGGAAAAGCACTATACATGTGAAGGTGGCTGGTAGGGGACGGAACATGTTACATTCGGTTGGCATGAGATATTTATCTGTGGTACTGTTATGTATTTGGTATTGTATTTTGCTGTTAGAATCTGTGGTGTCTTGGCGCCAGTGAGCTATGTTTAGCACAATGTATACACTGTAAAATGGTGTTTTAGATACAAATTTAAAATGTTAGGCTAGCAGCTGGCATTTTGTCATACCTGATAGAGTTGTTATTGTCATTAATATATATGTTCTTCGGTTTTTTTTAAATGGTTTGGTAATTGATAAGTTTAAATAAACCAATGGTGTAATATTGTACATTTTGGTGGACCTGGGGTTAAATAGGGAGGGGGGGTCGTTATACTCTTGAATTTTTGCGGCACATGTTATTTTTCTGTAGTCGTGGATTATTGGATTTTGTAGATGGGGAGGGTAAGGGGATTCTGTATTTTGTCTTACTCGCACCATTTATATTTTGTTGCAATGGGAATTATGGTATCATGGTAGTATAATTATTGCATTAAGTGTATATATTTTGATTACTTGCATTGGCGCAGTGTTTCGATAATGGATGATTTTATATTGTCTGTCGATAATCTGACTCTCTGTATACTTTGTTTAGTTAATGTATTGTATGTTTTTAAATAAAATATAATATAAAAAAATAAAATCCCAGAATTTGTGTACTGAAAGATATTCATTCTCTCAGTGACACAATATAATTGTTGCTGTACGGTATTTAATTGCTGGCAAAAGAAATTTTGATACATATGTTTTGTATTTTAAAATTATTGAAGTTAGGGTATCTTACAAAAAAATAATTATAAATTATTTCCGTCTTTGATGAAAAATTCTGTAGATTGATTCTTCATGGAGTCATAAGAATTGTTTTTTGAATGGATTGTTCGCTTTAGGTTAGAATGAAGGCCTATTTAATCTTTTTCTTTAAAGTAAACCGATTGTTTATGAGATGCGAAAGTGCGACGGTACTTCAGCCACAGAAAACGGACAGAAGCGTGTTGTATTCTGTTTTTTGTTTTCCTTCAGTGACCAATGAGAGGCTGATAAGGGAGGGACACATTATTTCATGACGTAACCAGCCTTCTCTAAAATTTTTTCAAGGAAACTATAAGTGCAGGTCGAGGTGATCTGAGGTCAGTACTGAGAATGACCCACCGTATTTAGATCACTGACTTACACCATATTATTAACATATGATAAAATGTTTTGCATTATCCTGATGAAAAAATTTTTTATGGTACATAAACAAATATATTAATATATATTTATATATTTATATATATATATATCTATATTATATATATATATATATATATATATATATATATATACATAAATATATATATATATATATATACTATATTTACATTTATATATATATATATATATATATATATATTTATATTATTTATAATATATATATAATATATTTATATATATATTTATATAATATATAATTATATTATACTATATTATATAGATATATTAAAATGAATTCCATTTTCTAATTTATTATATAAATGCGGACGAATACCTACAGACAGCTTGGTCTATATCAAGAAGGAGTAGATGGAGGATCGAATCTGCACTACTTCCTGCATTAGTGACTGACCGTAAGTTTAACACTTCACATACATCGGTTACTTGTATCGGTACTAAACGCCCTTCACAGTTTCTTTTCAACTCAGTTCACAGAAACATCTACCCGTCAGCTTTAACAAATATACTATGGACGAAATCTTTGATTAAATTTTAACCACCTTAATTATGTTAATAAACTTACGAGTGTCACAGTGGTGCATAATACCGGACAACTTGGTAATGAGGCCACATATGCAAAGCTTAGATATAGTTATTGCCGAAACATTTCCACTGCTACAATAGACGGACTTCAGTCGGAGCACAAGAGAATGTACACTGCAGACAATTTAAAGCACCAGTGTTGTTGCACATTGTGTCTTATCATCATATTCTGTCGTATGGGTTTTTCGGTGGCCCTCTCATTATAGTTAATACTCACGTCGCTGTACCTCCCAGAGAATCTTGAAGGGATATAAAAATATTTCGGTTTACACCTCTATGAAGGGAATTTGTTAATCTGCATTTAAGGAGTTCCAGAAACATTTATTTTCCTCAAGCAACGCCGCACAAGTCTAGTTTCAATGGAGACCAAAAATACAAGGGATATTTTTAGTCAATTACAGGGAAAGTCAAAGTGAGCGTAAGTTTAGCCAAAGACACTAATTAAGAACTCTTGTGATCGCTGTCAAAAATTTGTTTATTGACAATATTTCCAGGAAATGCTTTAACGGTCGCTCCACCTGTCTTCTGCTAATTAGGTAATACTTAACAATTACCTAATAAAAACATCCTTGAAAGTGTTCGATTAAGCAAAAGTTTGAAAGTAAAATAATGTTGGCAAAGAAAAAAAGGAACTGAAAGTGAGAAAACCGTCTCATTTATTAAGTTATTCTGAATGGTTATTAGTGAATCACTGGATCACAGTGTGTGTTGTTCAACGGCAGGTGTCAGTAAGCACTCCCATGACTCCAGGTTATTATACTGCTCGAGACCCAACAGTATTTGCACTCCCACTGACCTCCAGGTATACTGCTGAGACCAAAAGTTATTTGCACTCCCACTGACTCTAGGTATACTACCTGAGACCACAGTATCAGCACTCCATGACCTCCAGGTATACTGCTTGAGACCAACAGTATCAGCATCCCACTGGACTCTAGGTATATGCTGAGACCAACAGTATTAGCACTCCCACTGACTCCAGGTATACTGCTGAGACCAACATTTATCACCCACTCCCACTGACTCTAGGTATACTGCTGAGACCAACAGTATCAGCACTCCACTGACTCTAGGTATACTGCTGAGACCAACAGTATTAGCACTCCCACTGACTCCAGGTATACTCTGAGACCAACAGTATCAGCACTCCCATGACTCTGGTATTAACTGCTGAGACCAACAGTATCAGCACTCCCACGACTCTAGGTATACTGCTGAGACCAACAGTATAGCACCCCCACTGACTCCAGGTATACTACTGAGACCAACATTTATCAGCACTCCCACTGACTCTAGGTATATGCTGGGGACCAACAGTATCAGCACTCCCACTGACTTAGGTATACTGCTGAGACCAACAGTATCACACTCCACTGACTCTAGGTATACTGCTGAGACCAACAGTATCAGCACTCCCACTGACTCTAGGTATAACTGCTGAGACCAACAGTATCAGAACTCCCACTGACTCTAGGTATACTGCTGAGACCAACAGTATTAGCATCCCACTGACTCCAGGTATACTGCTGAGACCAACAGTATTTGCACTCCCCACTGACTCCAGGTATACTGCTGAGACCAACAGTATCAGCACCCCCACTGACTCCAGGTATACTGCTGAGACCAACAGTATCAGCATCCCACTGACTCTGGGTATAACTGCTGAGACCAACAGTATCAGCACTCCCACTGACTCTAGGTATACTGCTGAGACCAACAGTATCAGCACTCCCACTGACTCTAGGTATACTGCTGAGACCAACAGTATTAGCACTCCCACTGACTCCAGGTATACTGCTGAGACCAACAGTATTAGCACTCCCACAGACTCCAGGTATACTGCTGAGACCAACAGTATTAGCACTCCCACTGACTCTTGGTATACTGCTGAGACCAACAGTATCAGCACTCCCACTGACTCTAGGTATACTGCTGAGACCAACAGTATTATCACTCCCACTGACTCCAGGTATACTGCTGAGACCAACAGTATTAGCACTCCCACTGACTCCAGGTATACTGCTGAGACCAACAGTATCAGCACTCCCACTGACTCCAGGTATACTGCTGAGACCAACAGTATCAGCACTCCCACTGACTCCAGGTATACTGCTGAGACCAACAGTATCAGCACTCCCACTGACTCTAGGTATACTGCTGAGACCAACAGTATCAGCACTCCCACTGACTCTAGGTATATGCGAGACCAACATTTATTAGCCCCACGGGACCCCAGGTATACTACTGAGACCAACAGTATCAGCACTCCCACTGACTCTAGGTATACTGCTGAGACCAACAGTATCAGCACTCCCACTGACTCTAGGTATACTGCTGAGACCAACAGTATCAGCACTCCCACTGACTCTAGGTATACTGCTGAGACCAACAGTATCAGCACTCCCACTGACTCCGGGTTAACTGCTGAGACCAACAGTATTAGCCTCCCACTGACTCAGGTATACTGCTGAGACCAACAGTATCAGCACTCCCACTGACTCCAGGTATACTGCTGAGACCAACAGTATCAGCACTCCCACTGACTCTAGGTATACTGCTGAGACCAACAGTATCACCCACTCCCACTGACTCTAGGTATACTGCTGAGACCAACAGTATCAGCACTCCCACGGGACTCTAGGTATACTACTGAGACCAACAGTATCAGCATCCCACTGACTCTAGGTATACTGCTGAGACCAACAGTATTAGCACCCCCACTGACCCCGGTATACTGCGGAGACCAAACAGTATTAGCACTCCCACTGACTCCAGGTATACTGTGAGACCAACAGTATCAGCACTCCCACTGACTCCAGGTATACTGCTGAGACCAACGTATCAGCACTCCACTGACTCAGGTATACTGCTGGACCAACAGTATTAGCATTTCCCACTGCTCCAGGTATACTGCTGAGACCAACAGTATTAGCACTCCACAGACTCCAGGTATACTGCTGAGACCAACAGTATTAGCACTCCACTGACTCTTGGTATACTGCTGAGACCAACAGTATCAGCACTCCCACTGACTCTAGGTTACTGCTGAGACCAACAGTATTAGCACTCCCACTGACCAGGTATACTGCTGAGACCAACAGTATTAGCACTCCCACTGACTCCAGGTATACTGCTGAGACCAACAGTATCAGCACTCCCACTGACTCCGGGGTATACTGCTGAGACCAACAGTATCAGCACTCCCACTGATCCGGGTATACTGCTGAGACCAACAGTATCAGCCCACTTCCCACTGACTCTAGGTATACTGCTGAGACCAACAGTATTCGCACTCCCACTGACTCTAGGTATACTGCTGAGACCAACATTTAATTCAGCACTCCCACTGATCTAGGTATACTGCTGAGCCCAACAGTATCAGCACTCCCACTGACTCCAGGTTTACTGCTGAGACCAACAGTATCAGCACTCCCACTGACTCCAGGTATACTGCTGAGACCAACAGTATCAGCACTCCCACTGACTCCAGGTATATGCTGAGACCAACAGTATCAGCACCCCCCACTGATCCAGGTATACTGCTGAGACCAACAGTTCAGCACTCCCACTGACCTAGGTATACTGCTGGACCAACAGTATCAGCACTCCCACTGACTCCAGGTATATGCTGAGACCAACAGTATCAGCACTCCCACTGACCCCTAGGTTATACTGCTGAGCCCAAAACAGTATCGCACTCCCACTGACTCAGGTATACTGCTGGGGCCCAAACAGTATTAGCACTCCCACTGACTCTAGGGTATTACTGCTGAGACCAACAGTATCAGCACTCCACTGACCCCAGGTATTACTGCTGAGACCAACAGTATCAGCACTCCCACTGACTCTAGGTTTATGCTGAGACCAACAGTATCAGCACTCCACTGACCCCGGGTATACTGCTGAGACCAACAGTATCAGCACCCCCACTGACTCTAGGTATACTGCTGAGACCAACAGTATCAGCACTCCCACTGACTCAGGTATACTGCTGAGACCAACAGTATTAGCACTCCCACTGACTCTAGGTATACTGCTGAGACCAACAGTATCAGCACTCCCACTGACTCCAGGTATACTGCATGAGACCAACAGTACAGCACTCCCACGGGACTCTAGGTATACTGCTGAGACCAACAGAAATCAGCACTCCCACTGACTCCAGGTTACTGCTGAGACCAACAGTATCAGCACTCCCACTGACTCAGGTATTGCTGAGACCAACAGTATCAGCACTCCCACTGACTCCAGGTTTACTGCTGAGGCCCAACAGTATCAGCACTCCCACTGACTCTAGGTATACTGTGAGACCAACAGTATCAGCACTCCACTGACTCTAGGTATACTGGTGAGACCAACAGTATCAGCACTCCCACTGACTCTAGGTATACTGCTGAGACCAACAGAAATCAGCACTCCCACTGACTCTGGGTATACTGCTGAGACCAACGTATCAGCACTCCACTGACTCTGGTATACTGCTGAGACCAACAGTATCAGCATCCCATTTGACTCTAGGATACTGCTGAGGACCAACGTATCAGCACCCCCACTGACCCAGTGTATATGCTGGGGACCAACAGTATCAGCACTCCCACTGACCTAGGCTGTGATGCTACTAGATTTATTAAACACTCTCACAGTCATCTTAAATAATATTTTTTTTAAGTTTTACGAAACTTTATTTTGTTCATTTATATTTTATACATATATAATATATATATATATATTATTATATATAAAATATTATATTATATATATATATTATATTTTAGTGAGTGTGCACTTGGGAGTCTGTGGAGACAAAGAACTTTGTCCTTGGAGGCAAAGAGGGGAATGTATGAGAGTATAGTTTTACCAACGCTCTTATATGGGTGTGAAGCGTGGGGGATGAATGTTGCAGCGAGGAGAAGGCTGGAGGCAGTGGAGATGTCATGTCTGAGGGCAATGTGTGGTGTGAATATAATGCAGAGAATTCGTAGTTTGGAAGTTAGGAGGAGGTGCGGGATTACCAAAACTGTTGTCCAGAGGGCTGAGGAAGGGTTGTTGAGGTGGGTTTGGACATGTAGAGAGAATGGAGCGAAACAGAATGACTTCAAGAGTGTAACAGTCTGTAGTGGGAAAGGAAGGCGGGGTAGGGGTCGGCTAGGAAGGGTTGGAGGGAGGGGGTAAAAAGGGGGTTTTGTGTGCGAGGGGCTTGGACTTCCAGCAGGCATGCGTGAGCGTGTTTGAAGGAGTGAATGGAGACAAATGGTTTTAATACTTGACGTGCCCGTTGGAGTGTGAGCAAAGTAACATTTATGAAGGGATTCAGGGAACCGGCAGGCCGGACTTGAGTCCTGGAGATGGGAAGTACAGTGCCTGCACTCTGAAGGAGGGGTGTTAATGTTGCAGTTTAAAAACTGTAGTGTAAAGCACCCTTCTGGCAAGACAGTGATGGAGTGAATGATTGTGAAAGTTTTTCTTTTTCGGGCCACCCTGCCTTGGTGGGAATCGGCCGGTGTGATAATAATAATAATAATATATATATATATATACATATTCACGAAAAAAATACTTTGAAATGTTTTAATTGGCATTAAACCTAAGCTATAATTTACATGACTGTATATAACTTAACGTCGTCTAACATGGGTTAATTCAGCCTAGCGTCACTTAGTATTATACATAATGAAATACATTAATTTCGTAAGTTGAAGATTATTTTGCGTGATTACAGCCATAAAAATAAATAACATAAGTACAACTTTGAAGCTAGAAATCCCATGTTTTGTTTATTTGTTAATCTTCATTTTGTAGGCTGGTTAGCAGGTTAATGGAGTTTCAATTGCACAAGGGTAATTAAGGCTGCAAACAGCCAGTTCACCACCAGTCAATAATTATTTTTTTTTATTATCACACTGGCGATTCCCACCAAGGCAGGGTGGCCCGAAAAAGAAAAACTTTCACCATCATTCACTCCATCACTGTCTTGCCAGAAGGGTGCTTTACACTACAGTTTTTAAACTGCAACATTAACACCCCTCCTTCAGAGTGCAGGCACTGTACTTCCCATCTCCAGGACTCAAGTCCGGCCTGCCGGTTTCCCTGAACCCCTTCATAAATGTTACTTTGCTCACACTCCAACAGCACGTCAAGTATTAAAAACCATTTGTCTCCATTCACTCCTATCAAACACGCTCATGCATGCCTGCTGGAAGTCCAAGCCCCTCGCACACAAAACCTTCTTTACCCCTCCCTCCAACCTTTCAGAGGCCGACCCCTACCCCACCTTCCTTCCACTACAGACTGATACACTCTTGAAGTCTTCTGTTCGCTCCATTCTCTCTACATGTCCGAACCACCTCAACAACCCTTCCTCAGCCCTCTTCACAACAGTTTTGGTAATCCCGCACTCCTCCTAACTTCCAAACTACGAATCTCTGCTTTATATTCACACCACACATTGCCCTCAGACATGACATCTCCACTGCCTCAGCCTTCTCCTAGCTGCAACATTCATCACCCATGCTTCACACCCATATAAGAGCATTGGTAAAAGCATACTCTCATACATTCCCTCTTTGCCTCCAAGGACACAGTTCTTTGTCTCACAGACTCCTAAGTGCACCACTCACCCTTTCCCCTCATCAATTCTATGATTCACCTCATCTTTCATAGACCCATCCGCTGACACGTCCACTCTCAAATATCTGAATACATTCACCTCCTCCATACTCTCTCCCTCCAATCTGATATCCAATCTTTCATCACCTAATCTTTTTGTTATCCTCATAACCTTACTCTTTCCTGTATTCACTTTTAATTTTCTTCTTTTGCATACCCTACAAATTCATCCACCAATCTCTGCAACTTCTCTTCAGAATCTCCCAAGAGCACAGTGTCATCAGCAAAGAGCAACTGTGACAACCCCCCACTTTATGTGTGTTTTTTTATTTTTTAATCCAGCCTTTCCAAGCCCCTCGCTTTTACTTCTCTTACAACCCCATCTATAAATTATTAACAACCAGGGAAATGTAAACAAAAATGCAGTATAAGTGATCCTTTATTGACTACGTTTCGCCCACATGGGCTTTTTCCAAGTCACAAAAGAACACCTGGGGTGGAAAAGGAACGCGAGTATTTATAGCCGGGTTTCAGAATGCTAGGTCGGTGAAGAATTTTGCATCTGATGATGTACCGGTGGGGTTATAGGTCAAAAAAATTGGGAAATTTGGGAAAAGGAGATTGGAAAAGTTTGGGGAAAACCCTTCTACGTGTTCTTATGTGGGATAGCGCGAAGAAGTTTTTTTGGCATCATCAATGCAACATTCTTCACCGGGACCTGGCATTCTGAACCGGACAAAAATACTCGCTTTCCCCTTCCACCCCAGGTGTTCTGTTTGTGATTTAAAAAAAGCCACTGTGGGGGCGAACGTAGTCAAAAAAGGATTCATTATCTGCTTTTGTGTTTATATTTCCATTGTGGGTTTTTTATACCATTTATTTCCCTTTAAAAACAACCACCGGACATCACAATCCTTGTCAAGGCCTACTTTTTTCTGGGAAATAATTTCCCTTTTCCCACTTTCTCTAACTTGAGCCTCACTTCCCCGTAAAAAATCTTCACTGCTTTCAGTAACCTACCTCCTACACCTAAACCCGCAAAATCTGCCACATTGCACCCCCATCCACCCTGCATCGCCTTTTCCAAAACCTAAAAAACCCCAAGGCCCCTTTACCTTATCAAAAACTGTTCACTTTTGTGTTTACTGTTAAAAACCTGGTCCACACACCCCCCTACCTTTCCTAAACCCCTTTTTTCACTGCTATCCTATTCTCCGTCTTACTTTAATTCTTTTAAATTAAAAATCTAAAAATCCTTTCCGGGTATACTCAACAAAAATTTTCCCCTATAATTTTCACTTCTTTTTTCCCCTTTGCCTTTATAAAAGGAACTATGCATGCCTTTCCAATCCCCAGGTACCTTTTCCTTTTCATACATTTATTAATAATTGCCCAACCCCTCAAAATATCCCCAATGCTTTTAAAATTTCCATCTTTTCCCATCAATCCCGGCTGCCTTTCCCCTTTTATTTTACTTACTGCCCCCGAACTTCCCCCACACTCACAACTGGCTCTTTCTATCCTAAAGATGTTATTCCTCCTTGCCCTATAAACGAAATCACAGCTTCCCATCTTCTCAACATTTAACAATTCCTCAAAATATTCCCTCCATCTTCCCAATACCTCTAACTCTCATTTAATAACTCTCCTCTCCTATTTTTAACTGACAAATCCATTTGTTCTCTAGGCTTCCTTAACTTGTTAATCTCACTCCAAAACTTTTTCTTATTTTCAACAAAATTTGTTGATAACATCTCACCCACTCTCTCATTTGCTCTCTTTTTACATTGCTTCACCACTCTCTTAACTCTCTCTTTTTCTCCATATACTCTTTCCTCCTTGCATCACTTCTACTTTGTAAAAACTTCTCATATGCTAACTTTTTCTCCCTTACTACTCTCTTTACATTATCATTCCACCAATCGCTCCTCTTCCCTCCCGCACCCACCTTCCTGTAACGACAAACTTCTGCTGAACACTCCAACACTACATTTTTAAACCTACCTATCCTCTTCGACCCCATTGCCTATGCTCTCATTAGCCCATCTATCCTCCAATAGCTGTTTAAATCTTACCCTAACTGCCTCCTCTTTTAGTTTATAAACCTTCACGTCTCTCTTCCCTAATGCTTCTATTCTCCTTGTATCCCATCTACCTTTTACTCTCAGTGTAGCTACAACTAGAAAGGTGATCTGATATATCTGTGGCCCCTCTATAAACATGTAACATCCTGAAGTCTACTCAACAGTCTTTTATCTACCAATACATAATCCAACAAACTACTGTCATTTCGCCCTACATCATATCTTGTATACTTATTTATTTCCCCTTTTTCTTAAAATATGTATTACCTATAACTAAACCCCTTTCTATTACAAAGTTCAATCAAAGGGCTCCCATTTTCATTTACACCTGGCACCCCAAACTTACCTACCACACCCTCTCTAAAAGTTTCTCCTACTTTAGCATTCAGGTCCCCTACCACAATTACTCTCTCACTTGTTTCAAAGGCTCCTATACATTCACTTAACATCTCCCAAAATCTCTCTCCTCTGCATTCCTCTCTTCTCCACATAATTAATCCACATAATTTAATCCACATAATTCTTGAATTTACGCATTCATATTCTCTTTTCTCCTTCCATAACTGATCCTTCAACATTACTGCTACCCCTTCCTTTGCTCTAACTCTCTCAGATACTCCAGATTTAATCCCATTTATTTCCCCCCACCGAAACCCCCCTACCTCCAGTCAATAATACTTTCTTTTTTTAAACAGAGATTAAATCAGTCTCTCAGTCTATATACGACAAGAGGCAGACATTTTATTGCTCATGTACAGATAATATGTCTTCCTCATTTGTTAATTATCGTTTTGCCAGACAAGACGCATCTTTATTCATGTTCGATACAACTCAACGAAAATCAGATTACACAAGACGTTTCATTTCGCCTCTCAACCACTGGTGTGAGAGGATGCTCGTCATGATTGCTACACCTGCGCTCTGGTGGTTTTCTTTGGCAGTGCATCGACAAAATGGTGGAGGGAGGGGTATGCCGCGTCAACACTGTCTGCATAGAACTGGTCAGAGGCACTCTTAGCACTGCAACGATGGACGTCCTATTGCCAAACATCATCAGAGACATCTACGGTGCACCAACAGAGGAATTATACAGTGTGGCGCTGAATGGAATGTCAAGAATCTTCGTAAAACTGAATCGTGCCAGTTTGTATGACAGGCTCGTTGAAGAATTCCAGAAGAGGGTAACTGTCAACTTGGCAGTGGACGTCATCATGCGCGATGTATCCAAATACTACACATGGGTTAAGGTGCATAATGTGCCTTTCGAGGCAACTGTGTATGGGCTGAAGGAGGCTTTCAGTAGCTATGGCCGGGGTGCATTCGGCGACGATGGGAGTCTGGAAGGATGGGCCATATGAGGGGCTCCCTGAGGGGTCCTATACTCTCAAGATGTAGTTGGCACGGCCGATCCCGTCATACGTAACGATGGTGAGACACAGAACGCAAGTTTTTGTGCATTACGCTGGTCAGCGGCGGATGTGTCGCCTCTGTTGCTCTTATGATCATATGGCGGCACAGTGCCCCAGGCGACAATCGTCCAGAGGGCCGGAAGCGTCGGCAGTGGAGCAACGATTGTGTGATCTGGGGCCTGAACGGGACGGCGGAGATGACTTGCAGAGTGGTCGCTGGACAGAGGAGGTAGATCGTGAGGAACAGTCGGCTGTCAGGTGTGTAACGCTCCTGAGCATTTGGAGGATGTGGACGAATTGCCGGTGAGCAGGGAGGTCAGGATAGCGCCCCGCAGGAGCGCTTCATGGACGAGGTACTCCTGGAGTTTTTGGGAACGGCTGTGACTGGTGTCTTCAGTGCAGGTGAGGAACTCACGACGGTCCCATCGCTGGGGAAGGGATCCCCAGTGCAGGTACCTTGCAGCAGGTGGTGCAAGGGGAAGTTCATCAGGAGCAAGGCCCAAGAACGTGGTTATGAGTGTCAGTGGCAGCTCCAGAAGCGACCGGCTGGAACGGCAGAGGTAGAGGAGGTTCTCATGCCAGGCCACCCACTCAGGAAAAAAGGCTTGGGCGGCGGGAGGAGTTGAGGGAATTTATGGGCGGGCCCCAGTGACCCAAGAGCTGCGCAGTAGACGGGCACGGGAGAGTGATGGTGACCAGGTAAAGACCTGTGAGGCGCCTGGGCCGAACGGGGAAAGTCGCCATGAGTAAACCACAGCGGCATAAAGGAAAGCCGCCACTTAAAATAGCTTTCACGAGTGTAACTCTTAACTTTAAATGGTCTCCGGTCGGAGATGAAGCGAGTGTGGCTGGTTTGGTTTTTGCGCACCGGTACCGGGTTGATGCATGTTTTATACAGGAACATAATTTTCGGTATGGATGTGATTTGGGGTTGACGGTTACAAGATGTATGTTAGTTCTGCCAGGCAGTTAAAAGGGGGAATTGCGATAGTCATCAGGGACACCAGCCCCTTGCACGTCCGGGTTGAGAGGAGGGGGGGAGGGTATGGGGAGTAGATGGGGTCGGGGGTGAGAGGCGCATTTGTCTTATAGGTGTGTATATGCCAGCATCGGGTAACGTAAGGGTTTTAAAGCAGATTTTGTCAGGGAGGACTTGTTGTATTTTTCACGAGTTTGTCGGCGGTCCCCGATCATCGGTGGGGATTGGAACTGTGTGATTCGTGAAAGGGAGATGGAACCAAGGGGGCAGGGTGTGCATTGAAAGTTCTGCGAGACTCAAATTTCATGATGTTGGTGTCGTGGACGTAGTGAGGAGGGGGGCGTTTAGTGCCTGAGCATACTTTTGTCAAGCGAGAACATGCGGCGCGCTAGACAGGATTTATGTAATGTGGGGCATAGAGGTCATGGACGTGCCCAAAAGGTTTTATGTAGGTTTCTCAGATCACAGAGGGGTAATAGCTGACTTGCGTAGGAGGGAGTGGTCAGAGTTTATGCTGGTTATTGGAAGTGAACGTAGGATTACTTAGGGGTGAGGAAGGGGGGCAGGGTTGAAGAATGGTGGGGTAGGGTCACTGAGGGTAAGGATAGGGTACTGCAGCTCATTGACTGGTGGGAGTCGAAAGCAAAGCCTTGTATTGCTTCCTATTTCCGAGGCATGGGGAGAGAGGAAGTGAGGTGGCGTTACGGATTACTAAAATTATTTGGAAGCACACCTGAAGAATTGCTACAACAGGGGATGTGGGGGGGGTGAGGCAGAATCTATAAGGGATAGACTTGCAGACATCCGCAAAGAAAGGTTTAATGGAATACGTTATCATTCAGGATTGGAGGACGTGCTATGGGGCGACAAGCCGTCTGGTTTTGTGTTACGGAAGTTCCGAGAGCATCATGCTGTGACTACCGTGCTGCGATTAGTGGCAAGCTCCGGGGTGAGGGGATACCAGGATGGTACGGTTTTTGCCACTGTGAAGGCTTATTCAGCCCTGTAACAACTTCGGACAGTATTACCAAGGCTGGCTCCTCCTCAGGAAAAATTAATGATAGAAAAAGAAATAATAATTCACAAAGATAAACACTTTATTATTTATTAATGCAAAGATAAAACATTGAAACATGAAGGTGTATCCTACTTGAAAGAAAAATGAAAAATGAAATGGAAAAATGACATTTGAATTCAACGCTAATATGTACAGTTATACTGGGGTGTCTGGTGGAGGTGGGCACCGTCTTGTAGAAATGGTAGCCGTTGCTGATGATGTGGGGGGGGGGTCACAGGTGTTGGTGACAACCCAACGACTAGTTCTTCACAGAGTCTATAGCCTTGAATAGTCAGTCCAGATGACAGGAACGCAGGTTCTTTACCACTACAAAGATGAGGGGTAGTGTCCTGTACAATTAATCAGGTAGGTAGATTATAAGGTGACGTCCCAAGACCGTTTTCAGTCCGTCTCCTTCAACACTTCTCGTTGGTTGGCAGGTGACCCGATCTGTCATTCCAAGCTGGAAAGAGAGACAGGTTACCCACTGCTTAAATCCCTCCCTCCCCACCACCTGCGCAGGTCGCGATACATTTCAGTTAACCCACCATACATCCCACCCAGTCGGAGAAAACGACGCTTCACATAACATGCTATGACACGAGCCCCTAGAGGAATGAGACCTAACCCTCCCAGATGCATTGGTGTCTCTACCACCGCCCTTGTGAGCCAATCGCACCCCGAGCCCCACAAAAATCTATAAACTCTATGCAAAAGACGTTTGACATCCCCCTGCAACAGAGGATACAGTGCAGCAACATGCCATACTTTACTATAAAGCAGAACATTAATGACCACCGCCCTCTGGTGCAGGGTTAAATGTCGCGGCCGTAGACTATTTAAACGCCGCAAAACACTGTGTACCACCTTCCCCGAATTACATGCCCTCGTCTGATCAACCTCTCGCATATACTGAATACCACATATAGTGATACGATCAACCACCGTCCACATCTCTGTATCCACCCCTTCTCCCACCCACTCTCCCAACTCCATAATCTTCGATTTTTCTCTATTAACACACATCCCCGTAGCCTTACCAAATACATCAACAAGTCTCCCAACAAAACCCAACTGCTCCCTCATACGTAATAGCACAGTAGTATCATCTACATAACCTACAAGGGCTGGTCGACCACTACTCGAACCCCACGACGAATCTACTCCCCGCCCACAAACAGCCCAGTAAAAAGGGTCCTGCATACAAGCAAAAAGCATTTGAGACATGGGGCATCCCTGTCGAATTCCCCTGTTCAAGTGGACAAAGACACCTAACTTCCCATTAATTTGTACTTTAAAACCAACACCATTGTACAAAGAACGGGCCCACATAACGACCTCATTTCCAAAACCCTGCCATCTCATGAATTTCCACATCACCTCCCTTTCCACACTATCAAAAGCAGCTTGCCAGTCTAAAGCCAAAACACCACCCCCGCCCTTCGTTCCGCATTCCTCGACAAACTCCCTGATATTCCCATGACCATCATACATCGACCTACCCGGCACGCCAAACTGACCCTTATGGATTACCTTATCAAACACTTTCTTAATCCTATTCATTAAAATTTTTGCATATAATTTATAGTCACTACACATTAACGATATGGGTCTATAATCCTTAATCGCTACGGGTACGTCACATTTTCTAACTAACACCAAAACTGCCGTACGCTGAGACAAACCTAACACCCCCCCGTCCTCCTTCATCGCATTGAGTAAACGAACCATAAAAGTCCGTATTACCTCCCAATGTTGGATATAAAATTCACACGAGATGCCGTCAATGCCTGGCGCCTTACCCTTGCTCATTCCCTGCAACGCCTCCCACACCTCCGCCTCAGTTATAGGCCCACCCATGAGAGAGCGATCATGATCATTCAACTCGCATCGTACACCCCGCCCCAATTCCTGTATTGCATTCTCACTCACTTCTTTACTTTGCATTTGGAGCTTACACCATGTATCGACATAAAAACTTATTCCTTCAGTTGTTGTTAAGACCTGTTCCTCACTATACCCGCCAACTCCTTCCTGCACCACTAAACTCACAATTTCAGTCGCCTTTCGCCTTTGTGCCTGACTACGTAAGACACAAGTAGACGGCTTATCACCCCACACAGCCTCCTCCACCCCACTCGAAATATGCGCCCCATCAAAAACCTTATTTTTCAGTACCTGAATTTGTTCCTTAAGATCGTCAATCTCGTCCACTGGGTAAATTCCAGACGCCTCTCCCTGCACATAACAATGCCGTAAAGAACCCTCCAGGTACCTCAGAAAACCATACCGCAAGCGAGAGGCCTCCTTACCCCGATGCACATAAAAATCCTTAATTCGAGGCTTCACAACCTCATCCCATTGTCGCACTAAATCCCATCCTTCCCAGGAGTCTACTCCCATAGACGCCCGTAAGTCCGTGAATAGTGTCCTATCATCCGCATTTTGTAGCAGTCGAGTATTTAACTTCCAATAACCCTTAAAATGGTCCGAGAGACCCCCCCAGTCAAGCTCCACAAGAACTCCGCGATGGTCGGAGAAATAGACATTTAACACACACACATTGATTACGATCACCCGCCGAGACACATACACCCTATCTAAGAGCGCCGCATAACCCCTATGCACGAAAGTATGCTCAATCCCCAAGTCACGTCTTCCACTTACATCCACCAACCCCAGCCCAGACAACAAATCACCCAAAGTAAGCGAACAAAAACCCGCCCCCCCCTCGGCTCAACATCTTTACGGCGCACCACACAGTTCCAGTCACCACCGACCACTGTAATATCCGGCAGAGACCTCAAATAGTACACTAGAACATCTCTAACAAAAGTATTTTTAATATTAACATCATGTTCGGCCGGCCCTTATACTCCTACGAAACCAACCCTTCTATTACCCCAATCTCCCATGACTCGCACCACCCGACCCTCCCCCTTCCTCCCAATATTTCATCACAAAAGGGCTGGTCGCTTTTATCAACACAGCCACTCCACCTTTCAGACGTCTCGAGTGAGTCATATAAACTTCACAACCATCTATCTCAAACAAACTTCCTACTTTATGATT
The DNA here is from genome assembly GCF_026875155.1 of Cherax quadricarinatus. Taxonomy (NCBI): domain Eukaryota; kingdom Metazoa; phylum Arthropoda; class Malacostraca; order Decapoda; family Parastacidae; genus Cherax; species Cherax quadricarinatus. Next base: position 41,291,607 of record NC_069419.1, on the reverse strand, counting down.
ATGTTCTTGCAAAAAACACACATCCACTGCAAAGCGATTCAACCACTCACGTACCTGCACACACTTTCTGAGATTTTTCAAACCATTAACATTAATAGTTACACACCTAACTTTGCCAAAGGTGGCTTTCCTCTAGGGGCCACCGCACCCTTTTTCTCTTTGTGTCGGCAAGCACCTAAGGCACCGCCCGTACCTTTGGCATTCTCCATGATATTACCTGCTGTCCTGGACCCGCGCGACCCCCCACCTGTGATTTCCGACCACGTCTTCTTCCCTGAACGTTGTCCAGGGGTCAAGACGTCGTCGGAGTCGGACGGGGTAGCCGCAAGCTTCCTAGAAACAGCATCCTCAGCTATGTTAGTGCCTGAGGTGTTCTTGTGAATGTCTACCTCAACAGTATGAACTCTCGGACCCTCCACATCTCGCACATTAAATAACTGATGAACATCATCCAAACGTACTCTCTCCTCACCTGAACACTTCAACAAAGGCACACATGGCACAGAATCATACTCATGCGACGCTAAAAGGTCGCTCAATGTAGATACAATATTAGCCTCTATGTCATCCGCCTCTCTTGCTAGAGGGATCTCACTTCTCACTTGTTCCACCTCATCATTGGAGACAGTCCCAAGTAGAGTCACACAAGATGACTCTACGAGCATGGCCCGATCAACCTCAGCACTCCACGATGTCAGGCGCGGCAAGTCCTTGACGACTTCGTCTTCCGGAGTCTGACGGGAAACCTCACCGTCCGGACGACGACCACATCCCGAGAGCGGCTGGCGCTGAACACATTGTGCCACAATGTGATCCAAAGCGCTGCAGAGGCGGCAAGTTCGTCTCTGTCTGGGATACATAACGTACACCTGGGAACGAAAATCCTCCAGGTGTACGTATGAAGGAATTGGCTGGCGTAGGGACATTTTCAAAGTGAACGACCCCTCTTGAAGACCAGCATAGAGGCCGTCAGACCACCGACCCATAGTAACCTGGTGGGTCTTCCCAGGATCGTCAGTGGTCAGTGGTCAGTCGTCACGTGAGGTCACAGACCCTGAGCTGCTTTGGGGATTAGCGTGGACGGTTACAAAGCATGGCTTGCTTCTGCAGTGTTTTAAAAATTGAGGTTGGAGAGTTGAAGGAGGAGGTCTTGCTTCTCCAGGAGGAGATTAGGAGGCTGAAGGTCCACCTCAATGGGTCTGGGAGAGAGTGTGAGGTGGCTGGAGTTGTGGGGAATGAGGCTTCTAGCAGTGAGGTGCAGTCTGTCTCTCGCTGTGAGGAGGCTGTAGTTGGGGAGGTAGCAACGGCTACCAGCAGTGAGGTGCAGTCAGCACCTGCTACAAGTGGCGAGTGGTTCACAGTAATGGGAGGCGCATCAGAGTAAGGAAAGTTAAGAGTGAAGATCTGAAGGTAGGAAATCGCTTCTCTGTTCTTCAGGATGAATGTACTTCAGTGGCCAGTGAAGGTAAGGGTACTACTGCCCCTGCTAATGGAGGTAAGCGCATTCTTGTGGTTGGTGACTCTCAGGTAGGATATATTGACCGTGCTTTTTGTAATAGGAATAAGAAGATGAGAGATAGAGTGTGCTTCCCTGGAGCTGGTGTTGGGGACATTGTCAACAGGCTGGATAATATCATGTCAGGTAATGGGAACAAGCCCATTATCTGTCTCAGTGCTGGTGGAAATGATATTGGGAAGGGTAGGAGAGAAGAGCTGCTAGATAAGTACAGGTCAGCTATAGATTTCATTAAATCCCAGGGAGGGATCCCAATCATATGTAGCATCTTGCCTAGAAGGGGAGTAGGAAATGAATGGTTGTCTAGGGCAATTGGTGTAAATTGCTGGCTAGACAGATACTGCAAGGAACTTGCAATCCCATTCATTGACAACTGGAACAACTTTTATGGCAAACATGATATGTATGTAAGGGATGGGGTACATCTCTCTGGGGCAGGGGTGGTAGCACTTGCAGACTCGATTGAGAAGGCCATTGGTGAAATGCCTATGATTTTAAACTGATGGAAGATAGAGGTATGGGTGTGTGTGGGAAACAAGCAGGTTGCAACACTTGGGTTGGAAACAGTAAATGTATAAAAGGCATTCAGCATGAAGTTATAAATAAAGACAATAGATCAGGTCAGCAAACAAAGGGGGACAGCAGAGGGCAGCAAGGGACTAGCTCCCTTAAGGTTTACTATACTAATAGCAGGAGTGTAAGAAATAAGATAGATGAGCTAAGATTAATTGCAAGTGCAGGAAACATAGATATTATTGCTATAACAGAGACCTGGCTCAATCTGAAAGATAGAGAGATGCCCTCTGAATGTCACATACAAGGCTATAAATTATTCCACACTGACAGGGTCAACAGGAAAGGTGGTGGAGTAGCGATGTATGTCAGAGACAATTTAAATTGTTGTGTTAGACAAGATATTAAATTAGAAGCGTCAGCCACTGAATCTGTTTGGTTACAGCTTCTCGAGGGCCGAGAAAAACTAATTTTGGGTGTGATTTACAGGGCCCCCAAATCTTGATAGGGAGTGCAGTAAACTTCTATGGGACGAAATTCGTAAGGCATCTACATACGAAAAATGTTGTGCTAATGGGAGATTTCAAACTATAGGCAGATTGACTGGAGCAATTTGACAGGAAATTTAGAGTCAGGTGACTTTCTTGATACGATCCAGGATTGTTTTTTAAAACAGTTTGTGACAGAGCCAACTAGGCGAAATAACCTCCTTGACTTGGTTCTTGCCAGTAGGGAAACACTAATTAATAATCTTGAGGTTAATGATGAGCTTGGGGAAAGTGATCACAAATCACTCAGTTTTAATATATCATGGAATTCCCCTAATAATGGCAATCAAATCTCCGTCCCTGACTTTCGCTTGGCTGATTTCATAGGACTGAAAAATTACTTAGGTGGGCTGAACTGGAATGACCTGACTAAGGGTCAGGTAGGTGGTGATGGTTGCCGATATGATGCTTTCCTGGGCATAGTTCTAGCTGCTCAGTCAAATTATGTTCCAAATAGGGAAATCAGATCAAACAAAAATGATCCTAAATGGATGAACAATAGATTAAAATATCTGATTGGTCAAAAGATGAGGCATATATAGGCAAATCAAAAGAGGAGAGGGGCAATTAAGAAATCGATATATTCAGTTAAAGAGAGAAATAAAAAAGGGAATTAGAAAAGCAAAAAGAGATTATGAGGTTAAAGTTGCAAGAGAATCGAAGACTAACCCAAAAGGATTCTTTCAGGTATACAGAAGTAAGATCAGGGACAAGATAGACCCACTCAAAAGTTCCTCGGGTCAGCTCACTGACAGTGATAAGGAAATGTGTAGAATTTTTAACACATACTTCCTCTCAGTTTTTACACAGGAGGATACCAGCGATATTCCAGTAATGATAAATTATGTAGAACAGGACGATAATAAACTGTGCACGATTAGGGTCACAAGTGACATGGTCCTTAGGCAAATAGAGAAACTAAAACCTAGCAAATCCCCAGGCCCTGATGAACTGTATGCAAGGGTTCTAAAGGAATGTAAAGAGGAGCTTAGCACACCTTCGGCTAATCTTTTCAACATATCACTACAAACTGGCATGGTGCCAGATAAGTGGAAAATGGCAAATGTGATACCTATTTTCAAAACAGGTGACAGGTCCTTAGCTTCGAACTATAGACCAATAAGCCTAACCTCCATAGTGGGAAAATTTATGGAATCAATAATTGCCGAGGCAGTTCGTAGCCACCTTGAAAAGCATAAATTAATCAACGAATCTCAGCATGGTTTTACAAAGGGGGGTTCCTGCCTTACGAATTTATTAACTTTTTTCACTAAGGTATTTGAGGAGGTAGATCATGGTAATGAATATGATATTGTGTGTATGGACTTCAGTAAGGCTTTTGACAGGGTCCCACATCAGAGACTATTGAGGAAAATTAAAGCACATGGAATAGGAGGAGAAATTTTTTCCTGGATAGAGGCATGGTTGACAAATAGGCAGCAGAGAGTTTGTTAGGTAAGACACATATGCAACAGTTAGACATCTTTATTCCGAAACGTTTCGCCTACACAGTAGGCTTCTTCAGTCGAATACAGAAAGTAGGCAGGAGCAGTAGAGATATGAAGACGATGTAATCAGTCCATCACCCTTAAAGTCGTAGAATTTGAGGTTGTCAGTCCCTCGGCCTGGAGAAGTTCAGTTCCATAGTCAGGAACTATCTGAAGATCAAGCGACAGTGCGGAGACTTAAATACTGTCGGAAGGAGAGGTGCAGGGTAGTAGTAGTAGTAGTAGTAGTAGTAGTAGTAGTAGTAGTAGTGAGAGGCAACTGAGAGGTCATGTCCCTCTCAGATCCAACCCTTCTCACTTGAAAAGCTTGTCCAAGGTGTTTTCTGTACCAAGATGCCACGTGTTGCAGTGTCTGACAAGATGAACATCAAAATGGTATACAATACCGACAGGTTGTTAGGTAAGACACATATGCAACAGTTAGACATCTTTATTCCGAAACGTTTCGCCTACACAGTAGGCTTCTTCAGTCGAATACAGAAAGTAGGCAGGAGCAGTAGAGATATGAAGACGATGTAATCAGTCCATCACCCTTAAAGTCGTAGAATTTGAGGTTGTCAGTCCCTCGGCCTGGAGAAGTTCAGTTCCATAGTCAGGAACTATCTGAAGATCAAGCGACAGTGCGGAGACTTAAATACTGTCGGAAGGAGAGGTGCAGGGTAGTAGTAGTAGTAGTAGTAGTGAGAGGCAACTGAGAGGTCATGTCCCTCTCAGATCCAACCCTTCTCTGAGAGGGACATGACCTCTCAGTTGCCTCTCACTACTACTACTACTACTACTACTACTACTACTACTACTACTACTACTACTACCCTGCACCTCTCCTTCCGACAGTATTTAAGTCTCCGCACTGTCGCTTGATCTTCAGATAGTTCCTGACTATGGAACTGAACTTCTCCAGGCCGAGGGACTGACAACCTCAAATTCTACGACTTTAAGGGTGATGGACTGATTACATCGTCTTCATATCTCTACTGCTCCTGCCTACTTTCTGTATTCGACTGAAGAAGCCTACTGTGTAGGCGAAACGTTTCGGAATAAAGATGTCTAACTGTTGCATATGTGTCTTACCTAACAACCTGTCGGTATTGTATACCATTTTGATGTTCAGCAGAGAGTTTGCATAAATGGGGAGAAATCAGAGTGGGGAAGCGTCACGAGCGGTGTTCCACAGGGGTCAGTGTTGGGCCCCCTGCTGTTCACAATCTACATAAACGACATAGATGAGGGCATAAAGAGCGACATCGGCAAGTTTGCCGATGACACCAAAATAGGCCGTCGAATTCATTCTGACGAGGACATTCGAGCACTCCAGGAAGATTTGAATAGACTGATGCAGTAGTCGGAGAAGTGGCAGATGCAGTTTAATATAGACAAATGCAAAGTTCTAAATGTTGGACAGGACAATAACCATGCCACATATAAACTAAATAATGTAGATCTTAATATTACGGATTGCGAAAAAGATTTAGGAGTTCTGGTTAGCAGTAATCTGAAACCAAGACAACAGTGCATAAGTGTTCGCAATAAAGCTAATAGAATCCTTGGCTTCATATCAAGAAGCATAAATAATAGGAGTCCCCAGGTTGTTCTTCAACTCTATACATCCTTGGTTAGGCCTCATTTAGATTATGCTGCACAGTTTTGGTCACCGTATTACAGAATGGATATAAATTCTCTGGAAAATGTACAAAGGAGGATGACAAAGTTGATCCCATGTATCAGAAACCTTCCCTATGAGGATAGACTAAGGGCCCTGAATCTGCACTCTCTAGAAAGACGTAGAATTAGGGGGATATGATTGAGGTGTATAAATGGAAGACAGGAATAAATAAAGGGGATGTAAATAGTGTGCTGAAAATATCTAGCCTAGACAGGACTCGCAGCAATGGTTTTAAGTTGGAAAAATTCAGATTCAGGAAGGATATAGGAAAGTACTGGTTTGGTAATAGAGTTGTGGATGAGTGGAACAAACTCCCAAGTACCGTTATAGAGGCCAGAACGTTGTGTAGCTTTAAAAATAGGTTGGATAAATACATGAGTAGATGTGGGTGGGTGTGAGTTAGACCTGATAGCTTGTGCTACCAGGTCGGTTGCCGTGTTCCTCCCTTAAGTCAATGTGACCTGACCTGACTAGGTTGGGTGCATTGGCTTAAGCCGTTAGGAGACTTGGACCTGCCTCGCATGGGCCAGTAGGCCTTCTGCAGTGTTCCTTCGTTCTTATGTTCTTATGTTCTTATAACGTTGAAAAGCGTAACGTATGTCGACTTCAATGGCTTCAAAAGGCACGTTTCGCACACGTACCCATGTATAGTATCGTGAAACGTCGTGCAACTTAACAGTGACTGCTGGGGTGACTTGCTTGCTTACATCCTGGTACTGGTTGACAATATGCTCATAGGTCTGAGTATCACAAAACTTGACGAAAATCCGGGAAAGTCCATTCAAGGCGACGCCACACAGGGATTCACGCTGGATGCCATATACATCACGAACGATCGCTGGCACTAACACATTAATCGATGTGCTGGTGATTGTGCCCCGTATTAGTTCAATACAATCAGTATTAACTCTCCGGCGAAAACCAGTCGACATTGTTGTTGATGTATCAAAAGCTCCTCCACCAGGTGTCGGGACTGAGCAGAAGCAGCTGACAAACGCTCAGCACAACGTCTGAGCAGAGAATAAAAATGTGGAATACTTCACGATTTTGTGTGTCATCCTTGCGCAGGGGCCATGCTAATCTTCTCTGTATCGTTCCAATTTTAGTATATGTACTGCCGAAGCAAGTACAACCGTCAAAGTTTTATATGATTTTATTAAGTGAGCAGTCGCACCTAGAAACATTATCATTAAGTCTTGGTTTAAACTGTTTATTCTACAAGCTTACTTCTATTATCAAATATAATTTATTCTGTGCCTGAGATACAATTTTTAAATCATTTGCAAACAATGTATGTTCATTAATCACAGAATGCAGTCATATTGCTGAAAATGCTGCCGTAGTTTGGGAAGTCTTGTAAAGTTTGTGTATAATAATACTCTGTACTCGTAAATCCTAGCTTTAAATTTCGATATACAGTACATACCAGAGACACTTTTTGATATGTAGACCTGAATCCTCCGCCTGTTATTAGAAAGTTCAGCCAAACAAATTAACATTCGTCTCTCGACCTGCGGAGAGAGAGGACGCTTCTACAGTTTCTCTTGCATGCCACCTGGTGAGGAAAACATAGCATTAGCACCAAGATGGCGGACCGAATGAGCCAGCGCATAAATACTGTCTGCATCGAGGTGATCAGGGGATCTTTAAGCAGCGCCACGATGAACGTTCTCCTGCCAAGCATTATCAGGGACGTTTATGGCATCCCCAAATGAAGAGTTGTACGGTGTGGCGCTAAATGGTATGTCAAGGGTCTTCGTGAAGTTCATGAGGGCCGACTTCTACTCCAGCATCGTTGACGAATTTCAAGAAAGGAGGATGAACGTCAGTTCGGCAGTGGAAGTATGCTTGCATGATGTTTCTAAGTATTTTACTTGGGTGAAGGTATGGAATGTACCTTTTGAAGCGACAGCCTACAGGATGTGTTCAGTGGTTATGGGGCTGTACACTCGGTGAGCATGGGAATGTGGAGGGACGGCCCTTACGAGGGGCTGCCGGAAGGATCCTTCACACTGAAAATGACCCTGAGGAGGCCGACACCATCGTACGTCACATTGCGTGGTTACAGAACTCAGGTTTTTGTACACTATGCAGGGCAGTGGATGACGTGCCATTTATGTGGCTCTTATGAGCACATGGCGGCACAATGCCCCAGTAGACAGGGCCCTAGGGTTCCAGAAAAAGCTTCTGAGGACAAGCAGTTAGAAGCCTTGGACGTTGTGATGGGTGATGTGGAAGGCCGGGGGAAGGGCCTATGGAGTGAGGAGGTTGAAAGAGCAGAGGTGGCTTTGGAGACGTGTGTTACACTATCAGAGGAAACGGGGGGGGGGGGGGAATATCGCTGTCAGACAGACCGTTAGGTACTACAGATTCAGCTCAAGAAGGGATTTTGGAGGCTGTGCTGAATGATTTTTTGGAAGAGTCGGAGCATGGTGTGGAAGACGATGTGAGGTTAGGTGATGTCAAGGTGATGGACGATCAGAAACAGGGTAAGGAAGACTTGAGTGAGGTTAGGATGGGGAGCAATGTGGTGGTGGAGGTCCATCAAGAAGATGTGATTGAAGAAATGTGTGTAGAGAGTGGCTCCCGCAAGAGATCGGCGGGGGCATCAGACATGGATGAGGTCCTCACGCCTGCGCAGCGACCTGGGAAGAAGGTTTGGGCAGCTGTGGTGGAAAAGGCGAGACAGGGAGGGGGAGGAGCAATGGAAAGATTGGAGGGCAGGGACGAGGGATTGCTAGAGATGGACCGAGACCTATGAAAGGAGGATCAAGTAAGCCTCAGCGGCATAGGGGAAAGCCGCCATTCTTGTAATTTCAGGTGTGTAACTTTCAATGCAAATGGTCTTAAGACCGAGGTCAAGAGGGTATGGTTAGAGTGGTTTTTAAGGAGATTTAGTATTGATGTCTGTTTTTTGCTGGAACATAACCATAGGTTAGCATGTGAGTTGGTTTTGAAAGGTTATAGGTTGTTTACCAGTGATGCTTTGAGGTTGAAAGGAGGTGTGGCTGTGGCGGTAAAGGAGACCAGTCCTTTGCGTATCCTGGGTTGGGAGGAGGGGGGTGGGAGGGTTGTCAGAGTGGATGGGTTTTGGGAGGGGGGAGGTTTTTTTTGTGGGTGTGTACATGCCAGCAACTGAAAAGCTAGGGTTAAGGTGGATTTTTTATGCGATGTCATGGTGTATCATTTTGGGGGTTTTCGGTTTACATGCTTGGCGGGGATTGGAATTTTGGGAATTTGGTGGGGATGTGGTTTGAAGGGGGGGTGTGTTTTGGGGGCTCGAGGCGTTTTTCGGGATGTTGGAGTGGGAGATTGGTGGGGAGTAGGGGGTATGGAGTGGGACACTTTTTTCCCTAGGGGATATGAGGGAGGTTAGATAGCATTTATGTTAGGCAGGGAATGGTGGGGAGGGGAAAAATATAGATGTGGGTTTTTCCCGATCATCGTGTGTTTTTTGCGTTTGAGGGTAGTTGGGACTGCCGGGGTTTTTCGGGAATTTTAATTGAATGTGAGGTCCTTAGGGATGGGGTGATGCTACAGAATTTGAGGATTTGGGGAAATCCTTTTGGGGGGACTAGGTTTTGGGGGGATTTGTGGTTGGTGGGAAATGAGGGGGGAAAATTGGAATCGCAATTTTTTTTTTAAAAATACTAGGTGGGTGGCGGGTGGAGCTATGGTCTACAAAAATTTTCTTTAAAGGGGTTAAATGCTGTTTTGCAGAGGATGAGTGGGGCGGGGTGAGGAATGGAAGTTTGAGAAATAGGTTGGCGGAAATCCATAATGAAAAGTTTGAGGCAATTAGAGTTAGGGCGTGGTTGGAGGATGTTTTAAGGGGGGATAGGCCGTCGGGATTTGTACTCAGGAAGTTTAAGGAAAGGCAGACGAAAACCACCTTGGTGTATATAGTGGCAGGAACAGGAGGGGGGGGGGTGGATTTGAGGAGGGTCAAGGCTTATCTACCACGGAACATATTAGTTTGTATGCCGATTTCTGGTTTAGGGAGAAATGAAGGAGGGTTGGCGGGGGAGTGGGTGAGGGACGTTTTGGGGATAAGGGGTTTAATAGGGTTATAAGTGAGCAGGACAGTGACAGACTCGAGAGTAGTATTAGTGTAGAGGAGGTGGAGGAGGCAGTTTTTGGGCTGTGTCAGGGTAAAACACCTGGGATAGATGGCATACCCAACGATTTTTATAGGTGTCATTGGGGGAGTGTACGGCATTGTCTGGTGGGGATTTTGAATTGTGTTAGATAGTGGGAGGATGGGACAATCGCAAAGAATGGGTGTCACGGTTTTAGTGCCCAAAAAGGAGGAATGCCGAGTTTTGAATGATTACCGTGCAATTACGTTAATGTGCTCGGATTACAAAATCTTTGCTAAGATTTTAGGCAACAGAATGAGGAAAGTGTTGGGTTTAGTGTTACATAGAGGGCAGTTGGGGATTCCGGGAAGAAGGATGAGGGATGGACATGGTTTTATTAGGGATTTTCTAGACAGTTGTACGGGAGGGGGAATAATAGGTTTAGATTGGGAGAACGCATATGATTGCGTGGACAGAGATTTCTTAGGGGTTTGTTTAGAGAGGTTGGGGTTTCGGGAGGGGGTAGTGAGGTGGGTAAACACCCTGTATGCTGAGGCAGAGGTGAGGGTACAGTTCAATGGGAGGTTGGGTGAAAGTGTACCAATGGAGAGAGGTTTAAGGCAGGGTTGCCCACTATCGCAGCTGCTTTTTGCGTGTGTGCAGAATCCTTTCTATGAGTCTGTTGAGCGGGTGATGGACAAACAGGAGATGGAGAGGGGTGCAAAGGGGGCATCGTTGGGTATGTGGATGATACTACTGTTTTGCTACGGGGTAAGGAGGAGTTAAGGAGGGTGGGTAGAGTAATTCAGATGTTTGGTATGAATACAGGGATGCGAGTTAATACAGTGAAATCAAGGTTACTAGAGGTGGGTAATTGGATAGGGAAGGGGGGGGTTTGGGGTTGGGGTTAGGATGGACAGTGGTTGGTAGAATCAGGGTATGTGGAATATGGTATATGGAGGGGATGCAGGCCTGCAGAAGGGTAAATTCGGAGTCTGTCACGGGTAAGGCATTAGGTAGACTGGGAGGTTAAAATGTGAGGGACCTAGCTTTACATCAAAGAGTAGTGGTGGTAAATTCACTTGTCTATAGCAAGGTATGGGGGGGTGGCAGAGGTTTTTCCCATAGAAGTACAGGACATTGTGGAAATGCAGAGGAGGGTGCTAAAGTTTGTGTGGGGATTTGGGAGGGCATGGTTAAGTAAGGAGGTAGTTATGATGGATGTTCAAAGAGGGGGTTTAGGTTTGTTGCCTTTAGGACTGAGAGTAATGGCTATATATATCAAGCGGAGGTATATTAGGGAAGGAGGTGTGAGGGGAGCTAACGTAGGAAGAGTTATGGAGGAGGCACGTAAATGGTGGAGTGGCAAGGACCTGCAGGTTTGTGAAGATATGTTAAGATTTTTATTGACAGTGCAACAGGTGGATAACATCAAAGTGAAAAGGTTGGTGAGAGTAGTGGGAGGTCAGGGAATTTTGCAAGGGGTAGCCGTGTATCCAACGTATGATTGGGGGGTTATTTGGAAGGATTTTAGTAAGCTTAGGATACCGGCTAGGGTAAGAAAATTAGTGTACCGTTTCTAAGAAGGTCCAAAAAGTTGGAAGATGTTTTAAAGGCTGTAATGACCAGACCCCCTTCTGTTCAGGAACAGTTAACGGACTTAATGTATCTACAATTTTACGAGACACTGGATGCACATGTATAGTCATTTCTGATAAGCTGTTCCCTAACCTTAAAGAAACTCATTCCTCTGCTATACTTTCAGAGTACTTGGGCCGTACAGACACTTTTCCTACCATCCGTTGTTACATTAGGTCTAAATGGTTCACAGGTTTGTCTGAAGCCGTACTAGCTCCCATCACTTCTTGCTCCATACTAATAGGTAATGTAAAAGGTGCCATTCTTCCTTCTGAGGTTGAACTTTCATCATCAAAGATGGACATAAGCTTTTCAGCTCCTCTTCCTGTAGTCAGAGAAGCCCCTCGAAAGTTCAGATGAGACAATGTCTCGGGATATTCATGTGGGGTTAGAAACCAGTGACAATACTCTCGAAAGCGAGATAGTAGAATCACCGGTTCACTTGTTAGATGAAAGTGAGGATATCACCTCCGATACTATAAATGTCTTGACTAGGGCTCAGACCAAAGCCCAGGCTTCTCCTACTGTCCATTCTTTGATTTTCCTTGATTTTAAGCCTTTAGACATATCGAAGGACTCCTTTGTCAATTTACAACGTAATTGCCCTTCTCTTCAGAATTGCCATAATGCAGCTAGACAAAATCAAGACATCCAAAGGATGTGTGTGGACCAGGTGTTTACAGTGAAACATATAAGTGAACAGTATTTAGATAAGGCTAAAGAGGTCTTTGTGGCATTTATGGATTTGGAAAAGGCGTATGACAGGGTGGATAGGGGGGCAATGTGGCAGATGTTGCAGGTGTATCGTGTAGGAGGTAGGTTACTGAAAGCAGTGAAGAGTTTTTACGAGGATAGTGAGGCTCAAGTTAGAGTATGTAGGAAAGAGGGAAATTATTTCCCAGTAAAAGTAGGCCTTAGACAAGGATGTGTGGTGTCACCGTGATTGTTTAACATATTTATAGATGGGGTTGTAAGAGAAGTAAATGCGAGGGTCTTGGCAAGAGGCGTGGAGTTAAAAGATAAAGAATCACACATAAAGTGGGAGTTGTCACAGTTTCTTTTCGCTGATGACACTGTGCTCTTGGGAGATTCTGAAGAGAAGTTGCAGAGATTGGTGGATGAATTTGGTAGGGTGTGCAAAAGAAGAAAATTAAAAGTGAATACAGGAAAGAGTAAGGTTATTAGGATAACAAAAAGATTAGGTGATGAAAGATTGGATATCAGATTGGAGGGAGAGAGTATGGAGGAGGTGAATGTATTCAGATATTTGGGAGTGGACGTGTCAGCGAATGGGTCTGTGAAAGATGAGGTGAATCATAGAATTGATGAGGGGAAAAGGGTGAGTGGTGCACTTAGGAGTCTGTGGAGACAAAGAACTTTGTCCTTGGAGGCAAAGAGGGGAATGTATGAGAGTGTAGTTTTACCAACGCTCTTATATGGGTGTGAAGCATGGGTGATGAATGTTGCAGCTAGGAGAAGGCTGGAGGCAGTGGAGATGTCATGTCTGAGGGCAATGTGTGGTGTGAATATAATGCAGAGAATTCGTAGTTTGGAAGTTAGGAGGAGGTGCAGGATTACCAAAACTGTTGTCCAGAGGGCTGAGGAAGGGTTGTTGAGGTGGTTCGGACATGTAGAGAGAATGGAGCGAAACAGAGTGACTTCAAGAGTGTATCAGTCTGTAGTGGAAGGAAGGCGGGGTAGGGGTCGTCCCAGGAAAGGTTGGAGGGAGGGGGTAAAGGAGGTTTTGTGTGCGAGGGGCTTGGACTTCCGGCAGGCATGCGTGAGCGTGTTTGATAGGAGTGAATGGAGACAAATGGTTTTTAATACTTGACGTGCTGTTGGAGTGTGAGCAAAGTAACATTTATGAAGGGGTTCAGGGAAACCGGCAGGCCGGACTTGAGTCCTGGAGATGGGAAGTACAGTGCCTGCACTCTGAAGGAGGGGTGTTAATGTTGCAGTTCAAATCTGTTGTGTAAAGCACCCTTCTGGCAAGACAGTGATGGAGTGAATGATGGTGAAAGTTTTTCTTTCTCGGGCCACCCTGCCTTGGTGGGAATCGGCCAGTGTGATAATAAAAAAAATTTAATATATAAAAGGTATCTTGTATAAATCAGTATTCAAATTCAATTCAGATGAGATAGACTATTCCATCTTAGTTGTTCCAAGTCAATGCAGAGAGACTGTTCTTAAAATGGCTCATGACCTGCCAGTGGCCGGACATTTCTCGCATCGTAAAACCTTAAATAAAATTAGGGAAACCTATTTTTGGCCCAAAATGTCCTCAGATGTCACTACCTATTGTAGATCGTGTAAAGTTTGCCAACTGTCATCCTCCCGAGGTACCAGGCGAGTACCTATTGTCAAAATGCCAATCTTTACGGTACTGTTTGAAAGAGTAGCTATTGACATCGTTAGTCCTTTATCACCACTTTCATCTGGGGGACATAGATATATATTAACATTAGTTGATTATGCTTCGAGTTTCCTTGAAGCAGTACCCTTAAAGTCCATACCTACTACAGAGGTGGCTGAAGCCCTTTTGTCCATCTTTTCCAGAGTTGGCATCCCTAGAGAGATTTTGTCTGACCGTGGGACACAATTCACATCTGACTTAATGCAACATCTCTACCAACTTCTGGGAGTGAAACCTCTCTTCACCACACCCTATCATCCCAGCTGTAATGGGAGGATTGAGCGCCAGCATTCGGTTCTCAAGTCCATTTTACGGAAACTTTGCTCCCTTAAACCCAAGGAGTGGCATCGTTACCTACCCTGTGCTTTGTTTGCCATGAGGGAAGTTCCCAGTGACTCTTTGGGGTTTTCACCTTCTGAACTTCTCTATGGTAGACAGGCCAGAGGTCCATTGTCCATCCTTCATGACTTATGGACTAATGAGGACGTGAATGCTGAGGTTCAGTCTTCTTATCAGTTTCTCCTTGACCTTAGATCCAAACTTGAGGAGACCTCTGACATAGTTTCGAAAAACTTAAGCTTGTCAATGGACCAGTACAAATTGAACATTAAAATGGTATAAAATACCGACAGGTTGTTAGGTAAGACACATATGCAACAGTGTATTGTTTCAGACTATGGAACAATGCTCTTCTCCAGACTGAGGGACTGACCACCTCAAAACTTTAAGGGTGATGGACTGATTACATCGTCTTCAATTCCCTTCTGCTTCTATCAACTTTTCTGTACTCGACTGAAGAAGCCTACTGTGTAGGCGAAACGTTTCGAAATAAAGATACCTAACTGTTGCATATGTGTCTTACCTAACGGACCAGTACAAAACCTATTTTGATTCCAAAAGTCAGAGGAGAAGTTTTAAAGTAGGGGATGAAGTTCTGGTACTTTTACCTATCAAGTCAAATAAATTATTAGTAGCATGGAAAGGTCCATGTAAGGTGTTAAAAATTTGTGGGAAGGTTGATTACCTCATAGGGGGAACCTAAGGCTTATCATATCAACATCCTCAAGAAATATTACCGAAGAAATTCGGTTAACTGCTTGAATAACTTTGATTTAGTTTTTCCACACAAACTTGATAAGACAACTGAGGAGTGTAAGGTGTGTGTAATTGACACCTCTAACGTAGTCTGTGACAGAGAACTACATGACTTGGTGACTCTTGACCACTCGGGTGAAACAAACATTAATATTAATGAGTCTTTGGATGACCATAAGAAACATGAACTACTTCAATGTGTGAGTAACTTTTCAGACGTCTTTACTGATATTCCAGGTGTTACCTCCACGGTAGTCCATAAGATTGACTTAGTGACGGACAATCCTATCAAACGGAAATTATACCCAGTTCCAGTTGACCTTAGGGATACATTTGACCGAGAGGTAGACAAATTATTAAAACTAAAGATCACTGAACCTTCAGTATCTGCATATTGCTCACCAGTAGTCATGGTTAAGAAGGAGGATAATTCATATAGACTTGCTATTGACTTCAGAGGCCTTAATGCTATAACTCTGTGGGATGCTGAGCCTATGCCCTTAATAGATAGCGATCTACACAAATTTTATGACTCTTCCTTCTTTTCAGAGATTGATATTGCACAAGCATATCATCAAGTAATGTTAGATCCTTCTTCTAAGCAGTACACCGCTTTTCCTACCCACCAAGGACTGTGCTACGTACGTGAGACTGATGAGAAAGGTCTTGGGTAATATGCCAAATGTTTCAGTTTATTTTGATAACATTTACGTAATGACATCGACGTGGAGCAAGCATATCCAAACATTAACATCAGTTTTACGTAGGTTACGCTCACATGGCCTCACTGCAAAGCCAAAGAAATGCTTCCTTGGGTATAACAAGATTAGATATCTCGGACTGATCCTTTCTAATAACTCTTTGCACCCTCTCCCCAGTAAAATCGAACCTTTATTAGAGTTTAAATTCCCCAAAACCAAGAAGCTCATGCGTAGCTTTCTTGGTTCTGTAAATTTTTATGCACGGTTTATCCCGAACCTCACTGATCTTACAGGCATCTTATCTGACTACATTAAAAACTCTGTGAAGGAACCTCTTGAACTTTTTGACGTAGCTCGAGAAAAGTTTAATGGGATTGAGGACATCTCTAAAAACCCTATACTCAAAATTCCAGATATTAATAAGCCATTTTGTTTAAGGACTTATGCCTCCAATACCGGCTTAGGTGCGGTGTTACTACAGTACCATGATGATACTCCCTTCCCTGTATGCTTCCTAAGCCGGAAACTTCTTCCTGCAGAAACAAGATACTCCACCATAGAAAAGGAATGTTTGGCCCTTGTGTGGGGTATCTCCAAACTTAAATTTTATTTACTGGGAAAAGAATTTATTTCAGAAACGGATCACAAACCTTTGATATACCTAGAAACTTTTAAGGGAACCAACAGTCGCCTCTTAAGGTGGACATTGGCACTCCAAACTTTTAAGTTTCATATTGTGTATATCAATGGTTCATCCAATTATTTCTGACTGGTTAAGTCGTGACAGTCAGTAGAAGATTTGTTGCCTTACACGGCTTCCACATTTTAGAACTTTTTCCTCGCCTATTCTTATACTCCTTGACTATAAGTCTTAGTATGGGGGAGTGTGAGGGAAAAGTTCAACAGATAGGAGTAGCGAGCGAGTATATGGTAACGATAGTTTGATTGCTGTCTGCTTGTTAAGGTAGGGTCAGTCTAGCTCCCGCTATCCCCTCCCCCCCCCTTTCACCCCACCACGAAAGGTGACGTGTGGGGCTCCGGCCAAACAGTAATCACTCGACTCACAGCTCCCAGCACAACTGTAAGTAAAAGCCTCTGCTCCTATTCTAGTGGACTTATTGGTTGAAAGCTTCACTTTTGACTAATAATAAACTTAGTCCTTTCAGTTTTAAGCTCCACATGAGACTTTTAGATAATCACCACCTTTTTTTAAGTATCTTGCACTTATCATGGAGAGTGATTTCTTAATTAACCTATAAGTCGGAAACGACTTATGACTCATGAGTTAGTTTTGTATTGCTCGAGTCTCAGAAGTAAGATTTGCATTCCGTTGTTATTTATCTTCCCGGGTATAAACACGTACGATTTCTAGCGGTCAAGTTCATCATTACCATGCCAGGAATTAGCTTATGAGGTGGAAAATGCCAGTAAAATGGACAATCAGATAATCATTACTGGGCATCATAACGACGTGTCAATCGGGAAGGTATTTCCCTGGGATAGCGCGACCTTCGAACGATAAGACAGTTAACTCCCATCCAACCCCCCTCACATACATAAGTACACACACCACACGACATACACAGAGACACACACACAGACACACACACACACACAAAGAAAGGTTGATGGAAGTCGGACTGACGACACTGGAGGACAGGAGAGTCAGGGGAGACATGATAACGACATACAAAATACTGCGTGGAATAGATAAGGTGGATAGAGACAGGATGTTCCAGAGAGGGGACACAAGAAAAACATGGTCACAATTGGAAGCTGAAGACTCAGACGAGTCACGGGGATGTTAGGAAGTATTCCTTCAGCCATAGAGTCGTCAGGAAGTGGAATAGCCTAGCAAGTGATATAGTGAAGGCAGGAAACCATACATAGCTTTAAGACGAGGTATGACAAAACTCAGGAAGCAGAGAGAAAGAGGACCTAGTAGCGATCAGTAAAGAGGCGGGGCCAGGAGCTGTGTCTCGACCCCTGCAACCACAATTAGGTGAGTACACACACACACCACACACACACACACACAACACACACACACACACACACACACACACATAGGACAAAATGGTAACTAACACACACACACACACACACACAGTCTTTGTGTATGAGCTCCAGGAGGTTGAGGGGAAACATATGAAACAAGAAAACAAAGAGGAAAAAAAGCAATTGAAAGCATCATAAAAGCAATAGGAGAAGATGACGTGACCCAGCTGGAAATTTTTCGGAGAATAGGGGGGTTTGCAAGAAGAAGAACCCGGCCAGTGAAAGTGACTTTCAAGGCAGAATCGACTCGGACCAGGATCCTGCAGGAGAAAGCAAGATTAAGGGACATGCCAGCATACAGGAAGGTGTATCTCGACTGCGACAGAACACAAGAAGAAAGGCAGAAACTGAGAGAGATGGTACAAAGGCGAAAGGAGGAAAGGGGGGGAAGGAGAAGACAGACAGGAGATCCAGACCCAGGAAGAAGATCAAATACAGCCTCCCTCACAACTTCCTATAGAAGCTCCCAAACCAGGTCAACCCCAGTGCAACCAAACATTCTAAACCAAAACACCCATGCCATATCCAATGCCCCCACTCACTGCATCACAAACTCCACCCCAACAGCAACCACCCATAGTTCCTTACCAGGTCTCCCACTTCCCCAACCCCAATATACCCCCCAGACCACAGTCTTAGAAAAGAAGTTGAAGGTGTGGTATACAAATGCAGATGGAATAACAAATAAGTGTGAGAAGTGGCATGAAAGAATCAAGGAGACATCCCCAGACATAATAGCACTCACAGAAACAAAACTCACCAGAATAATAACAGATGCAGTCTTTCCACCCGGATATCAAATCCTCAGGAAAGACAGAGGGAGGAGAGGGGAAGGAGGAGTTGCACTGCTCATTAAAAACCAGTGGGGTTTTGAGAAAATGGAAGGAATGGATGGCATGGGCGAAAGGGACTACTTAGTAGAAACAATCCAGTCTGAGGGACATAAGGTGATAATTGCAGTAATGTACAACCCACCACAAAACTGCAGGAGGCCAAGAGAAGAATACGATGAGAACAACAGAACAATGGTCGACATACTAGCCGAGGTGGCCAGAAGAGCACACATGGGGGGAGCAAAGTTACTAGTTATGAGTGATTTCAATCACAAGGAGATTGACTGGAAAAAACCTGGAGCCCCATGGGGGTCCCAAAACATGGAGAGCCAAGATGATGGATGTGGTGCTGGAAAACCTCATGCACCAGCATGTTAGAGACACTACCAGAGAGAGAGGTGAGGATGATCCAGCAAGACTGGACTTTGTATTCACCTTGAGTAGTTCGGACATCGAGGATATCATGTATGAAAGGCTCCTAGGAGCTAGTGATCATGTGGTTCTGTGCTTTGACTACATAGTTGAGCTTCAAGTGGAGAAAGTAGCAGGAGTAGGATGGGAAAAACCAAACTACAAAAGGGGGAACTACTCAGGCATGAGGAACTTCCTGCAAGACATTCAGTGGGAGAGGGAACTGACAGGAAAACCAGTACAAGAAATGATGGACTATGTGGCAACAAAATGCAAGAAGGCAGAGGAGAGGTTTGTTCACAAGGGAAACAGAAATAATGGGAAGAACAGAACGAGTCCTTGGTTCACCCAAAGGTGTAGGGAGGCAAAAACTAGGTGTACTAGAGAATGGAAAAGGTACAGAAGACAGAGAACTCAGGAAAATAAAGAGATTAGCCGAAGAGCCAGAAACGAACATGCACAGACAAGAAGGGAGGCTCAGCGACAATATGAAAATGACATAGCATCGCAAGTCAAGTCTGACCCGAAGCTGTTGTATAGCCACATCAGGAGGAAAACAACAGTCAAAGACCAGGTAATCAGACTGAGGAAGGGTGATGGGGAGCTCAAAAGAAACGACCGAGAGGTATGTCAGGAGCTCAACACGAGATTTAAAGAAGTATTTACAGTGGAAACAAGTAGGACTCCAGGAAATCAGAACAGGGGGGTACACCAACAAGTGCTGGATGAGGTACACATAACCAAGGAGGAGGTGAAGAAGCTGCTATGCGAACTTGACACCTCAAAGGCGATGGGACCAGACAACATCTCTCTGTGGGTCCTTAGAGAGGGAGCAGAGATGCTGTGTGTGCCATTAAAAAAGATCTTTAACACATCCATTGAAACTGGGCAACTCCCTGAGGTATGGAGATGGCAAATGTAGTCCCAATTTTTAAAAAGGGAGACAGACATGAGGCACTAAACTACAGACCTGTATCACTAATGTGTATAGTATGCAAAGTCATGGAGAAGATCATCAGGAGGAGAGTGGTGGAGCACCTGGAAAGAAACAAGTGTATAATTGTAATAATGTTGGTAGAATTACCGACAATATGTAAAGTAAAAGAACACAAGTGCAGCTAATGTGACATTTTATTGTGGCAACGTTTCGCTCTCCAGGAGCTTTGTCAAGCCGATACAAGCAGTATATGGACACAGAGGGTATATAAAGGCTCAGGGTGAGGTGGAATACTAGTGAGGTACCATTTCGATGTTCACTAGTGGTAGTAGTAGTAGTAGCGACAATATGGTAGAGCAATTAATTCATACTTGAGTAAAAGGAAATAAAAGCTATTACTTGGGTAACATAAAAATAGGTTGGACAACTATAGACTGGATAGAGGCAGCCTTTTTCAGTGTTCACTCTCTGTAATGTGCTTTGTGTAGTATAACAGGAGAGACTGTGATGGCAGGGTTTACTGTTTTCAGGAGGATTCTCGCTAAGACTTCAGAGATGGTGAAGCTGCCGTTGTTTTGTTTAATTTTATTTGAAACAGCGATCAGTGCTGATTCGAGGCACTTGCGTCTGCGGAAATTAGTTTCTTTGATCACTAATTGGGCGTCCCTAAATTTTATGAGATGATTGTTAGAATTTCGGTGTTGTACACAGGCGTTGTTCAAGTTATCGTTCCTTCATGCGTAAATGTGTTCATTGAGGCGGGTGTCGAGGTTTCTTGCTGTTTCACCTACAAAAATCTTGTCACAGCCTCCATAGGGTATAGTGTAAACCCCTGCATTGACTGGTTCGTGGTGCTTTGATTTTGTTCTGGTTAGATCCTTTATTGAAGTGCTAGAAGCGATGGCGACTCTGGTGTTAGCTTGTGAAAGTACTTTAGAAACGTTCAGTGCAACCTGGCTGTTGGGAAGAATTATAACTTTGTTGGGAGTGGTGTTGGTGCGTGGAGAATTGATGATCTGAAGAGCCCTTTTCTTGCAGTCTTTGATGAAAAAGGAAGGAAAATGTAACTCAGTGAAGGTTTGGTGAATGCATGTACATTCCTCGTACATGCCTCTTTTGGTCTTGGTATCTTGACTGGAATAGAAGTGTGTGAGATCATTTTTATTGGTAGGTTTCCGATAAACTTGAAATCTTAGGTTGTTGTCTACTTTGTGAATGAGGACGTCGAGGAAAGGTAGCTTGTCATTGGACTCTTCTTCTAGTGTAAACTGGATCGCCGGTTCAACTGCGTTGAGCCTTGCCTGAAGATCCCGTACATCAAAACGTTTTGGAGTTATTACGAGGACATCGTCCACGTAACGTAACCAAGTGACGCTTGAAGGGATGATGTTGGCGAAGTGTTCAGACTCTACGTGTTCCATGTATAAGTTGGCTAGGACGGCACTGATGGGGGACCCCATTCCCATGCCGTAGGTTTGTTTGTAGAACCTGTTATTGAAAGAAAAACAGTTGAAATTAACACAGAGTTCAATCAAGTCAACAAAATCTCCGGGAGGTAGAGGAAGATTAAGGTCCTGATTGACTTTACGTCGTAGAACCTCGATGGCTTTTGTGGTAGGTACTTTTGTGAAGAGGGAAGTCACGTCCAAACTGCTTAGTTTCTTGTTACGGATGGAGAGGTTGCGGATGCGGTTGAGAAGGTCCCCTGAGTGTTTAAGATGAGCGGGGCTGATGGTCCATATATGCTTGTATCGACTTGACAAAGCTCCTGGAGAGCGAAACGTTGCCACAATAAATGTCACATTAGTTGCACTTGTGTCCTTTTACTTTACATAAGTGTATAATTGACAACAAGCATGGTTTCAGGGAAGGAAAATCCTGTGTCACAAACCTACTGGAGTTTTATGACAAGGTGACAGAAGTAAGACAAGAGAGAGAGGGGTGGATCGACTGCATTTTTCGGACTGCAAGAAGGCCTTCGACACAGTTCCTCACATGAGGTTACTGCAAAAGCTAGAGGATCAGGCACACATAACAGGAAAGGCACTGCAATGGATCAGAGAATACCTGACAGGGAGGCAACAACGAGTCATGGTACGTGACGAGGTGCCAAAGTGGGCGCCTGTGACAAGCGGAGTTCCACAGGGGTCAGTCCTAGGACCTGTGCTGTTTTTGGTATATGTGAATGACATAACGGAAGGGATAGACTCAGAAGTGTCCTTGTTTGCAGATGATATGAAGTTAATGAGGAGAATCAAATCGGACAAGGATCAGGCAGGACTACGAAGAGGCCTGGACAGGCTACAAGCCTGGTCCAGCAGCTGGCTCCTTGAGTTTAACCCTGCCAAATGCAAAGTCATGAAGATTGGGGAAGGGCAAAGAAGACCGCAGACACAATATAGTCTAGATGGCCAAAGAATGCAAACCTCACTCAAGGAAAAATATCTGGGGGTGAGTATAACACCGAGCATATCTCCTGAGGCGCACATCAATCAGATAACTGCTGCAGCATACAGGTGTCTGGCAAACCTGCGGATAGCATTCCGATACCTCAGTAAGAAATCGTTCAAGACTCTGTATACCATTTACGTCAGGCCCATACTGGAGTATGCAGCACCAGTTTGGAATCCACATCTGGTCAAGCACGTCAAGAAATTAGAGAAAGTGCAAAGGTTTGCAACAAGACTAGTCCCAGAGCTAAGGGGATTGTCCTACGAAGATAGGTTGAGGGAAATCGGCCTGACGACACTGAAGGACAAGAAGGTCAGGGGAGACATGATAACGACATATAAAATACTGCGCGGAATAGACAAGGTGGACAAAGACAGGATATTCCAGAGATGGGACACAGAAACAAGAGGTCACAATTGGAAGTTGAAGACTCAGGTGAATCAAAGGGATGTTAGGAAGTATTTCTTCAGACATAGAGTAGTCAGGCCGTGGAATAGCCTAGAAAATGACGTAGTGGAGGCGGGAACCATACATAGTTTTAAGGCGAGGTATGATAAAGCTCGTTGAGCAGGGAGAGAGAGGACCTAGTAGCAGTCAGTGAAGAGGCAGGGCCAGGAGCTAGGACTCGACCCCTGCAACCACAAATAGGTGAGTACA
>NC_069419.1:41223586-41263586 GCF_026875155.1 Cherax quadricarinatus | reverse complement strand
TGCTCCCTTGGGGCGGGGATGGCAGACCAGAGAGGCCTAGCTTGTGGCTAGGCCTGGGGACAGTTGGTCCCAAAGATGAGGAGGTACTTGTGCCTCCTCCCATGGGAGACTTAGGTCTCAGACACTCCCTAAAGAGGGAGCCAAGGCCGGGCCACCACTTGGAAAAGGCCCGGGCCGGGAGAATACCGGCGAATCTTTAATAATAACAATAATAACTTGTGGTAGGAAACACATCTATACAATATACACCAATGTCTTGTATCGAGAGATAAATGACGGAAGACCTTTTAACTTCTGTACATACAAAGTCTTGACAGTTATAGCGACGTCACCATCACATAGGAGACGTATATAAACACAGAGATAACAAAACATTCACATAACTATTATACACAATTAGTCACAGCTGACCAGCCCGTTAGATTACCCACTGAACGCACACAAATTATCTCAAATCTCTTAACCCCAAGGCTTTATATTCAGACGGGAAGTCTTTTTCCCATCTCCCCTCATATACCAACCTATTTCCACACTTTGTCCTATGAATCGTTCCCGCTAAAACCCGAATTCTGCCATTACCTTCAACGTGCCTTATAGCCCATGATACATAAATATAATCGGCCACGACGTACGACACCGCACGTTGTACACACATGTCGACCCCACCTACATCAAAACTCAGCGCTCGGAGCGCAGGTAAACATCATCCCCCCACCAATCGCAAAACCCTACTGAACCACGCACGTACCATACCTAAAGCTTCACAGAAATACACAACGTGAAAAGCGTGAAAAGCGGATTCCTCCGCCCCGCACGCCGAACAACCCCGGTCCTCCTCCAAACGCCGATTATACACCACCCCGGACGGCAGGATTCCATGCAAAAATTTAAAAACCACTTCCCGTACTTGAGGAAGGAGACGCAACTGTTGGACCCGCCTCTATATATCACTCCACGCGTACATGGGGTACATTCCTTCAACTCGCACCACGACTCTCTCCATACCCGCCCTTTCCAAAGTACATAATTTAACACTCCGCACGTACCGCATGCGCAATAACACGCGGAGCATCGTCTCGCACCTAATTAAGCACAGACAAGCATCCGAAGAGGCGAATTACTCGTTGTGGACACACATAACAATTAACGAAGCTTCGTTGTTTTAAGAAGAGGCAAAGTCGAAAGGTAACGGAGTCAAGAAGAAGCGAAGACAGAGACTCATTAGAAAATGAAACTACTGGAGAAATATTTTTAGAAATAAATATGATTAAGCAATGGATCATTAGACATCTATCACTCACGTCATCCGCTCACCCACGCCAGCAGCGTCAACCACCCACGCCAGCAGCGTCAACCACCCACGCCAGCAGCGTCAACCACCCACGCCAGCAGCGTCAACCACCCACGCCAGCAGCGTCAACCACCCACGCCAGCAGCGTCAACCACCCACTCCCAGACTCTCACCATCCCCAACCCACGCACTTACCTAGTCACTCACCCTTCACTAAGAACACCCCATTAGCACCCACTCCACATTCCCACGATGGCCCCACACCACCCTGATTCCCCGCCCAATTGTCCACTTAGATATTCTTTGAATTAATCGCAGATTGCAAGCGAGTGTTAAGTGGAATTGATCATGTCAGCCGAGTAGGGCATAGCCTCTGATATCTCACCACCCCCCATCAACACCCTTATCAGCACCTTCCATCAAGACCCCCTCAACACTAATCAACATCCCTTCCCCATCAATACCTTCTACCAACACTCCCATCAACTCTCACCCCCATCAACAATCATCCCACATCAACACCTTCAACACCCCTATGAAAACCTTTCATCAACACCCCCATCAATACTCACCAACACCCCTCCCCCCATCAACACACTATCATCCAATTCATTATCAGTCCTGCTCTCTTTGCATTGTTTTGTATTAACATGGATGATTTCTAGGAAATTTAGATAAGGCTAAAGAGAAGAGAATTACGGTGAAAGTTAAGTTTTATCGTGTGTGATGTACTGCACTGTATCTCCCATTTTTATTTTGGCTCTTACCTACGTCCTCAGTCAGAACACGTCATGTTAACTCAATCCCCTCAGTTCATGTCATGTTAACTGAGTCCCCTCAGTTCATGTCAAGTTAACTCAGTCCCCTTAGTTCATGTCAAGTTAACTCAGTCCCCTTAGTTCATGTCATGTTAACTCAGTCCCCTCAGTTCATGTCATATTAACTCAGTCCCCTCAGTTCATGTCAAGTTAACTCAGTCCCCTTATTTCAGGCATGTTAACTCAGTCCCCTGAGTTCATGTCATATTAACTCAGTCCCCTTAGTTCATGTCAAGTTAACTCAGTTCCCTTATTTCAGGCATGTTAACTCAGTCCCCTCAGTTCATGTCAAGTTAACTCAGTCCCCTCAGTTCATGTCATGTTAACTCAGTCCCCTCAGTTCATGTCAAGTTAACTCAGTCCCTTCAGTTCATGTCATATTAACTCAGTCCCCTCAGTTCATGTCAAGTTAACTCAGTTCCCTCAGTTCATGTCATGTTAACTCAGTCCCCTCAGTTCATGTCAAGTTAACTCAGTCCCCCCAGTTCATGTCATGTTAACTCAGTCCCCTCAGTTCATGTCAAGTTAACTCAGTCCCCTCAGTTCATGTCAAGTTAACTCAGTCCCCTCAGTTCATGTCATGTTAACTCAGTCCCCTCAGTTCATGTCAAGTTAACTCAGTCCCCTCAGTTCATGTCATGTTAACTCAGTCCCCTCAGTTCATGTCAAGTTAACTCAGTCCCCTCAGTTCATGTCAAGTTAACTCAGTCCCCTCAGTTCATGTCAAGTTAACTCAGTCCCCTCAGTTCATGGCATGTTAACTCAGTCCCCTCAGTTCATGTCAAGTTAACTCAGTCCCCTCAGTTCATGTCAAGTTAACTCAGTCCCCTCAGTTCATGGCATGTTAACTCAGTCCCCTCAGTTCAAGTCGTGTTAACTTAGTCCTCAGACAGTACTGGTCACGTTAACTAAGGCTTTAAGTAGTATTGTACATAGGGAAGACGACCACCATACATAGAGTATAAATCAAACATTGAACCTTACGAGAAGAAAGTGATTCATAGTCACCCAAGGAGGTATACACTGAGTATTATAAACCTGTCTATCACTACCTGATTTTCTACAAGGTGCTTCGATCTTCCGCTTACGAAGATGCTATCATTAGCGCACCAGTGCTACTCTAAGTGGTTTTCATAGCGCAGGAAATCCTCTTAGAGGTTAAAATCTTCACAGTGTGGAGAAAATTTCTCCCTTCTGGTCTATTTTTTGCTATTTTTATAAATTTGCCTATGTAATCGCCTTTAAAAAATTCTTCCATATACTTTTAAACAATTTTACCCATTTGTTATATAAATTAAATTAATTCTAGTTATTCATAAGCATGGGAAGTTAAAATTATTCGCGTGACTAAATTTGCTACGAACAATTGTTCAACATAAATCCAGAGACAAGACAATTATTAAATGAAAAGCAAATTTATATAAAAACACCTCTAGGAAAAATTAAAATAGAGTAACATCACTTCTAGGAATGATAAAAATATAGAAATATTAAGTATATATATATATATAATATATATATATATATATATATATATATATATATATATATATATATATATATATATATATATATATGTCGTGCCGAATATGTAAAACTGGTCAATTAGCAAGAACTCATTTAAAATTAAGTCCTTTCTAAAATTTTCTCTTATACGTTTAAAGATATATTTTTTCATTAATGTTAATGTAAAAATTTTTAATTTTGCACCAAAAGAATCTTAGAAAACTTACCTAACCTTATTATAACAAGAACAATTTATTTTAGCCTAACCCAACTAAATATATTTTAGATTTGTTTATAATAATTTAATACTAAACAATCACAATGAAATATATTTTTTTCGTTAGGTTCAGAATGATTTTGGCAAAATTATTGCATACACAAATTTTCGCTTGTCCTATATGGCAAGATAAGCGTTGCTATTTATGCCAAGATCACAACTTCTGCCTATTCGGCACGACATATATATATATATATATATATATATATATATATATATATATATATATATATATAATTATATATATATATATATATATAAACACTGATCTCTGGCTGAAGGAGACTCGAACCTACGAACCTTAGGACAAGGTACGCAGTGCTTTACCAATCTACCCACACTGGACCAATACCTTGGCGTGTAGCATGCGCTACACGTTTGATCCAAGGCAGCCAGCTTTCAGGGAGAAGGCTTACAGCTTTTCATCTCATCCCCAGCATGCATCAGCCTTACTAGAGATTTGAACAATGCAAGGAATTCGCGAGAGCATGCGAAATATACACAAACACTGATCTCTGGCCTTGGATCAAAGTCTAGCGCAAGCTGGACTCCATGGTATTGGTCCAGTGTGGGTAGATTGGTAAAGCACTGCGTACCTTGTTCCAAGGTTCGTAGGTACGAGTCTCCTTCAGCTAGAGATCAGTGTTTGTGTATATTTCGCCTGCTCTTGCGAATTCCTTGCATTGTTAATATCTCTAGTAAGGCTGATGCATGCAGGGGATGAGATGAAAAGCTGTAAGCCTTCCCCCTGAAAGCTGGCTGCCTTGGATCAAAGTCTAGCGCTAGATGGACTCCAAGGTATTGGTCCAGTGTGTGTAGATTGGTAAAGCACTACGTACCTTGTTCCAAGGTTCGTAGGTTCGAGTCTCCTTCAGCCAGAGATCAGTGTTTGTGTATATTTCGCATGCTCTCGCGAATTCCTTGCATTGTTCAAATCTCTAGTAAGGCTGATGCATGCTGGGGATGAGATGAAAAGCTGTAAGCCTTCTCCCTGAAAGCTGGCTGCCTTGGATCAAACGTGTAGCGCATGCTACACGCCAAGGTATTGGTCCAGTGTGGGTAGATTGGTAAAGCACTGCGTACCTTGTCCTAAGGTTCGTAGGTTCGAGTCTCCTTCAGCCAGAGATCAGTGTTTGTGTATATTTCGCATGCTCTCGCGAATTCCTTGCATTGTTCAAATCTCTAGTAAGGCTGATGCATGCTGGGGATGAGATGAAAAGCTGTAAGCCTTCTCCCTGAAAGCTGGCTGCCTTGGATCAAACGTGTAGCGCATGCTACACGCCAAGGTATTGGTCCAGTGTGGGTAGATTGGTAAAGCACTGCGTACCTTGTCCTAAGGTTCGTAGGTTCGAGTCTCCTTCAGCCAGAGATCAGTGTTTGTGTATATTTCGCATGCTCTCGCGAATTCCTTGCATTGTTCAAATCTCTAGTAAGGCTGATGCATGCTGGGGATGAGATGAAAAGCTGTAAGCCTTCTCCCTGAAAGCTGGCTGCCTTGGATCAAACGTGTAGCGCATGCTACACGCCAAGGTATTGGTCCAGTGTGGGTAGATTGGTAAAGCACTGCGTACCTTGTCCTAAGGTTCGTAGGTTCGAGTCTCCTTCAACCAGAGATCAGTGTTTGTGTATATTTCGCATGTTCTCGCGAATTCCTTGCATATATATATTATATATATATATAATATATATATATATATATATATATATATATATATATATATATATATATATATATATATATATATATATGTTTGTACAATGTAATTATCACAATGTAAAACTGAGCCATCTACCTTGATCCTAGTTCACTTATTTTAGCCCACTGTCAGTGATCGTAACTGACCCACCGAGCTTCTAGCCCAGTGGTTCCCAAACTGGGGGTAAATTACCCCCTGGGGGTAATTTAACCATTTCTGGGGGGTAATGGAGGGGTGACAGAAAAAAAGTTATGAATTCTGAAAATCAAGAAAACAATGCGGTACCCGGTATGAGGATTATTGTTAACTTTGTCTTAGTATATAAAGTTGTAAAGTAAACCTATTATAAGTAAGTAATAAAGTTAAACCAAATAACAATAAACATCAAAAACTAATATACAGTATTAGAAAAGAAGAAATATATAGCTATTTTGACAAGTATGCTTCAGGACAAAAGTCACTCAGTAGCCCAGATCGACCTGTCCAGTACGCGTCACTCACTTCCTGAGGCTGCCTCTATTTCACACTGTCAGTTTATCTGTGAGCATCAGCCGAGGTAGACATAAGCTGGTATGTATGTGTACTGCCCTGTGCAGTATATAGTTAGTATTTACCCACTGTTACTGTGAATTTGTAGCTATTATTAATTTTATATATAATGTATGTGTGGTTCTTACGTTTTCAATGGTTTTGCTAGGATTAGCAGAGTATGCGAGGCTGTATACGTTCACGTTTAGCCATATATATCAATAATAACAACATTTTGTGAAAGGGGTAACATGCTTTATGTGGCATGTTAAATTGGGTAACAAGCTGAAAAAGTTTGGGAACCACTGTTCTAGCCCATCCACTATGACCCTGACCCAGCCACCGTGATCCACGGTGGTACACATACACTCGCCATGCTTAACTCATCCATAAATGCTATACAACGCAATAATTAGGTTTGCTCCGAGGATGGGAAGGGCAACTCCATTTCCTTGGATCAAGAGACCTTCAGCAGCATCATGGAGATACGGGAGAGGTGGAAGACACAAAAAACTCTACGGATCTCAATCGCCCTGATTCAGGTTGCTGGGAAGGAATGATACTAGGAAGCAGTTTCTATAATATTAATAATAATAATAAATAATAATAATAATAATAATAATAATAATAATAATAATAATAATAGTAATAATAATAATAATAATAATAATAATATTAATAATAATAATTTTAATAATAATAATTAGAATAAAAAGAATAAGAATAATCTACAAGATGGTTCAAACTTAAATAAACCTAATCATATTCAGGCGTAACCTTACACAATTAAGAAAGATCTAAGAGCAAAGAGACATATCCTTGATCAAAACATGTCCTATACCGGTTAAAACACTTTTAGAACTGTGGGTGTAGTTTCAGTTTATATAACGTGGTTCAAAAAGAACATACCAAGTCCTTGTTAAAACATACATAGACTTTAAGTCACCCAGGTAAAGTTAACACGTACCCAGATATACCCAGCTACGATAAAACGTACTAAGATCTTGTTAAACCGCCCCCAAAACTTGTTAAACCGCACGCAGTTCTTGTCAAAATGCACCAGCCATAGGTCACAACTTACAATTCCCTGGTTAAACCAATATCTAATTTTACTTAAAGCGTTCTTAGCCCTGGTCAAAACGTACCCAATCCTGATTAAAATAAACACATTGTACTCAAACTCTGATTAAAAAAATCGACTTTAACCACTCAGTTCGGAGTCAATTCAGTTAGGAACGAACACAGCAAACAACTAAACAAACCATACAGATAAGATCATACCATCAGTTTACCAATATTATGACAGACGTCTCTGGCTCACTTGCCTGGCTTCTGTTTTCCTTCTTAACATTAAGGTGGTAGATAAATAAAAGTGATTAAATAGTCTTCCGAGGATTCTCACAGTCCTTCCACGAAGCATTCTTTATTTAACTCATTACAGTATTCTTAATACTTCATAGTTTTTCATGATTGAGCAATAATTCTAATTTTAAGAACATTTATAATTGTCGGTATAAAACAAAAGAGCTTATATATATATATATATATATATATATATATATATATATATATATATATATATATATATATATATATATATATATATATATATGTATATATATATATATATATATATATATATGTATGTATGTATGTATGTATATGACAAAAAATCACCATTCACGTGTAAATTAAGTATCAAAACATCTTCCATTTTTAGAAGAGTACATTTATTTGAATCCTTATATATACGTTCTTGTCTGGTGGACTGCAAGTGATACTCTGCATTAATGATCAACTTGTTTCGATCGAATTTAAATCTAACAAGTTGAATTATTTTTCATCTGGTGAGTGTGTTGAAGTGTAACCCAGTGAGCTGACGTTCGTCCCCGACACTCAGTGTTCTCGCCTCCATGGATGGCAGCATTCACTAATAATTGCCATCTGCGAATTTCTCCGAAATACAATTAGCTCATGCACTTACCTGTCATCGCCCTGAAAAATAACTGATTGATTTGGAAGATTCGACTCCTTTTCATCTTATTCAGCGACTTCATTCATCGTTATTTTTCTAGAGAATTTTTGCTTATTCATCGCAAATTCCAGAGAAGACTTGCACAATTATTTTTCAGCGGTGAGGAGTGTATTATAAAGTGTCCTCATGACTGTGGATGGTGAAGTAGCTTCTGGGGTCAGTGACGAGATGTGTGTAGTTGTAGAAATTGTGGCGACACAGAAACCTCGGTACGACACTTGTAACCAGGTATTACTTCGCATACCAGGTATTACTGCGCATACCAGGTATTACTGCGCATACCAGGTATTACTGCGCATACCAGGTATTACTGCGCATACCAGGTATTACTGCGCATACCAGGTATTACTGCGCATACCAGGTATTACTCAGCATACCTATATGCTGAGAAAATGTTCCTCAGCATACAGCATAATAAAGGTTCTTAATACACTTTGCTCAGAAACGAAGGGGACAGTGTTCGATTCTCAAGCAGGGCGAAATGTATGGGTAGGTCTCCAAACTTACTGACTCTGCTCACCTGGCTGTACATACGTACCTTGGTGCTAGCAGACTGTTGTGGGTCGCATTCACAGTGGTGGAAGTGCACCGTAGAAACGGCAGGGTTTTAGAAACTACATTTTCATAAGATGTGAACAAGTATTGATCATGTCGTTAATAGAAAAGAAAATCGCGTAAATATGCTAAGTTACATTTACAAATGTACTGCTTAATTTTTGTTTTTCTATATGGCTAACAAATATATTCCACAAATTAATAGTATGTGTAAATTATATATATATATATATTTCACCAAAATTAACATAACCTAACCTTGCTCCAATTAATGTAATGCTTGGTAAACAAATTACCATTTTTTTATTGAGTATTATACTACGAGGAGGAAAGAACAGCTGAAATACTTTAAGAGAAAGTTAGCAAAACAGAGGAAGACTTGAGGTTAAACATAGATTGAATTTGAAGAAAAAATCTGGACACACATTTATGTGTGTTATATACTGACACACATTCATGCGTGTTGTAAACTGATCGACTAATATACATACCCATACTACACATATACACCACGCACACACACATAAACACACCACACACATACACACCACACATAGCTTTTCCATATGTTCATTAATTTAACATCGTCAGCAAACAATAACAAATCCGACCCAGTCTCATCTGGTTTCTCATTCACATATACCAAAAGTAGTATTGTGTGTTCTATGTGTGTGTGTGTGTGTGTGTGTGTGTGTGTGTGTGTGTGTGTGTGTGTGTGTGTGTGTGTGTGTGTGTGTGTGTGTGTGTGTATGTGTGTGTGTTTGAACTCACCTAGTTGTAGTAGAAGGGGTCGCGTCACAGCGACCCCTACACTCTCTCCCTGCTCCATGAGCTCTATCGTACCTCTTCACAAAGCTGTGTATGGATCCTGCCTCCTCTACATCACTCTCCAGATTGTTCCACTTCTTGACAACTCTGCGACTGAGAAAATACTTCCTAACATCCTTGTGACTCATCTGAATCTTCAGCTTCCAGTTGTGACCCTTTGTTGCTGTGTCCCATCTCTGAAACATTCTCTCCCAATCCACCTTGTCAATTAGTCTCAGTATTTTATGTCTTATTATCCCCCCCCCATCCCTCCTATATTCCTGTGTCGTCAAGTTCATTTCTCTTAACCTCTACTCATAAGTCATATATCATAGCTCCGAGACTAGTCTTGCTGCATACTTTTGCACTTTCTCTAATTCCTTGACGAGCTTGACCAGGTGAGGGTTCCTACTGCATACTCCAATATGGGTCTAACGTACACAGTGTACAGTATTTTGAATGACTCTTTACTCAAATATCGAAACTCTTTTCTAAGCTTTGCCAGGCGCCCATATACTTCAACAGTTATTTGGCTGATGTGCGCCTCAGGAGATGTGCTGGGTATGATACTCACCCCAACCCTTGAGTGAGGGTTGCAGCCTTTGGCCCCCTAGCCTGTACTCCATGACCTAGTTGTTGGACCAGGCTTACAGCCTGTCCAGATCATATTGTAGTCCTACCTTAGCCTGATTCGTTTGAATTCTTCGCACTAGCTTCATATCGTCTGTAAACAGGAACACCTCTAAATTTATCTCTTCCGTCATGTCATTCACATATACCAGAAACAGCACTTTCCCTCGCACTCACCTCGTCACGTACCAGCACTCGTACCAGCACAGTGCAGTACCTTTCGTGTTATTCCTGCCTGATACTTTAGCTTTTCCACAGAACTTTGTCGGAACCTTCTTACAATTCAAGAAAATGCAGTCGACCCACCCCTCTCACTCTTTTGTCTTACTTTTGTCACCTTGTTGTAAAACTACATTAGGTTTGCTACACAGGATTTCCCTTCCCTGAAACCGTGCTGGTTATCGTGTATAAGTTCATTCCATTCTAGGTGCTCCACCACTCTTCTAATAATCTTCTCCAAGACATTGCATACTATACATGTCAGTGACATTGGTCTGTAGTTTAATGTTGCCTGTCTTTCTCCTTTCTTAAAAATGGGACTATATTTGCTGTCTTCCTCTGTTATGCAGGGTTCTGCATGACATCGTAATGTACATATAGTGGAGAAGTGTGCCATAATAGTATGAATGTTATAATTGTAAAGAATAATTTTATAATTCATAGTGTGCTTTCGGGGATACTGTAAAGTACTCTAACTGTAATTATAAAGAAATTCTGTTAATGATTTATTTTCCAAGGATGTTTGGGTACGCAGAGTAAGCGTGGTTAGAGGGTCACGTGACGTTAGCATGGTGTGTAGAGGCTGGCGTCGGAGATGCTGTGTATTTAAGATAAGTTTGTAGTTGTACACTCATTTTGTTTATCCAACTCAAGCCATAGGCTCTCATATGGCTTACCTGTATGTTCACCCAGGCTCTGACATGGTCAGGGTGCTGTGGGATGAGTGATGAAGTAAGAAATGAGGTTTGTAGTGTAATGACAGCCTGACGCTGACTAAGCCTAGTGGTTATGGTGGCTGAACCTCCAGCCAGCTGTTGTGTGTACCCTCATTTGGGCGTTTAGGATTAAGGTTTTTCTGTTATGTTATGTTATGGTGACTAAATAGATATATTTTCCTAATTGGGATTTTTGGGTAACCCTCTGTTACCCAACCCCTTGAAGTACACTTACCAGTTTAGCGCTTTCTGTTTTGACTGGGATAGCCCTGGGTGGCCGGTTTGGGCTTGAGATGTGTGTAACTTTTACCTTTGCCCTTAGACCAGGCTCAAGCCCCCAGCTATCCCACATTTCTGCATAACATGGGGGCCTGTATATGGGAGAATTATCAAATTTTATGTGGTAATTCAAGTTTGCAACCTGGAAAGTCAATAATCATTCTTTACTGGGTTGGTCAGAGGAAGCATTCACTATAACACTCACACTAAAATAATAATTTACCTTTGTGTGCAATATTGCTGGTTTTTAGGGTGTTATTATTAATTAATACCCTGTGAATAATTTACTGTTGTGTGCAACATTGCTAGTTTTTAGGGTGTTATTATTAATTAATACCCTGTAAATAATTTACCTTTGTTTACAATATTGCTGGTTTTTAGGGTGTTATTATTAATTAATACCCTGTGAATAATTTACTGTTGTGTGCAACATTGCTAGTTTTTAGGGTGTTATTATTAATTAATACCCTGTAAATAATTTACCTTTGTTTGCAATATTGCTGGTTTTTAGGGTGTTATTATTAATTAATACCCTGTGAATAATTTACTTTTGCGTGCAACATTGCTAGTTTTTAGGGTGTTATTATTAATTAATACCCTGTGAATAATTTACCTTTCTGTATAATATTGCTGGTTTTAGGGTGTTATTATTAATTAATACCCTGTGAATAATTTACCTTTCTGTATAATATTGCTGGTTTTAGGGTGTTATTATTAATTAATACCCTGTGAATAATTTACCTTTCTGTATAATATTGCTGGTTTTAGGGTGTTATTATTAATTAATACCCTGTGAATAATTTACCTTTCTGTATAATATTGCAGGTTTTAGGGTGTTATTATTAATTAATACCCTGTGAATAATTTACCTTTCTGTATAATATTGCTGGTTTTAGGGTGTTATTATTAATTAATACCCTGTGAATAATTTACCTTTCTGTATAATATTGCTGGTTTTAGGGTGTTATTATTAATTAATACCCTGTGAATAATTTACCTTTCTGTATAATATTGCAGGTTTTAGGTGTTTATTATTAATAATACCTGTGAATAATTTACCTTTCTGTATAATATTGCTGGTTTTAGGGTGTTATTATTAATTAATACCCTGTGAATAATTTACCTTTCTGTATAATATTGCAGGTTTTAGGGTGTTATTATTAATTAATACCCTGTGAATAATTTACCTTTCTGTATAATATTGCTGGTTTTAGGGTGTTATTATTAATTAATACCCTGTGAATAATTTACCTTTCTGTATAATATTGCAGGTTTTAGGGTGTTATTATTAATTAATACTCTATAAATCATTTACCTTTCTGTGCCATATTGTTGATTTTTAGGGTGTTATTAATACTTGATATTTTGTGCATAATTTACCCTTGCAGGTACAATCTTGCTGATTTCTGGGAATAATTTACCTTTGCAAGTGCAGTAGCTCTTATTTTTTTTTTCTGCCAGGGTTTTCTTTTTGTGTGCAATACTGTTTAATTTGAGGGAGTCACATGACAACTCCTTGTGAATATCCTACTTCAGTATATGTACCTTGCTGTGTCTTTATTATTTTATATCAGTAAGTTCTGTGGCTGGTAGTAAGATTTGGTGCTATTATTTCCCAAAATGGCTGACACTGGTAAAAATTCTGAGGATGACATGCATTTGGAAGGTGACATTGAATCAAATCCCCATGATAGGGACCTGGATAAGGAAGTAGTAATTTTACAAATGAAATTAACCCTAGTTGCAGAAGAAAAGGAACGGTTAAGAATTGAGCGTACAAAGATCCAGGAACAGAGAGCCTTAGAGGAGCTTAGGGCTCAAGAAAGAGCTAAAGAGAGGCAGCTTGCTTCTCACCCAGACACAGACACAAGGGTAGATGCTTTTCATTTGGATAAAGCCATAAACCATACCCCCGGCCGGGATTGAACCCGCGGTCATAGAGTCTCAAAACTCCAGCCCGTCGCGTTAGCCACTAGACCAGCTAGCCACAATAAGATTCATCCAACTAGGTATATTTCTACACCATAGGAAAGTTAGCACAGGCACCTCTGTGACCACAAATGCAAGTTTTTACAGACGAATCTCCAGCTAGCGTGGCCGTGACGAACTCTAGCTTGAGCTAGAGTTCGTCACGGCCACGCTAGCTGGAGATTCGTCTGTAAAAACTTGCATTTGTGGTCACAGAGGTGCCTGTGCTAACTTTCCTATGGTGTAGAAATATACCTAGTTGGATGAATCTTATTGTGGCTAGCTGGTCTAGTGGCTAACGCGACGGGCTGGAGTTTTGAGACTCTATGACCGCGGGTTCAATCCCGGCCGGGGGTATGGTTTATTTGCAATCGTGTCATTACGATTTCTTGAGTCGAGTAAAGCCATAAAATTTGTGCCCAAATTCCTAGAGAAAGACCCAGACCAGTTTTTTCTGTTATTTGAAAGTACGGCCAAATCCCAAGTTTAGCCGGAAAAGGAATGGGTGACATTAGCAAGAACCCAATTAGTTGGTAAAGGGTTACAGGCCATTAGTTCTTTAGAAAGATCTGCCTTTTCTGATTATCATAAGCTAAAAGAGGTAGTTTTACTGGCTTATCAAATGTTGCCGGAAAGGTACAGGCAGAAATTCAGAGGACTAAAGTTTCAGTCAGGGCAGTCTTTGGTGGAATATGGTAAGGAGAAGATGTCACTTCTAAATAGGTGGTGTCGCTCAAAGGGGGTGGTAGGCAATTATGAAGGTGTAATTACCTTAATTTTGTTAGAGGATCTTTTGAGAAATGTTCCTCCTGACCTTAAGGCATATCTTGAGGAGAAGGATCTTGATGATTTTAATAATGCATTAGAACTGGGTGATAGATTTTTAGCTAACCAAAAATTTGGTAGCAGTTACCACCTCCCACATACTAATAATGGTAAGTTTTCTCCACCCACCAATAGGAATAAGAAATTTCAGAAGTTTAAGCCATCCATCTATCAGCCTAATAACCAAAAGAGTTTTAATAACCCTAATTTTCCAGTACCCACTCGAGGAGGTTTTAAGTCAGCTGTCACAGGTCCAGGACTACAAGGAACAGGTGGGACGAGCCCAGTTCCCCAGAACCAAGGGATCCAACCTAGGTCAAATGGGCAGGGGGCCTTTAAACCTTATCACTGTACATATTGCAATAAACAGGGCCACCTGCAGCCATATTGTCGAAAGA
Source organism: Cherax quadricarinatus (assembly GCF_026875155.1). Classification (NCBI taxonomy): domain Eukaryota; kingdom Metazoa; phylum Arthropoda; class Malacostraca; order Decapoda; family Parastacidae; genus Cherax; species Cherax quadricarinatus. The sequence continues at coordinate 41,249,037 of NC_069419.1, read as the reverse complement.
TGCTTAGGGACCAGGCTGCGGCAGATGCCTCTCCAGTAAATACACCGATTACACATGATGTGGCTTGCATTGCAGTGTTGTCCCAAGGTATCCAAAGAAGAGCAACTGTCTTTGACCCTCGGATGAAGGTCTATTCAAGTAAGTCTACTGTGGCCTTACACCAAAATGAAGGTAGGGTCACGGGTGTTATGTCTTTGAGGGACACTTGTAGCACATACACCTTGCTTCGCAGGGGTGTATTTCCAGTGTCGGATAACACCTACACCGGATTGGACATTTTTCTTAAAGGGATAACTGGAGTCCCTGTCAGGACTCCAGTGCACAGGTTATGGATAGAGTCTGAGTACCAGTCTGGTACCTACCTGTAGGTATTGCAGAAGATGTACCTTTTGCAGGAGTTGACCTTCTACTAGGCAACAATGTTGTGGGACTCCTCAAAAGTGAGGAATGTTTGGTTTTGCAGTACCCTGCTTTACAAGGTGGTAATGACCCAATTGGAGCAACGGTACCTGAAAATTTTTCAATGTGCTTTCTGACTAAGCAGGGGAACAAGGCAGGAGCTTTGCCTCCCTGTGACCCTTCTGCACACTGTGGTGATGGTTTGGGCATGGGGAGCCTGTTTCATTGAGTCTGACCTGCAGGAGACTCTGAGCAGTGATGAACCGGCTCAACCGGAACTCGGTTGGAGAAGTGGTCTTGGTGCTGATGTGGGAAAAAATCCCCTGACTCTGCAGCAGCTGAGTGAGGCCCGGGAAGGTTGTGACCTCCGGAACGCTATTCATTTATCAGTTGTCGCGGAGGATGTGGTTCCCAAATTTACCAAGTGTTTATTTTGCAGAGTTGATCAAATGAGCAAGACTCTTTTTAAGAGGACCTGTGCTTACGTGGCCGCGGCAGAACTATTAAAGTGACTTTGTCAGTATTTTTTACAGATTCTGAAGGAACGGCATTTCAGTGTTAAGACAGGAGAGCTAAATAATCAGTGTTTATTAATAAATTCCTTTTCTAACAGGTTACCAGAGTCTGTACCCTTTCTGATTAATTTTGTGTGTGTGGTTTTTGAGATTTCTGGTGAAACATTTTTGTCTCTTAGGCTTTGCACAAATCACCCAGAAGTCATATTTAATGAAGTGTCATGTAGTTTTGAGAGGCCTACTTGAGGTTAAATTTACCAATGTATATCATCCTAGGAGTCAAAGAAAAGCTCCATGGTTTCCCCAGTCTCTCAGGGCAATGCATATTTGTTTTCCCCAGTACCAGAAGGACTGGGAGGAGGGAATTCCCCTCCCTTTCATTACCGTGTGGGGAAGCACTCTGGAATCATTAAGTCCTGTGCTACGTGAGGATGGGTGATGTTTCCCCAGCGGTGTTTTTTCTCGGTTTCAGAAAATTCTTGGCTAAGATGAGGTCGATGGCACTAGTGCACCAGTCTGCCAGTCCGCCCAGGATGACGTGGGACTATGAGGTGGTGTTACACATTCTGGAAGCTGGAGAGATGGGATTGGCATTGGAGCCGGGTCCTGGGAAGGGTATGATGGAACTGTGTGGTGACTTCAAAATGATGATGGATAAAGTCCCTGAGAAAGATAATGTAAGCAGGAAAATTGTAAGAGATTGTGGAAGATTTGGATCTTCTGAAAGACTGGTTGAAGTGTTGGCTCAGCCATGGTGCACCTTAGTGAAAGAGTTTTGGGATGCTGAAAAATGGGGCCATGTTCAACCCCATGAGGTAGAGGTTTCCGACTTTGTGAAATGTCAGCAGGCCTGGCATGATGTAAGCTGGGGTGAAATAGGTTCCTTGAAGGAAGTGAAGTGTTTATTTCTAGAGACTCTGTATCCAGCGAGAGTCGGTGGACGTTGTTTTTTACTGGTCTCACACTAGGTGATACCTTGAAAACGTGCACTGACTGCCGCCAGGTACAGTTAAAAAATAAGGCTTTGTCTCCTCTTTATGAACTACATGCAAATTGTGTGAATGAACAGTGGGTGGGTCATCTGCTTCCCACGACCATGTGTGCCAAGGACACACCAGTATTTGTAACTTTAATATCTCTGTGCATGTACATTTTGTATGCCATTAAACCTCAAGATCTTTTATGTGTAATCCTGAGTTACCCACCCCGGGTTTTGCAAAATGATACAGAGGTTGGGTCAGTCTTGTTGCAGGGTAGAGCAGAAGTAATGCCACTCGGCTGCTTCTCAGCAAAAAGTAGCAGGCACCAAAGAAGTTATACCTCCATAGAAAAGGAGGCTTTTGCTTTAGTGTTAGCAGTGCAACATTTTGAGGTGCATATATCTTCATCAGTTCACCCTATAACTGTGTATAGTGACCATATTCCTTTACGTTTCATTCACTTAATGAGGCACCACAATCAGAGACTTACAAGGTGGGCCTTGTTTCTCCAACTTCTTAATCTTGTGATTCATTATGTGAAGGGAGCGGAGAATGTGGTGTGTGTGTATTTAGGGGGGTAGTCACATCAAAGGCCATGCCTAGGTAAGGTATGCTACGTTTTTTAGGTGTTGGCTGGAATGCCTCGCCTCTGTTTTATGTTGGTATAGGGACTGTTGGACCTAACGTTTTAGTGAATGTGGGGCTGGCGGTGATGCCCTCCACTGTTTGGGTCATGTCTTTTGATCCGAGGTGTTTTGGTTCTCCAGGACTCTTTTTCAATTTTTCCTTTTTGGATCACCGCTGGGGTGACTCCAGGGTCCTTGGAATGACATGTAGGTTGCGGCCTGGGAGGTCCACCTTTTAGGGGTCTTCAGTGATGACTCCAGGGTTTTACGGCCGCAGTCCCACCAACAAGATTTATGTGCCTATCCACCCGTTGTTTTTGGGGGCCTGATATTTTCCCCTCTCCTGTGCTCTCCTGATTCTCGCAGAGGTGTGTCATGGGGAACCAGTTTTGTTTACTAAAGATTGCTGTGAGATGGGAGTGATAATGTGATGTTGTTTTCTCAGTAGAATTTAACATGTAACATCTGTTTTTCTTTTCTTTGAACTCCTGGAAAATGTACTTACTGTTTAAAAGTTTTTTTTTTGGGGGCACATACAGTTTGGTCTGCCTTGCAACATACTGAACTTTGGTGTTACTTCATAAAATGGTATTCCTCAGGGGCACTTTTGTACAAAGTTTACTTGCTTGTTTATAAGTTTGATTGATGTAATTTAGGTAAAATGCATCAACGCCAGCGCCTGGCCAGTGCTGTGTTGTAATGGTGCCTTTTCCTAAAACAGCTGTCTAAGAGTGTGACTGTGAGCTCGTTGGGCATAGAACTTGATCACTTTTATGTTCGACGAGTTTCATATGTCTGCAATCTAGTACCTCAGTTTGTAAATATGGCATATTTGTAGTACCAAAAGACCGTGATTGTATGGTGGTCATTCCCCAGTTATCATTTTGCCAGTTGCCTCAGACCTTAATGTGGAGCTTATTTTCTTTTTTTTTCTTTTTGCCTAGCGGTGTCCGTAGGGACCCCGCTAGCAGAGTGAGAAATATGCTCTGGGGGTGGGGGTGTTATGCAGGGTTCTGCATGACATCGTAATGTACATATAGTGGAGAAGTGTGCCATAATAGTATGAATGTTATAATTGTAAAGAATAATTTTATAATTCATAATGTACTTTTGGGGGTACTGTAAAGTACTCTAACTGTAATTATAAAGAAATTCTGTTAATGATTTATTTTCCAAGGATGTTTGGGTATGCAGAGTAAGCGTGGTTAGAGGGTCACGTGACGTTAGCATGGTGTGTAGAGGCTGGCGTCGGAGATGCTGTGTATTTAAGATAAGTTTGTAGTTGTACACTCATTTTGTTTATCCAACTCAAGCCATAGGCTCTCATATGGCTTACCTGTATGTTCACCCAGGCTCTGACATGGTCAGGGTGCTGTGGGATGAGTGATGAAGTAAGAAATGAGGTTTGTAGTGTAATGACAGCCTGACGCTGACGAAGCCTAGTGGTTATGGTGGCTGAACCTCCAGCCAGCTGTTGTGTGTACCCTCATTTGGGCGTTTAGGATTAAGGTTTTTCTGTTATGTTATGTTATGGTGACTAAATAGATATATTTTCCTAACTGGGATTTTTGCCTTACCTTCTGTTACCCAACCCCTTGAAGTACACTTACCAGTTTAGTGCTTTCTTTTTTGACTGGGATAGCCCTGGGTGGCCGGTTTGGGCTTGAGATGTGTGTAACTTTTACCTTTGCCCTTAGACCAGGCTCAAGCCCCCAGCTATCCCACATTTCTGCATAACATCCTCACCTCAGGCTGTTGCCCTGTTTCTGTAGATGTGATGAAGATTGTTGGTAGTGGCACACACAGTGTCTCTGTTCCTTCTCTCAGGACCAACGGAGAAATGTCCGGTCCCACAGCTTTTGAGGTATCTAGTTTACTTAGCAACCTCTCCATCTCCTCCTCGGTTGTGTGTAGTGTGTACTGCACTTTCCACTGAAAATACTTTCTTAAATCTTGTGTTGAGCTCTTCACAGACTTCTTGGTCGTTTCTTGTGATCTCTTCTTCCTTCCTCAGCCTGATTACCTAGTCCTTGACTATTGCTTTCCTCCTGATGTGGCTGTATGACAGCTTTGTGTTATATTTGGCTTCCGATGCTATGTCGTTCTCGTACTGATGCTGGGTCTCCCTCCTTATCCATGCATATTCGTTTCTGGCTCTTCGGCTAATCTCCTTATTTTCCTGGGTCCTTTGTCTTCTATACTTCTTCCATTCTCTGGCGCACTTAGTTTTGGCCTCTCTGCACCTTTGGGTCAACCAAAGGCTAGTTCTGGTCTTCCCACTGATTCTCTTGTCCTTGGGTACGAACGTTTGCTCTGCCTTCTTCTGCGGTCACGTATTCCATCATTCCGCTTACTTTTTTTCCCACCAGTTCTCTTTCCCACTGTACCTCATGCAGGAAATTCCTCATACCTGTCTAGTCCCCTCTTCTGTAGTTTGGCTTCTCACGTCACTCGTGCTGCTTAACGGGCATTCACATGTGATGTCCCCAATGTCTAAACTACTCAAAGTAAATATTAGGTCCATATGTTAGTTACCATTTTATCCTAGGCACATGTCGATTAGACACTAGGCCTGTTGTATATGTGTGTGTGTGTGTGTGTGTGTACATGAGTAACAGCCTCAACGTACGGAGGTCGGGTAATGTGTACGTATGAGGTGGGCGTGTGCAGGGAAGGGCGGTGTGTCAGCTGCACTCTATTACTGGGTCTGTTGGAGAATGTTTTGAGGCCCTGGTACCACCCTCAACCACCACTTACCGCCACCATCACTACCACCACCATCACCACCATCACCACCACCACCAACAACAACACCAAAACCACCACTCCACTTTTATGACTCATTAACGATGCCTGGCATTAAGGACCGTGGCTTCTATACTTCTTGAAGGAGGTAGTTGAAGACTTGGGTATATAGATATAAGAGGTCATTGCTGAACTTCCTCCTGCCAGATGATGTTATAAGAAGACATAGTCGAAGCTCCTCATCTTAGATGCAACTAGATGTCACAGTAGATGTTCCTCCTGATGGAAATTCTTTCTGTTGGAAATTCCTCCTTCTGGATGGGGATCCTCGCTAGAAAATTTTCGCATAACTGCAGAGTTATGCGAAAAATTTTCCAAGTGATGGAACGTTGTGTTATGGACAAGGGTATACCTAGAGAGCCTAGGTTGTGGGCGGGGGTGGGGAGGAGGGTAATATGGACGGGGTTGGCGGGTGATTGGGGTGGATGTGGGTGGGTGTGGGTGGGCGGGTGGATGTGGGTGGGTGTGGGTGGGCGGGGTGGGCGAGGTGGGTGTGGGTGGGCGGGGTAAGCTGGCTAGGGGATGGCGTGTAATAAACCTTGGCGACCCAGACGAGTCAATGCAGCCGTGAGGTGTAATGATGGTGTCTGGCTTCTGTCACTCCGGCTCCAAGGATGCAGCTGGAAGGGTAGTGGTAAGGGTGGTGGTGGTGGTGGTGGTGGTGGTGGTGGTGGTGGTGGTGGTGGAGGTGGCGGTGGTGGCAGTGGCGGTGGTGGTGGTGAAGATGGTGGTGGTGGTGGTGGTGGTGGCGGTGGTGGCGGTGGGTGGGGGGTGGTGGTGGTGGTGGTAGTGTGGTGGTGGGGGGGTGATGGTGATGGTGGTGGTGGTGATGGTGGTGGTGGTGGTGGTGGTGGTGATGGTGGTGGTGGTGGTGGTGGTGATGGTGGTGGTGATGGTGATGGTGGTGGTGGTGGTGATGGTGATGGTGGTGGTGGTGGTTATGGTGGTGATGGTGGTGGTGATGGTGGTGGTGGTGGTGGTGGTGGTGTGGTGGTGATGGTGGTGGTGGTGATGGTGGTGGTGGTGATGGTGGTGGTGGTGGTGGTGGTGGTGGTGGTGATGGTGGTGGTGGTGATGGTGGTGGTGATGGTGGTGGTGGTGGTGGTGGTGGTGGTGGTGGTGATGGTGGTGGAGGTGATGGTGGTGATGGTGGTGGTGGTGATGGTGGTGGTGATGGTGGCGGTGGTGATGCTGGTAGGTGGTGGGTGGTTTTGATTGTGGTAGTGAGGGTGGTGGTAGTGGTGGTGATGATGGTAGTGGTGGCGGTGGCGGTGGTGGCGGTGGTGATGATGGTGGTGGTGGTGGTGGTGGTGGCGGTGGTGGCGGTGGTGGCGGTGGTGGCGGTGGTGGTGGTGGTGGTGGTGGTGATGGTGGCGGTGGTGGAGGTGGTGGTGGTGGTGGTGGTGGTGGTGGTGGTGGTGGTGGTGGTGATGGTGGTGGTGGTGGTGATGGTGGTGGTGGTGATGGTGGTGGTGGTGATGGTGGTGATGGTGGTGGTGGTGATTGTGGTGGTGATGGTGGCGGTGGTGATGGTGGTAGTGATGGTGGTAGTGTTGGTGGTAGTAATGGTGGTAGTGATGGTGGTAGTGTTGGTGGTAGTGATGGTGGTGGTGATAGTGGTAGTGATGGTGGTGGTGGTGATGGTGGTGGTGGTGATGGTGGTGGTGGTGATGGTGGCAGTGGTAGTGGTGAGTGTGGTGGTGGTGGTTGTGGTGATGGTGGTGGTGGTGGTGATGGTGGTCGTGGTGGTGATGGTGGTGATGGTGGTGGTGGTAGTGGTGGTGATGGTGGTGATGGTGGTGGTGGTGACGGTGGGATGGTGGTGGTGATGATGGTGGTGGTGATGGTGGTGGTTGTTATGGGTGGTGGTGGTGGTGATGGTGGTGGTGGTAATGGTGGTGGTGATGGTGGGTGGTGATGGTGGTGGTGGGGTGGGTGGTGGGGGTGGTGGTTGGTGGTGGTGGTGATGTGATGGTGGTGGGGCGATGGTGGTGATGGTGGTGGTGATGGTGGTGGTGATGGTAGCGGTGGTGATGCTGGTAGTGGTGGTGGTGGTTTGATTGTGGTAGTGAGGGTGGTGGTAGTGAGTGGTGATGATGGTAGTGGTGAGTGGTGGTGGTTTGTGACAGCGGTGGTGGAGGTGGTGGTAAGGTGGTAGTGATGGTGGTAGTGATGGTGTGGTGTGATGGTGTGGTGATGTGGTAGGAGGGGTGGTGGTGGTGGTGATGATAGTGGTAGTGATGGTGGTAGTGTTGTGGTGGTGAGTGAGGGAGTTAGTGATGCGGTGGTGGTGTTGGATTGGTGGTAGATGTGGATGTGGTAGTACGGTGGTAGGATGGTGGTAGTGTTTGTGGTAGTGATGGTGGTGAGTAGTGGTGGTGGTGGTGGAGGTGGTGGTAGGATGGTGGTGTGGTGATGGTGATAGTGGTGGTGGTGATGGTGGTAGTCATATGGTGCGGTGTTGGTGATGGGGTGTGATGGTGGTGGTGGTGAGGTGATGTGTGGTGGTGGTGGGCAGTGGTGGCGGTGATGGTGGGTGGTGGTTATGGTGGTGGTGGTGTGGTTTGTGGTGATGGTGGTGGTGGATAGTGGTGATGGTGGTGGTGTGATGTGGTGGTGAGGTGGCGGTGGTGATTGCTGGTAGTGGTGGTGGTGGTGATGGGGTAAGTGATGTGGTAGTGTTGGTGGTATGATGGTGGTGGTGATGGTGGTAGTGATGGTTGATAGTGTTGGTGGTAGTGATGGTGGTGGTGAATGTTATGGGACTAGTTATTACTTAGAGTTGGGACCTAGGAATGATTAATATCTATCTCATAATTATTAAAATATTTCTATACGGAAATAGATATACCCACAATTAACAATATTATATACGAAATTAATCTGATAAGATAAAAACTCCTACATGTTGATCAAGACACTATTGTCCCCATAACATGTCATGGTGTGAACATCAAAATGGTATACAATACCGACAGGTTGTTAGGTGACACATACGCAACAGTTAGGCAACTTTATTCCGAAACGTTTCGCCTACACAGTAGGCTTCTTCAGTCGAATACAGAAAGTAGGCAGGAACAGTAGAGATGTAAAGACGATGTAATCAGTCCATCACCCTTGAAGTCGTAAAATTTGAGGTTGTCAGTCCCTCAGCCTGGAGAAGTTCAGTTCCATAGTCAGGAACTGTCTGGCATCTTGGTACAGAAAACACCTTGGACAACCTTTTCAAGTGAGAATTGTTGGATCTGAGAGGGATCTGACCTCTCAGTGGCTACATTCTCACTACTGCTACTACTCTGCACCTCTCCTTCCGACAGTATTTAAGTCTCCGCACTGTCGCTTGATCTTCAGATAGTTCCTGACTATGGAACTGAACTTCTCCAGGCTGAGGGACTGACAACCTCAAATTCTACGACTTCAAGGGTGATGGACTGATTACATCGTCTTCACATCTCTACTATTCCTGCCTACTTCCTGTATTCGACTGAAGAAGCCTACTGTGTAGGCGAAACGTTTCGGAATAAAGTTGCCTAACTGTTGCATATGTGTCTTACCTAACAACATGTCATGGTGTGTTACCCTCACCGTCCCCTACGCTCGTTCATTCAGTTTCTCTGGAACTCATTCACTTCACAGATTACAAATAACATCACACACACTAAATATAATGTCTTGTTATTCATTGCAGAAATGTGCGCGGAGCTAAAATAATTTTTTTATAAATCTGAGTTCTACAGGCAATTATTCCGTGGAACAACTAATCTCTGCCAGTGTTTGGATTCCAGAACGTCCACAAATGCGAGAGACGAAGGAACAGGTACGCCTCGATTTCCAGCAACGAATATGCAAAGAAATACCAAAATAACATAAACTTCTGCGTTGTGAGCATAAACTGTATGAGATGCACCGTGAAGATCACTTCAGTGTTGTCAGCTAATTCCATAAAAATACAATATCACCATTTCTGCGAGGGATGAAATGGAATGGGTCACCTCATTAACGACTCTCACGACTCTCTTAACAGTAGAAAGAAGAAAGCACTGTTCTCGTCGTACAGTCTCATGAATCGACAGTTAAGATAAATACTATAATTACTATCTGGCCTTCCACCTTCTAAAGTAAACTATTTCCTTAAAGTTATACAAGACAGTTTAGTTGCCTCTGTTTTTCTGTTCTCACCATTTGCTCTGATCAGCCTAAGATCTGTATGTACAAGACTTCCTTCTGAAACAAACCATGTATATACATACATGCATTCAATTAAAGGTTCATATGAAAATTTCGGTTTCTCCTCATATAGGCCTATAGAAAAAAAGCTGATTCCTTAACTAAAATAGTATTACATAATGAGAATGTTAAATATAATTTCAGGTTGTCAAAGAGAAGTGCAGAAACTAACCAGGATGGAACTAACAAATAAAAAGTGCACATACGAAACATCAAGACGATTATCCATACCTTCCTACCTCCAAGTAGGTAGGTATGGATAATATTAGGTATGGATATTAGTCTACCTACCTCCAGGTAAGTAGGTAGACTAATAAAATGAGTCCGGGAAAATATACTTATTGACAAAGAAAATCAATAAATTGAAAGATACTGTCGCTGCTGGACTAAACCCAGACTGCAGATACCTCCGGGTTTATTTAGTTCTTCTTAAACTCTCCATCATATAAAAGGCATCTGGACAGGGACGTCACATGCAAGAGAATTACATTTTAAAATTTTAAAGAAAAGACTTATCCAGTAGAGATAAATCTAAAAAAAATACTATATAAGAAAGGGGAAATCCCTCGCTGTTATGTTATACTGTATGAAATTCTCAGACTGGATATAAAAAGTTGTATCAGCTACAAAAAGTAAGCACCGTATAATATTTTAAACAAAACAATGGCCCCGTTACTTTATTAACGATCAGCAAGGTGCGATGTTTAGATTGTAACCACAATCTAGATCAAGATGATTACTGCCTTCAGTATGATGAGACTAATTTATAAAATGATTGTACTATGAAGGAGATGTAACTATAATAATTTATTTTAGCTACCACTAACTGAAATAAAAGTCACTCACAGAATGAACTACAGGTCTATACTAAATTATCGCTCACGGGATGAGTTGATGGTTCACAGTAAACTATCGCTAACAGGGCGAGTTGATGGTTCACAGTAAACTATCGCTCACAGGGCGAGTTGATGGTTCACAGTAAACTATCGCTAACAGGGCGAGTTGATGGTTCACAGTAAACTATCGCTAACAGGGCGAGTTGATGGTTCACAGTAAACTATCGCTAACAGGGCGAGTTGATGGTTCACAGTAAACTATCGCTCACAGGGCGAGTTGATGGTTCACATAAACTATCGCTCACAGGCGAGTTGATGGTTCACAGTAAACTATCGCTAACAGGGCGAGTTGATGGTTCACAGTAAACTATCGCTCACAGGGCGAGTTGATGGTTCACAGTAAACTATCGCTCACAGGGCGAGTTGATGGTTCACAGTAAACTATCGCTAACAGGGCGAGTTGATGGTTCACAGTAAACTATCGCTAACAGGGCGAGTTGATGGTTCACAGTAAACTATCGCTAACAGGGCGAGTTGATGGTTCACAGTAAACTATCGCTCACAGGGCGAGTTGATGGTTCACAGTAAACTATTGCTCACAGGGCGAGTTGATGGTTCACAGTAAACTATCGCTAACAGGGCGAGTTGATGGTTCACAGTAAACTATCGCTAACAGGGCGAGTTGAGGGTTTCCCACAGTAAACTATCGCTCACAGGCGAGTTGATGGTTCACAGTAAACTATCGCTAAACAGGGCGAGTTGATGGTTCACAGTAAACTATCGCTAACAGGGCGAGTTGATGGTTCACAGTAAACTATCGCTCACAGGGCGAGTTGATGGTTCACAGTAAACTATCGCTAACAGGGCGAGTTGATGGTTCACAGTAAACTATCGCTCACAGGGCGAGTTGATGGTTCACAGTAAACTAGCCGACGCTTAGGCGTACAAATTAATTTACGAACCTCCTCTTCCACACCCCACTACAGTCAGCACTCTTGAAGGACAGACACTTAACAAATTGAAAACACCTCAATGACAGTCTGAAGTGAATTCTCTTCAACTCTAATAGTGGAAAGGCGGAGGTGGTGTCATCGTCAACCAGTCCCACGGCATTCAAATTTGAGAACAATGGGATTACCCTCTTACAAATTGAACTATTTGCTATATGCACTGTTCTCAAACTTACATAAGCTGTTATCACAACCATTTTAATTACCTATTGTTCACTGTCCTCTTTACTAGCTCTAAATAGCCTGATATCTTAATGGAACATCAATATTTCTGAAACCGAAGGCAGATTTGCAAGATTTACGATTACTGAAAAAAAAGGAATCAAGGAAAGATGTTGTGAATTCTCTCATGCGCATTACGTCTTCAGAAACACGATTGTTTATATATCTATCTATCTATCTATCTATCCATCCATCTATATATATATAAAATATATATATATATATATATATATATATATAAAATATATATATATATATATATATATAATATATATATATATATATATATATGGTTTTCATGACTCTTGTGATATTATGGTTTTAATGACTCGTGTTATTAGTGTTTTTCCGTTGAAGCGGCTCTGGATTTTTGTTTTCTATATTTTATTCCATTTTGTATCACATTTCCACATTAAATTCCCTCATTCTCCCGACACCTTCATGTCATCTCGTATAGATCTGGAGTTTCCTCTCTTACTTATTTTACACAAGAGTTTTTACACAATCTGCAAATGCGTTTATTAACGTTCTTTATTCATTATTCAAAATATCCTGTATAAATTTAAAACACTATTGATGTTAATATTGATTCTGGTGAGGCTCAGCTATTAATATTTCTTCATGAGAACATTTTACTTCCTAACAATCTTCTCATTTTTCCCTGAGATAAAAATAATCTCGTTTATTCTCGTTATATTCATTGAAAGTTTTGCTGTTGCCGTATCAGTTTTTTTTTCATAGAGAAGTCTTTCATAAGCGTTTTCTTAAATAAAAATAAATGTAATATATCATTCCATCATTTTCTTGTGGGATTGATGTGACTCTGTCTTCTAAAATCTTATTAGGTTTGACTCACAAGATCTCTGGTTTGAAACCGACCAAGATTTTGTTCATCGGGTCTTTCATCCTTTTGTCTTTAGAGGCGTTTTCAAGAGTCTTTTAATGAAAAAAAAATCTACCTACAAACATTTTTAAAACATGATCATCAAATTTCGTATTTTAAATCGGTTTTCTTTCTTAACTTATTGTAATGAGTTATTCACCATTTGTATTCACCTATTTTTGGTTACAAACGTCGATTCACAGTTCCTTGCCCCGCCTCTTCGCTGGTCACTAATAGGTTCACTCTCTCCCTGGTCCAAGAGCTTTATCGTACCTCTTATTAAAGCTATGTATGGTTCCTGCCTTCACTACATCACACTCCACACTGTTCCACTTCCTGAAATCTCTATGATTGAAAAAATACTTCTTAACATCCCTGTGACTCATCTGAGTTTTCAACTACCAATTGTGATCCTTTGTTGCTGTGTCCCATCTCTGGAACATTTTGTCCCTGCCCACCTTGTCAATTTCTCTCAGTATTTTATATGTTGCTATCAAGTGTGCCCTGTCCTTTCTCTCCTCCAGTGTCGTCAGGTTAATTTCCCTTAATCTCTACTCATAGGACATACCAATTAGCTCCGGGACTAGTTCTGTTGCAAACCTTTGTACTTTCTGTAATTTCTTCATGTGCTTGACCAGGTGCGGGTTCCAAACTGGTGCTGCATACTCCAATATGGGCCTAACGTACACGGTGTACAGTGCCGTGAATTACTCCTTATTCATGTGTCGAAACGCTATTCTTAGGTTTGCTAGGTTAGTAGGTGTGTGTGTGTGTGTGTGTGTGTGTGTGTGTGTGTGTGTGTGTGTGTGTGTGTGTGTGTGTGTGTGTGTGTGTGTGTGTGTGTGTATCTGTATACTCGCCTAACTGTAGTTGCAGGGGTCGAATCTCAGCTCCTTGCCCCGCCTCTTCACTGAACGCTACTAGGTCCTCTCTCTCCCTGCTCCATGAGCTTTATCTTGCCTCCACTACATCGCTCGCCAGACTATTCCACTTCCTGACCACTCTGTGACTGAAGAAATGCTTCCTAACATCCCTGTGACTCATCTGAGTCTTCAACTTCCAAGAATGACCCCTTGTTTCTGTGTCCCCTCTCTGGAACATCTTGTCTCTGTATACCTTGTCTATTCCACGCAGTATTTTGTATGTTGTAATCATGTCTCCCCTGACCCTCCTATCCCCAGTGTCGTCAACCGATTTTCCTTAAGCTTTTGTCGTAGGGCATTCCCCTAAACTCTGGAACTAGCCTTGTTGCAAACCTTGTTGCAAACTTTCTCAAATTTCTTGACGTGCTTGACCAGGTGTGGGTTCCAAACTGGTGCTGCGTTCTCCAGTATGGGCCTGACGTACACATTGTATAGAGTTCTTGAACGATTCATTACTGAGGTATCGGAACGCTATTCTTAGGATTCGCCGGCGCCCAAATGCTGCAGCAGTAATCTGGTTGATGTGTCTTCGGGAGGACGTGTCGGAGTTTATGCTCACCCAAGATCTTTCTCCTTGAGTGAGGTTTGAAGTCTTGGCAACCTAGCCTATACTCCGTTTGCGGTCTTCTTTGCCCTTCCCAATCTAAATGACTTTGCATTTGGAGGGTTTGAATTTGAGAAGCCAGTTGCTGGACCATATGTCCAGCCTGTCAGGTGTGTGTGTGATGTGTGTGTGTGTGTGTGTGTGTGTGTGTGGTGTGTGTGTGTGTTGTGTGTGTGTTGGGTGTGTGTGTTTGGGTGATGTAACTGAGATACCATGACGACGGCTGGTGGTACTTGAGGCTGACAACACATTCGTGACTCCACACTCGTACCTCAAAAAATATTTGGTCTCACTTCGATCACTTTAAATTGCTTGAAAACATCATGGCATTTTATGAGTTAACAATGGGTAAATAGGAACCAAAAAAATACGGAACACAAACATAATGTTCGTAAAACAAAAAATGTATGCTAAAAAACATTTGGAAATACTTATAAAAACTTATATAAACTTTTCATTTTTCCAAGAACCTCAAATTATGAGAATAAATATGTTGACAACATTCAGTCTGTCCTGGACAATTATCCTGTCTCTTCACTACAAGTCCATACTGATCAAAACGTCGTCTGCTAATTTATTTCCAATTTGTTGGCAGTTTTGAATTTTTCAGCATGAAATTGTAAATTGTTGTTCTTTATTATCCTCTCTGGCCGGTTTCCAGTTATTGGGGTCTAATTTTTTATAGAAATTAAAGGGAAATACATTTTTTACAGTCAATTAGAATCAATAATTTAGTGACCTCTAATTAAATCTACTCTCATACATTCATTGATTTACTTGATTTTCCATTATGGAATTGTACATTTATGTTCAATAGATTATAAACTTTGAAAGTTTAGTTTGGCTTTGGCAAACACTTTGTCATCTGTATAAACAACTTAGATAAGTTGTGTATGTTTTAGGCAATGTTCTTAAAAGATACTTTATTGCCTAAGGAAAACTATGGGATTTAATCGTCGTGCCGATAGGTAAAACTTGCGATTTGGTTTAAATAACAACGCACTTCTTGCCGAACAGGGCAAGGGAAAAAATTTGTTTATGCAATAATTTCGCACAATCATTCTGATTTACGAAAAAAATATTTTCATTGTTTATTATTAAATTTATTGTAAACTTATTATAAAATATTATTTAGTTGTATTAGCTAAATTAAATTGGGCGTGTTAGTAAGATAAATTTTAAGTAAGTTGCTGCTAATTGAACCAGTTTTGAATATTTGACGCGACATAATGATAATGATATTATGTCTCTCTGCTTATGATTTCCTGCTTAGACAGTTGGGTTTCCTTCCATGAAGTTGTGAAGTTTACTGTTATAACGAAGATGATACTTACACCACTCCCTTCAGCACCAGTTTACCACGAAGCTGATACTTTCACACCACTCCTCAGCACCAGTTTACCAAGAAGCTGATACTTCCACCACTCCTCAGCACCAGTTACCAAGAAGCTGATCTTCCACCACTCCTCAGCACCAGTTTACAATGAGCTGATATTTCCACCACTCCCTCAGCACCAGTTTACCAAGAATCCCCGCCCTCGCACCCTCACTTCCACACTCCCTCACGCACCAGTTTACCAAGAAGTGATTACATTCCACCACTCCCCTCAGCACCTGTTTACCATGAAGCTGATACTTCCACCACTCCCTCAGAACCAGTTTCCAGAAGCTGATACTTCCACCACTCCCTCAGCACCAGTTTTACCAAGAAGCTCGCTGCCACTTTCCACCACTCCTCAGCACCAGTATACAAGAAGTGATACTTCACACTCCTAACTCAGACCAGTTTCACACAATAAGCTGATATTCCACCACTCCCTCCAGCACCAGTTTACAAGAAGTGTTACTGCCACATCCCTCAGCACGAGTTTACCAAGAAGCTTGATACTCCCCCCCCCCCCCCCCACTCCCTCAGCACCAGTTTACCAAGATGCTGTTACTTCCACCACTCTCAGCACCAGTTTAGTTTACCAAGAAGCTGATACTTCCACCACTCCCTCAGCACCAGTTTAACCAATAGGCTGATATTTCCACCACTCCCTCAGCACAGTTTACCAGAAGCTGATACTTCCACCACTCCCTCAGCCAGTTTACCAATAAGCTGATATTTCCACCACTCCCTCAGCACAGTTTACCAGAAGCTGATACTTCCACACTCCTCAGCACCAGTTTTACCAAGAAGCTGATACTTCCACCACTTCCCTCAGCCACCAGTTTACCAGACTGGTGATACTTCCACCACTCCCTCAGCACCAGTTTACAGAAGCTGATACTTCCACATCCAGCACCAGTTACCAATAAAGCTGATTTTCACCACTCCCTCAGCACAGTTACCAAGAAGGCTGATCTTCCACCACCCTCTGCACCAGTTTACCAGAAGCTGATATTTCCACCACCCCTCAGCACCAGTGTACCAAGAAGCTGATACTTCCACCACTCCCTCAGACACCAGTTTCACAAGAAAGCTGATACTTCCACCACTCCCTCAGCACAGTTTACCAAGATGCTGATACTTCCACATCCCTCGCACAGTTTACCAGAAGCTGATACTTTCCACCACTCCCTCATCACCAGTTTACCAATAAGCTGGATTATTTCCACCACTCCCTCAGCACCCAGTTTACAAGAAGCTGATACTTCCACACTCCTCAGCACAGTTTACCAAGGAGCTGATATTTCCCACCACTCCCTCAGCACCAGTTACCAAGAAGCTGATACTTCCACCACTCCCTCAGCACCAGTTTACCCAGAAAGATGATACTTCACCACTCCATCAGCACCAGTTTACCCAAGAAGGCTGATACTTCCACCACTCCCTCGCACCAGGTTTACAAGAAGCTGATACTATCCCTCCACTTCCCTCGCACCAGTATAACCAGAAGCTGTTACTTCCACCACTCCTCAGCACCAGTTTACCAGAAGCGATTACTTCCACCACTCCTCAGCACAAGTTTACAAGAAGCTGATACTTCCACCATCCCTCAGCTCCAGTTTACCAAGAAGCTGATACTTCACACTCCCTCTGCACCAGTTTACAAGAGCTGATACTGCCACCACTCCCTCAGCACCCGTTTACCAAGGAGAGCTTTATTTAGCCTTTGAAATTCAGTGTCCATAATAAGTCAACCAGTGTTGGCTCGTATATTTTCACCTCCAGTGGTCTCACCTGGGACTGTGTTTGGACTCACGTGGACTGTGTGTCTGCCCCGCACCCCCCCCCCTCACTAGAGGGGGGGGACTGTGTGTCTGGGAGTCAGTGGACTGTTGTGCCGCCCCTGCGCCTCCCCCCCGTCCACACCCGTGGACTGTGTGTTGGACTCACGTGGACTGTTGTGTCTGGACTCACGTGGGACTGTGTTGTTGGACTCACGTGGATTGTGTGTCTGGAGTTCACTGGACTGTGTGTTTCTGGAGTCACTGGGACTGTGTGTCTGGGACTCACGTGGACTGTGTGTCTGGAGTCACGTGGACTGTGTTGTCTGGACTCACGTGGACTGTGGTCTGGAGTACGTGGACTGTGTGTCTGGAAGTCACGTGGATCTGTGTGTCTGGAATCACGTGGACTGTGTGTCTGGGACTCACGTGGACTGTTGATGGACTCTCGTGGCGGTTGTGTCTGGAGTACGTGGACTGGTGTGTCTGGACTCACGTGGACTTGTGGTCTGGACGCACGTGGGACTGTGTGTCTGGAGTCACGTGACTGTTTGTGTCTGGACTCACGTGGAACTGTGTGTCTGGAGTCACGTGGACTGTGTGGTATGGAGTCACGTGTGGCTGTGTGTCTGAGTCACGTGGACTGTGTGTCTGGACTCACGTGGACTCTGTGTCTGGAGTCACGTGCCATGGACTGGTAAATCCCCTCGTCCCTGAAGTGTGTCTGGACTCACGTGGACTGTTGTGTCTGGAGTGACGTTAGACTGGTGTGTCTGGACTCACGTGGACTGTTTCTTGGACTCACATGGACTGTGTGTCTGGACTTCACGTGGACTGCGTTGCCTGGATCGCTCACGTGGTCTTGTGTGTCTGGACTCACGTGGATTGGTGTCTGGACTCAATGGACTGGTGTCGGGACTACATGGACTGCGTGTGCTGGAGTCACATGGGGTGGCGTGTCTGGACCACTTGGACTGTGTTGGACTCACGGTGGACCTGCAGCGTCTGGACTCCACATGGACTGTATCTGGACTCACTTGGACTGTGTGTCTGGACTTTCAATGGACTGTGTATATGATCGCATTGACTGCGTGTCCTGTACTCACGTGGGACTGCGTGTCTTGGAACTCTCGTGGACTGCGTTGTCTGGACTCACGTGGGACTGTGTGTCTGACTCACATGGGACTCTGTGTCTGGACTCACGTGGACTGTGTGTCTGGGACTCACGTGGATGCGTGTCTGGACTCACGTGGACTGTGTCTGGGACTCCGTGGGACTGCGTTGTTGGACTCACATGGATGTGTGTCTGGACTCACATGGACTTCGTGTCTGAACTCACATGGACTGTGTCTGGACTCACGTGGATCTGCGTGTCTGGACTTCACATGCTGTGTGTCTGGACTCACGTGTGGACGTGTGTTGGTCTCAGTGGACTGTGTGTCTGGATCACGTGAACTGTGCTTCTGGACTCACGTGTGAACAGCATTGTCTGGACTCACGTAGACTGTGTGTCTGGACTCACAGGACTGTTTGTCTGGACTCACATGGGACTGCGTGGTCTGAACCTCACTTGGACTGCGTATCTGGATCTCACATAGACAGCGTGTCTGGACTCAGGTGGACTGGTTCCTGGGACTCACGTTAGACTGCGTGTCTGGGCTCACGTGGGACTGCGTTTTTGGATACGCGGATGCGTGTCTGAACTCACTTGGGACTCTGACGTATCTGGACTCACATAGTCTGCGTGTCTGGACTCAGGGCGGACTGTGTTCCTGGACTCCAAGTAAGAACTGCGTGTCTGGACGCTCGTGGACTGACGTGTTGGACTCACGTGGACTGCGTGTCTGGACTCATTCATGAAACTGCGTGCTAGGACTCACGTTGGACTGTGTGTCTGGACTCACGTGGATCTGCGTTTTGGACTCACATTGAGACTGGGTTGGACTCACTGGACTGCGTGTCTGGACTTCACATGGACTGTGGTGTCTGGACTCACGTGGACTGTGCGTCTGAAACTCACGTGAACTGCGTTTCTGGACTCACGTTGCACTGTTGTGTTCTGGACTCACACGCCGGTTCTGAGTGATCTGGGACTCACATGGACTGCGTGTCTGGACTCACATGGTCTTGCGTCTGTCTGGACTCACGTTGGACTGTCTTGTTGTCGGACTCACGTGGTCTGCAGTGTCTGGACTCACATGGTCTGCGTGGTCTGGACTCACATGGTCTGCGTGTCTGGACTCACATGGGTCTGGTGTCTGGACTCACGTGGCTGTGTGTCTGGAATTCTCGTGGTCTGCGTCTGTCGGACTCTACTTGGTCTGCGTGTCTGGACTCACATGGTCTGGTGTTGGACTCACATGGCTGCGTGTCTGGGACTCACGTGGACTGTATGTGTCTGATCACGTGGTCTGCGTGTCTGACTCAAAATGGTTTTGCGTGTCTGGACTCACATGGTCTGCGTGTCTGGACTCACATGGTCTGCGTTGTCTGGACTCACATGGTCTGCGTGTCTGGACACACATGGTCTGCGTGTCTGGACTCAGTGGACTGTGTGTCTGGACTCACGTGGTCATGTCGTGTCTGGATCACATGGTCTCCGTGTCTGGACTCACGTGGAACTGTGTGTTGGATCACGTGTCTACAGTGTCTGGACTCACGTGGTTCTGCGTGTCTGGACTTACGTGGACTGTGTCTTTACTCACGTGGTCTATGTGTTGGACTCACGTGGATGTTGTGTCTGGACTCACGTGGTTGCGTTGTTGGAACTCACTTGGTCTGCGTATCTGGACTCACGTGGACTGTGTTGTGTCTGGACTCCTCGTGGTCTGCGTGTTGGACCTCACATGGTCTGCGTGTCTGAGGAACTCACGGGACTGTGTCTGGACTCACGTGGTCTACGTGTTGGACTCCACGTGGACTGTGTGTCTGGAACTCCACGTGGTCTGCGTAGTCTTGGACGCACTTGGCTGCGTGTCGCATCACGTGAACTACGTGTCTGGACCACGTGGTTCTACGTGTCTGGACTCAGGGGACTGTGTGTCTGGACTCACGTGGTCTGCGTTGTCTGGACTCAACGGTGGTCTGCCTGTCTGGATCACGTGGGTCTACGTGTCTGGACTCACGTGGTCTGCGTTGGTGGACTCACGTGGTCTACGTGTCTGGACCTCCGTGGTCTCCGTGTTCTGGGGCTCACGTGGTCTACGTGTCTGGACTCACGTGGGTCTGCGTGTTTGGACTCACGTGTCTGCGTGTGTCTGGACTCACGTGGTCCTGCGTTTGTCTGGGACTCACGTGGTCTGCGTGTCTGGGACTCACGTGGTCTGCGTGTCTGGACTCACGTTGGTCTGCGTTGTATGGACTCAAGTGGCTGCGTGTCTGGACTACGTGGTTCTGCGTGTCTGGACTCACGTGGTCTACAGTGTCTGTGGACTCACGTGGTTGCGTGTCTGGTACTCACGTGGTCTACGTGTAGACTCTACGTGGTCTGGCGTGTCTGGACTCACGGGTCTGCGGTTCTGGATCAACCCCCCGGGGGGTGGTCTGCGTGTCTGGGACTCACGTTGGTCTGCCGTGTCTGGACTCTCGGGTATACGTGTCTGGACTCACGTGTGTTCTGCGTGTATGGACCCTCACTTGTGTCTGAGTGTCTGACCTCACGTGGTCTGCGTGTCTGGACTCACGTGGTCTGCGTGTCTGGACTCCAAACGTGTGGTCTGCGTTCGTGTCTGGACTCACGTGGTCTGCGTGTCTGGTCTCCACGTTGTCTGCGTGTATGTACTAAGTGGTCCTGCGAGTCTCGGACTCACGTGGTCTGCGTTGTTGGGGACTCACGTGGTCTGCGTGTTGGACTCACGTGGTCTGCGTGTCTGGACTCACGTGGTCTAAGTGTCTGACTCACGTGGTTGCGTGTCTGGGATCACGTGGTCTAAGTGTCTGGACTCACGTGTCTTGCGTGTCTGGACTCACGTGGTCTGCGTGTCTGGGTCTCACGTGGTTCTGCGTGTCTCGGATCCGTGGTCTGTCTACGTGTCTGGACCTCACGTGGTCCTGCGGGTCTGGATCAGTGGTCTGCGTGTTGGACTCACGTGGTCTGCGTTGTTGGACTCACGTGGTATGCGTGTCTGGACTCCGTGGTCCCCGTGTCTGGACTCACGTGGTCTGCGTGTCTGGAAGGACACCATCAATCAGCTGCAACGTCGAATTGAATCTCATGATGAAGTATATTAAGTAATAAATATAATGCAGTATTGCAGTTTTCCACAGCAGTCCTGCTTCGTCTGCAATGCCCAACAGCAGACGCTGCGTCTGCAATGCCAAACCGCAGACGCGACGCTGCAGTGCAGGTTCCACAATTGAAGTTGCATTTACTGAATCAAAATAATGGGCAAGGCCTGTAATGCCTGTTACATGTGGATACAGGCAAAGCAGACTCTGCTCTGGGAGCACGAAACCTCTTCTTCTCGGTGCGGACGAGGCCAACAGATTGCTGATTATCTCCTAATACCAAGATGCAAGAAAAGCAGGACCCAGTTAATCTCTGGGAGCTTCGTCACGGAGGCTGCGAGAGGGTGCCATGCTCTCCCGGGCCTCCATTTGGAACAATGGGACGCTAGAAAAAGGGATTCCAGTGATCATTTGCCACTCCTTCTGGAAACTGTGGAAATGGAGAAGGTTGTGATGCACAGGTTCCTATTTCCTCTTTAAAATTGTTATGGCACGCCCAAGAGAAGGAGGGGGGGAAAAGGAAATTTTTGAGAGGAGTATTTCCCTGGTGTCTGGAGATGCAGATTACTACGAAATAGTTAGGAAAATTGAATAAATTAAGGGAAAAGTCTGGCTAGGGGGGTAGGGAGGGAGAGGGATGGAAGGTTGGAAGGTCACGTGAGCGAGGGAAGGAGGGAAGGAGTGCGGGGTTATTTTTTTTTTTTTTTTTTTTTCCCGGGAAGGTGGGATGGTTCTTGTTTCCAGGTAAGGGACGATGTTGGACCTCCAGAATAATAGTGACAGACATCTCCCTCAGGACATGTTGGGAACCTTTAGTCTTGCAAATACATCACACACCACACACACCACACACACCACACACACACACACACACACACAACACACACCACACACACTCACACACCCACACACACACACACCATAAAAACACACACACAAACACACACACACACCACACCACACACACACACACACACCACACACACACACACACATATAAACACACACACACACACAACTCACACACCACACACACACACACACACACACACACACACACACACAAACACACCACACACCTCACAAACACACACAACACACACACACATCACTCACACACACACACACACACATGCCACACACACACACACACACACACTCACACACACACACTCACACACCACACACACACACACACACACAACACACCACACACACACACACACACACACACACACACACACACACACCACACACACAACACATAAACACACACACACACACAACACACACACACACACTAAACACACACACAGCACGCACACACCACACATTAAACACACACACACCACACACACACACACCACACACACACACACACACAACACTCACACACACACACACACACACACACACTCACACACCACACACGCACCACATACACACAACACACACCACACACAAGACAAACATACACATTACACACACACATTCACATACACCACACACAACACACACACACACAACACACACACACACAACACACACACATACACAACATACACTTACTCACACACACACACAACACCACACACACACAAACACACACACACACATAACACCAAAATACACATACAACACACCATACACATACACTCACACACACACACACACACACACACACACACACACACACACACCACACACACACGACACCTGGGCGGATATGATTATTGTTAAAACCTCCTCGAAGCAAATGCCACCTCATACGATTGATGTTACTTGATTTGTACATCCATTTTCCGATAATATATAAAAAAACATCTTATATCCAGCTGGTAATGTAAAAAGAGGAGCCGCCGCGATGCTATCAGCGACCAGATGACCTCACAAAAAGGTTCTCACATCGTCTCACGTGACCTGACCACTTGTTAGGAATGGTTTGACTCCAGGCACCTTAGGTAAATATGTCTTATGACATTCTGTCTGTCTGTCTTTCTTGGTCTCTCTGTATCTTTTTCTTCCAAGTCGTCTCTTTCTCTCCTTTCCACTCTCCCATTAATACTACGTCATTACAACGTAACGTTTACATAGTTTCACAACCATCGACTCTTCTTGGTAATACGTCTCTAAAATTCGACGTTGGGTTTCCGGAGTCTGGCTAGCTGTGAGCAAAACGTTCAGAGGTCTGACACTGGCCAGCTTTGTGAAGCATCGTCGTGGTCTGACATGGCCAGCTGTGAGTATCTATCAGAGGTCTGTCACTGGCAGCTAGTGAGCATCATCAGAGTGTCTGACACTGGCCAGCTGTGAGCATCGTCAGAGGTCTGACACTGGCCAGCTGTGAGCATCATCAGAGGTCTGACACTGCCAGCTGTGGAGCATCATCAGAGGTCTGACATGGCCAGCTGTGAGCATCGCAGAGGTCTGACACTGACCAGCTGGAGCATCGGTCAGAGGCCTGCACTGACCGCTGTGAGCATCGTTCAGAGGCCCTGACACTGGCAGCTGTGAGCATCGTCAGAGGACTGACCACTGGCCAGCTGGTGGAGCATCTCAGAGGCTGACAGTGAGGTAAATAAGAAAATTTATTGAATTTCTAATAATTCTAATAACTCACTCTGTTACAAACAGTAATCATAATCACGTGTATATAGGATGAGCGACTGTAAACATTGTTTAAAGCCTGTGTCTGGGGGCTTTAATTTGACGGAAGTGGCCTATTTGGCGGTTATTTATTTTTGTCTACAAAGAAAACTCTATACAGTTCTTGTTAATCTCTGAAAAACTTTTTACGTCTTTAGAACTTTTGTCCCTCTTCCTGTTTACAATTATTATTATTTATTATTATTATTATTATTATTATTATTATTATTATTATTATTATTATTATTATTATTGTTGTTGTTGTTGTTATCATTATTATTGTTTATTATTATTGTTAGATTCATGAGGCGGGGAGGGTAATAAACTGGAAGGGATGGAAGGTTTAATTCCCTGGATCACTAAACCCGTCCGCATCAGGAAACCTCTTTGAGGGGTAAACTCTTGCCTTTTCCCTGTAACATAAGCTCAGCCCTCGCATACATTCTTTCCTCTACCTTGGTGGGAATTCTCTCTTGATGCAACTTCCCTCGTAAAACTATTTGCCATTTCTTTGAAGATTTTCTTTTTGCACTTCCCTGTATAACTTCAAATTCAATCACTGGATGACCCCGCTTTCTTTATTTGTTGAATATCCTTTATTCCCATTCCCTTTCTTATTTCCCTCTGTGCCACTTTCAGTTTTTTTTTATGAACTTTTCTACTGTGTATATCTGGTTTCTTCTTTTCAGGTAAGTGATTCCTGCCGCTTTCTACAGGACGTTTTGCCCTTTTTTATAAGAGGATAAAGTTTTCTTTAGATTTTTAAATTTTATTTCTCAAATTATTCTCACATTCCATCTGTGTTGATTATTTTGATGTTGAAATGTTATTTGTAGGCGTTATGTGTGGTAGTGTGTGTGTGTGTGTGTGTATGGGGTCTGTGTCTGTGTGTGTTATGTGTGTGTGTGTGGTTTGTGTATGTGTGTGGGTGTGTGTGTGTGTAATGATGTGTGTTATTGTGTGTGTGTGTGTGTGTGTGTGTGTGGTGTGTGATGTGTGTGTGTGTGGGTTGGGTTTTGTTTATTTTTAAAATGTATGTGTGTGTGTGTGCGTGTGTGTGTGTGTGTACTCACCTAGTTGTACTCACCTAGTGAGGTTGCGGGGGTCAAGTCCGAAGCTCTGGCCCGCCTTTTCACTGTCGCTACTAGGTCACTCTCCCTGAGCCGTGAGCTTTATTCATACCTCGGGCTTAAAGTATGTATGGGATCCTGCCTTTTTTTCCACTACATCGCTTCCCAAACTATTCCACTTACTGACTACTCTTTGGCTGCAAAAATACTTCCTAACATCCCTGTGTTCATCTGTATTTCAGCTTCCAACTGTGTCCCCTTGTTTACTGTGCTCCAATCTCTGAACATCCTGTCTTTGTCCTCCTTGTCAATTCCTCTCAGTATT
>NC_069419.1:41206716-41220586 GCF_026875155.1 Cherax quadricarinatus | reverse complement strand
GCGCTGGACAGGCACCTAAAGTCAGTACCTGACCTGCCGGAATATAGTTCGTACGTCAATTTGCGTGCTGCTAGCAGTAACAGCTGGGATGATTTGACCATGATCCACCACGAGGCCTGGTCTCAGACCGGGTCGTGGGAGCTTTGACTCCCAAAACCCTCTCCAGGTATACTGCAGATAATATAATAATAATAAATAATAATAATAATATAATAATAATAATAATAATAATAAAAATAAAAATTTAAAATAATTAAAATAAAATAATAATAATAATAATAATAATAATAATAATAATAATAATAATAATAATAATAATAATAATAATAATAATCTCATGATATGCTTGCTGATTACTCGGTACCTTCAACAGAGGTCACAATTTTAAGAAAATTTTAGTTAATATTATGTTAAATTTTGAACACAGCTTTCCATAATGAACCTGAAGTCACAAAAGAGAGAGATTGATTGCTGAAGTAGCTGGTTTATTGTGCATCACATACATCCTACGAACCATCAGGGCTGAGGAACATGGATACACTAAGGACTTAGGAGCCAGGACAAACAAAAGCTAACAGGAGTACATCTTGACTGAGACATACAATGACAGAGAGAAATGATAGAGTTGTGCTACTGGATTACGTTTTCTATGGCGTGTGAACTGGTCCAGTAAAGGTATAAAAACACACGTGGGTGGAACACGGAATGTGCAACATTAATTCCGGATGACATAACAGCGTGAGTTAGAAAAAGAACTAGTCACATAAGGGATTTTTTGTGCTTTCTTTGTCTCACGGTGGTCATGCTTAATATAAGATATTATGGTTTGTAATGTGTGGTTTATAAGAGAACCAATACACGTACACACACATACATACATACACGCACACAAACACAATATATATATATATATATTATTGTAACCACGAACGAGTGGTGTTGATCAATAACAACACTGCGCTAGCCAAGGATACGAACCCATGTTGTACTGGTCTGCCTCATGGTAAGCGAGAACCACATGACGCTTTAAACCACAGGACCACCCAACCCTACAAGAATGGCGCAGCCAGCAGAGCTAGTTGTGGGCCGCCATCCGAGGGCATACGGAGGTGTGGGAGCTTCTAAGTTAATTTCATTCTCATCAGTGTTTGGTGTACTAGCCTCACGAGCAGTATTTATATATTATTGTTGAGGCAGGCCAGTATAACATGGGTTCGAATGCTTGGCTAGCGCAGTGTTGTTATTGATAATATATATAAATAACTACTTTATATAATATATATAATTATATATTTGTGATTTTTACATTATCAAGAAACTTAAAATAATAAAGAAAATCAAGGTATCTCACTCCAGTATTAAGAACTGATTATGATTGATGTAGGAGGTTGGATACTTCTCAATTCTTTAATTTGAGTTTAATTAAATTTTAAACTTGTCATTTATCTTATTTCTATCAAATTTTATAATTATAAATATATTTTATAATCAAACAATATTATATTATTTCAAATTATTTTTAAAGGTATTCACTATATTTACTTACGACGTATGTAATACACTTATATCGTTTGATAAATATATATTATATAACTACTACATATAGTTATATATATATATATATATTATATATATATTCATATCTAAATTTCATAATATACTATATACTTATTATTATGTATATCTTAAATTTTAACATTGATTAATAAATTTTAATTTATTTTACAGAGATTTTTAGACACATGTTAATTTTGGAATTTTTATCAATTTTTTTTTTACTGTAACAACTTTTAAATACAATTTTATATTAAAATTTTAAATAGAGAATGCATAATAAGATTTATGAGAGAACCAACCATTTAAATAAAATAGTTTATGTCCTTTGTTGCTTTGTAAAGTATTTTACATTATGCAAAGATTTCAGTTAAATTTATAATTAGAGCATTGACTTATTTCAAACTCCGGAGTGAATAAACCTGATTAGATGTTAGACGGTTGATAAATCGCAACTAATTTTTCACCAACTTAAAGTTTAAAAATTTTACAATGATCCATTTGTATCTTACATGTATCTTCCCCATATTTTATAAATTATAAATGAATCCAATTTGTATAATCCAAAAGCAATATTCATATTATTTTCAAAATTATTTTTTATGAAAGGTGATTCCATTATCTTTCTCTTAGCGACGGACCTGCCTAATACAACTTTCTCGGCCTTTTAAAAATAAACTGATGATTAAAATCTCTCACACGAATAAGCAGAGCATTACAATCTTGTTCACTTCTAATGCTATGTTTATGTTGTCTTCAAGATTTTTCACAGTTGGACTGTAATAAACTTCGTGACGTTTTTTTTACAGGGAATGTTGTAGACACAGTGGTTAGCACTTTCTGGGGGAATTTTTTTATCAATTTTTTTTTACTGTAACAACATTTTTAAATACAACTTTTATATTAAAATTCTTAAATAGAGAAGGCATATCATGCAAGATTTCATGGTAAGGGAGAACCAACACATTTTAAGTTATATGAGGTTCTTTGTCCTTTGTTTGTATTGTAAAGAGTATTTCTATCAGTTGCAAAAGATTTACCAGTTAAGTGTTTTAGATATATTAGATCATTCGTTATTTCAGAACTCCGGGTTGCAGATACGCGAGGTCTCAGAAACGTTGATGAGAATACAGCAAATTTAATTTGTTCAAACTCAACAATAAAATTTATGATAAATTAGACATATGAGCAACACTTGGGTATCTTTACTGAGGAAACGTTTCGCCACACAGTGGCTTCATCAGTCCATAAAATTTAGAACACTGAAGAACAGGAGGAGTTTGAGGTAATCAGTCCCTCAGCCTTGAGTCGATGCGGTCAGTCCATCAATCTTGAAAAGAATACAGCATATGTGCATAGAAGTAGCTTATATACCGTAGGCAGGAGAGGTGCAGCAGTCGTAGGTGGAATCACATTTGTCCAGTATGAAAGTAGGTCGTGCCCAAGGGTTAGACAAGTGAAGAATTCCCTGTATTAATGGTTCTTTGAACTATTCATCAATAATAAAATTTATGGAACGAGCTAGACTATTTAATTTAACAAGGAAATGGTTTGCATCTATATTCTTAGGCATTGCACATAAAACATCAACATACCTAATACCACTTAGCTCTATCAGAAAGGATTTTGTTAGCCAATCTTATTTCAAAATATTCCATGTACAAATTACTAAGGATACGTTAGAATTTCTCATTGCCATACCAAACTTTTGAGTGTAAAAATCGCCATTAAAAGCAAACTTTGCATAAACAATACAAAGTTTAATAAGCTTAACGATAATAGGTACTGGCAATGGTAAATCGTAATTAACAAGTTCTTCAGATAGGAAACTTAATAAATCATCAATCGGAACGTTTGTAAACAAAGAAGTAACATCAAAGCTAAGCATATTGTTATCATTTAAATCAGTCATGGTGCTGAATTTATCCATAATTTTTCCAACAATAGGGCTAAACACATCTACTTGCCATTGTCAGTATCTACAGGCATTGAGCTTATTAAACTCAGTATTGCTGATGCAAAATTTGAGTTTAATGGCGAGTTTTACACTCAGAAGTCTGGAATGGCAACAGGAAATCCTCTCTCACCTGTCCTTGGTAATTTGCACATGGAATATTTTGAAACAAGTCTGCTTAACAGAATCCTTCCCAATAGAACTAAGTGGTACAGATATGTTGATTATGTTTTATTTGTAATGCCTTAGAATATAGACATAAACCATTTTCTTGTTAAATTAATTAGTCCAGCTCATTCCATAAATTTTAATGCTGAGTTTGAACAAAATAACTCATTGCCTTTTCTAGATGTTTTAATTATTAAAAGGAACCATAATTTTAAATTTAAATTTACAGAAAACCAACAAATAACTGTTTTTGAGAGCTTTGCATATTTACAGCCCAGAGTTCATAGATAAGAAATTTTGAAGATTTATAAAATAACTAATGATCTACAACACCCAATGCACAATGTCCACTACAAAATAGTCTTTCCAAGACCACTAATCGCTGGTTTGAATCTATATCATCTAGAAAAATTGTGTACCTTCATTGACGGCAAATTCTCGAAAAATTGACAGTAACTTAAAAGGGAGAAGAATTGGAGAGACTCCTCCTCCTCCTTGATTCACCGGTACGCTCCCCGGTCCGGGTCTTTTCCAGACGGTGACCCGGCCTTGTCTCACTGTCTAGGGAGTGTCATGTGACCTACGTCTCCCGTGGGAGGAGGTACAAGTACCTCCTCATCCTCTGGGACCAACTGTCCCCAGGCCTAGCCCCATTCCCTGCCCTCACGGGGCTCGTAGAGAGAAGCTAGGCCTCTGGTCAGCCACATTAAGCTGCAGCTGTGGCCATCACTAACCTCTCCAGGTCCGTGTGCAGTGGTCACAGCATCATCCTGGTATTATCAGGACCGCCCTACCCCGGGCTCCGAATCTCCATCACTTAAAAATTCAGAAGTCTCGACAAGTGAATATTAAAGACACTTTTAAATGATGGAAAATGGTTGTCATAATCTTCATGCACTCGCTGAGAAAACTTTAGTACCCTCATGAGAAAATCACCGGGAAAATATGCATGAATTTCGCACTGATGAAACCTTCTTAATAAGTGCATAATGAATGAGCAAAATATCTCGCATCCAATTTTAGACATTTAATTAATTAATTAATTAATTAATTAATTAATTAATTAATTAATTAATTAGACATTTTAATTATTATCACGAACCAAGAATTTAAAATCAAAATATAGAGTAAGCCAACATACATCTGTTCTTAAGTACACTATTATTCTTCAAATCATGACAGTTAAATGTTCTGTGTTCTCTCCGTGTTCTTGAGAACACGGAGGAACCCATGATATCTACTTCGATGATGGTTACTAAAAGATTTCAAACTTCTAAGGAAATTCTCGAGACTCGATCCTCTGTCCTCTAATAGTGATGGATACATGTTAATGTCCTTGTTAATGAATCAGTTTTTAACCTTCAATAATTGTTTAACGTTTTTGTCAAATTTGTAAAAAAATGGCATATATATGAGAGGTTGTGGAAAGGCTGATGACTGACCCAGGAGGAAGATGCTGTTTTGCCTGGGAAATGTGATACAAATAAAAAAAAAACCTCATTGACATATCTTTTATTAGTGCTAGAAATAATCTCAGAATGGACAAAGAACCATATTCAACCCAGAATATATGGGTTCTGCCATATTATAAAAACCTTCATGATTATTTTACTTTGAGTCTGACCTACAAATTTTAGGAAAATCCTCCTTAAAAAATATAGCACAAAAAGAGCAATGATGAGAGCCAACATGTTAATTCTATCAGCACCTTTCATGCTCCGTCACGATATACATAGTTGACAAAAAATGTTGCGATTGCCTTGGGCAACCAAGCTTGTCCAAGTGGAGTAGGGCAGGCTGGAGGGGGAGAGAGAGAGATGCTCTTACATCAACCCATGGTATCGTACCCAGAAAACATTTAAAGGTTTATTTGTCGTGATACTTCACCTAGTCATTGTCTGGGCCGCGGGGGCGTTGACCCCCAGAACACTCTCTAGGTATACTCAAGGTACACCTGACGAAGGTTTTCGTCACAGGCTCACAACATTTTTTTGTTTACACTTTGTATGGTTCTGTAAAAACGACAACATAGGCGGGTGCATATTCTCACATCTCTTGTCGGAGTTTATAGGTTCCATATGGAAAGACAGGTTAGGCGGCGCTATGGCTGAGCACGTCACAAAGACCGCTTGCATACCGTTTGGACTCAGTGGTATGAGTGAGCCTCTCATACTGACGTTTGTGTTATGAATGTTATTTAGAGTTTTCATAATCCTTCCTCTGTCCCACAGTAACAAGGTTCAAACCTACATTCTCTCCGTGAGTCGATCAGGGTTTATATTCCCAGAGAACTATGTACCCTCAGAATTTATTGAAATCTTTATCTCTGGCATTAAAGTATTTTTTTTATGCATGTGTATAAGTGAATTACAGCCTTAATGACCCACTGTAGTATATAGACTTATAGTCTAACAACCAGACACTCGACCAAGCCACCGAAATTTTCGTGAAAACATTGGCAATTTGTTGACAGTTGGCGAAAAAGAAAGAAATGCGGAATCTTTTACCTGAAGAATATTTTCCCCAACACCAGACAACACTGGCAGACTAGGCAGATGGATGTTCAATTTTCTAACAACTCGAACACAAAGAGTAGTGGTAAACAGAATTCAATCGGAAGCTGCCATAGTGAAGAGCTCTGTTCCACAAGGCACAGTACTAGCCCCTGTCCTGTTCCTCATTCTCATATCAGACACAGACACCGATGTACACCATAGCACTGTATCATGCTTTGCAGACGATACTAGGATCTGTATGAGACTGTCATCCATTGAGGACACGGCAAATCTCCCAATGGGCAACGGAGAACAATATGATCTTCAATGAAGACAAATTCCAACTACTCCGTTATGGAAAACTGGAGGAAATAACAGCCAGGATTAAATGTACCACAGACTTTAATCACACAATAGAGCGGAAAAGTAATGTGAAGGACCTGGGTGTGGTAATGTCCGAAGACCTCACCTTCGAGGACCACAACTATGCCATTATCACATCTGCGAGGAAACTGTTAGGATGGATAATGAGAACATTCAATACAAGAGATGCTAAGCTAGTGATGATCCTTTTTAAATCACTTGTTCTCTCTAGGCTGGAATACTACTGTACATTAACATCCCCATTCACGGCAGGTGAAAATGCAGAGCTAGAGAATATACAGAGAACCTTTACTGTACATATAAGTTCTGTCAGTCACCTTAACTACTGGGAACCCCTAGAAGCGAGAGAGATATGTCATAATCTACACCTGGAAGATTCTGGAGGGACTGGTTCCTAATCTGCACACAAATCACTCTACGAAAGTAAAAGACTTGGCAGGCAATGCAACATACCCCCCAGTGAAAAGTAAGGGCGCCACTGGTACACTAAGAGAAAACACAATAAGTGTCCGGGGCCCAAGACTGTTCAACAACCTCCCACCAGCAATAAGGGGCATTACCAATAGACCCCTGGTTGTCTTCAAGAGGGAGCTGGACAGATACTTAAAGTTGGTGTCGGATCAGCCGGGCTGTGGTTCGTACGTTGGACTACGTGTAGCCAGCAGTAACAGCAGGAGGCCTGGTCGTGGACCGGTCCGCGGGGGCGTTGATCCCCGGAATGCCCTCCACGTAGACTCCAGGTAGACACATAAAACCTAGTTTTGGGTGAAACGTTGTATAAATGAAGGACTCTTCTGCATGCCGAAACTTAGTTGAATGGAGCAGAGAGGAGGAGGACAGGACTGCCAAACATGTGGATCTTGCTAGCATGAGTAATCTGAGTCTTTTATGAGAGATTCAGGTGAGTAGAGGAGCAAGCGTGACACTCCACTGCTAATTTGGATAATGTGTATAAATCTCGGCTTTTATTTTTTATTATCTTGGGTCATTCTAATGGCTGGTGTCTCATCAAAATTTGACAGGTCATTCAGGTGGGGCGTTAAAAGTCTCTAGGGTAAATGACGTGAAGAATGCATGTATTCAGAGTAATAAAGAAAAGATGGAAAAGGGAGTTTTTGTTTATGTGTGTGTGTATGTGTGTTTTAGCATAACGGTGTCCTATTCAGTTGCTGGCCAGACCCACCGGTAGTTAGTCAAACATAACAAGCAACACACGGTGACACACTCAACAGTACCTTTGAGTTGTGGCTTGTATCATGATAAGATTGTCGTTGCAAGACCAGAGATGATCTTCGCTGTGTCACTCTTGAGTGTTTTACTTCTCTTAGGAATATATAAATTTTCCAGTGATTTCCAACTCGTTCTACGTCCTCTTTAACTCCACTCTACCACTCCAGCACTCTGCGAGTCTACCACTCCAGCACTCTGCGAGTCTACCACTCCAGCACTCTGCGAGTCTACCACTCCAGCACTCTGCGAGTCTACCACTCCAGCACTCTGCAAGTCTACCACTCCAGCACTCTGCGAGTCTACCAATCTATTTGTTAAGTTATGCTTCCACAGAGAGAGAGAGAGAGAGAGAGAGAGAGAGAGAGAGAGAGAGAGAGAGAGTACGGCCATGCAAGAACATTTCACCTTCACAAGATGGTTACAGAGAATCCAGGCACTATGCCAACACCCACTAACAACATGGCGGCTCTTCCCTGAAAGCAGAAATAATCAACCGTGCCCCAGAATTAGATGTAAACTTCATAATGGAGATCACAAGCAGAGGGGCCGAGGCAGCCCCTGCGACATGATGAAGACACAGAGGAAGTCATGTGAAGGGAGTAAATTGAAGATAATAGAGTGGTCTGGTGCGGCTGTCTTACCTGCACTGACCACGCAACAAGACTCCAGCGTCTTCCATGTAAGCTCTCGGCCCAGTCAAGTGGGGTTTTTGTGCCCCTCCCTCCTGCATGGTGAAGCCCTAGGCTTGAAAACTTGTGAAATCCTGTGCTTCACGAGTGCACAGGGCTTCCGATGTGCTTTGGTGGTGCACGGGGGCTTCCGATGTGCTTTGGAGGGGCACGGGGGCTTTCCATGTGCTCTGGTGGTGCACGGGGCCTTCCGATGTGCTCCGGTGGTGCACGGGGGACTGCATGATGTTCTGGTGGTTCCCGGTGGCCGGCACGGAACTCTGGTGGTGCACTGAGCCTGCAAGGTGCTCTGGTGGTACACGGGGTGGTGCACGGTGCTCTGGTGGTACACGGTGCTCTGGTGGTACACGGGATGATGCACGGTGCTGTGGTGGTACACGGGGTGGTGCACGGTGCTCTCGTGGTACACAGGGTGATGCACGGTGCTCTGGTGGTACACGGGGTGATGCACGGTGCTCTAGTGGTACACGGGATGATGCACGGTGCTCTAGTGGTACACGGGGTGGTGCACGGTGCTCTGGTGGTACACGGGGTGGTGCACGGTGCTCTGGTGGTACACGGGGTGGTGGACGGTGCTCTGGTGGTACACGGGGTGGTGCACGGTGCTCTGGTGGTACACGGGGTGGTGCACGGTGCTCTGGTGGTACACGGGGTGGTGCACGGTGCTCTGGTGGTACACGGGGTGATGCACGGTGCTCCAGTGGTACACGGGGTGGTGCACGGTGCTCTGGTGGTACACGGGATGGTGCACGGTGCTCTGGTGGTACACGGGGTGATGCACGGTGCTCTCGTGATACACAGGGTGATGCACGGTGCTCTGGTGGTACACGGGGTGGTGCACGGTGCTCTAGTGGTACACGGGGTGGTGCACGGTGCTCTAGTGGTATACGGGATGGTGCACGGTGCTCTGGTGGTACACGGGGTGATGCACGGTGCTCTGGTGGTACACGGGGTGATGCACGGTGTTCTGGTGGTACACGGGGTGATGCACGGTGCTCTAGTGGTACACAGGGTGGTGCACGGTGCTCTAGTGGTACACGGAGGTGGTGCACGGTGCTCTGGTGGTACACGGGGTGATGCACGGTGCTCTGGTGGTACACGGGGTGGTGCACGGTGCTCTAGTGGTACACGGGATGGTGCACGGTGCTCTGGTGGTACACGGGGTGATGCACGGTGCTCTGGTGGTACACGGGATGGTGCACGTTGCTCTGGTTGTACACGGGGTAGTGCACGGTGCTCTGGTGGTACACGGGGTGATGCACGGTGCTCTGGTGGTACACGGGGTGGTGCACGGTGCTCTGGTGGTACACGGGGTGATGCACGGCGCTCTGTTGGTACACATGGTGGTGTACGGTGCTCTGGTGGTACACGGGGTGGTGCACGGTGCTCTGGTGGTACACGGGGTGATGCACGGTGCTCTGGTGGTACACAGGATGGTGCACGGTGCTCTGGTGGTACACGGGGTGGTGCACGGTGCTCTGGTGGTACACGGGGTGATGCACGGTGCTCTGGTGGTACACGGGGTGGTGCACGGTGCTCTGGTGGTACACGGGGTGGTGCACGGTGCTCTGGTGGTACACGGGGTGATGCACGGTGCTCTGGTGGTACACGGGGTGATGCACGGTGCTCTAGTGGTACACGGGGTGATGCACGGTGCTCTAGTGCTACACAGGGTGATGCACGGTGCTCTGGTGGTACACGGGGTGGTGCACGGTGCTCTGGTGGTACACGAGGTGGTGCACGGTGCTCTGGTGGTACACGGGGTGGTGCACGGTGCTCTGGTGGTACGCGGGGTGGTGCACGGTGCTCTGGTGGTACACAGGGTGATGCACGGTGCTCTTGTGGTACACGGGGTGATGCACGGTGCTCTAGTGGTACACGGGATGGTGCACGGTGCTCTGGTGGTACACGGGGTGATGCACGGTGCTCTGGTGGTACACGGGGTGGTGCACGGTGCTCTAGTGGTACACGGGATGGTGCACGGTTCTCTGGTGGTACACGGGGTGATGCACGGTGCTTTGGTGGTACACAGGGTGGTGCACGGTGCTCTGGTGGTACACGGGGTGTGCACGGTGCTCTGGTGGTACACGGGTGGTGCACGGTGCTCTGGTGGTACACGGGGTGATGCACGGTGCTCTGGTGGTACACGGGGTGGTGCACGGTGCTCTGGTGGTACACGGGGTGGTGCACGGTGCTCTGGTGGTACACGGGGTGATGCACGGTGCTCTGGTGGCAAACGGGGTGGTGCACGGTGCTCTGGTGGTACACGGGGTGGTGCACGGTGCTCTGGTGGTACACGGGGTGGTGCACGGTGCTCTGGTGGTACACGGGGTGGTGCACGGTGCTCTGTTGGTACACGGGGTGGTGCACGGTGCTCTGGTGGTACACGGGGTGGTGCACGGTGCTCTGGTGGTACACGGAGTGATGAACGGTGCTCTGGTGGTACACGGGGTGGTGCACGGTGCTCTGGTGGTACACGGGGTGGTGAACGGTGCTCTGGTGGTACACGGGGTGGTGCACGGTGCTCTGGTGGTACACGGGGTGGTGAACGGTGCTCTGGTGGTACACGGGGTGGTGCACGGTGCTCTGGTGGTACACGGGGTGGTGAACGGTGCTCTGGTGGTACACGGGGTGGTGCACGGTGCTCTGGTGGTACACGGGGTGGTGCACGGTGCTCTGGTGGTACACGGGGTGGTGAACGGTGCTCTGGTGGTACACGGGGTG
This sequence comes from Cherax quadricarinatus, assembly GCF_026875155.1. NCBI lineage: Eukaryota > Metazoa > Arthropoda > Malacostraca > Decapoda > Parastacidae > Cherax > Cherax quadricarinatus. Next base: position 41,209,388 of record NC_069419.1, on the reverse strand, counting down.
GTGCACGGTGCTCTGGGAGGGTTTTACAAAGTTCAGCGCCTTTACGTTAATCAGAACTTGTCGCTTAATATAAGTTAACTCGGAATTAATATCGATTGTACAGAGAAGAAACAACAACAATAACAACCTTTACGACTACAACAACAACAAAAGATCATCTATTGAAACTAATAATAATAATAATAATAATAATAATAATAATAATAATAATAATAATAATAATAATATCAATAATAATAGTAACATTAATGATAATAATAATAATAATAATAATAATAATAATAATAATAATAATAATAATATTATTATTATTATTATTATTATTATTATTATTATTATTATTATTATTATTATTATTAATAGTAGTAGTAGTAGTAGTAGTAGTAGTAGTAGTAGTAGTAGTATCACCATCATCATCATTATAATAATCATGGGAAGCAGTAAATCCTTAATTTAGGGATGACAGAGCGCCGGAGTTAGAGCCAGGCGTACAGGTAGAATAACGTCAAGAGTTATGGATTGTTTTACCTACATAACATAACGTTTTTTTCCCCGCCTTGTATTGAGGGAAACAGATGAACGCAGGTGTCATCTCTCCCAAGACTTTCTGTGCTTTTTCTCGATTATCTATACTTTCTCGATTTCTTTCTTACTTGGCCTTTCTCCCCCTCTTCGCTTGTCTAGTTAGTGTATATTTCTTTACCTGTCTCCATCGCGGTAACTAAAGTAATCACGGAGGAAAGGTGTCATCCTTAGTTCGAAGACAATATTGGAAAACACATATACGGTACAGAAGTTTTCCCAATATATTGCTCGTTGCTTCTTGGAGGACACCTCCTTAATATGTTTCTCATTGAGCAACAAAAGCCATCATTTCTTCTTGTCTTTGAGCAATATTTATTGTGTCTTCGTATCTTTGAGCGTAATAAATATATTTCATGTCTTTGTGGATAAGATCTACAGTTTCTTCTTATGTCTGAGCACAAGATCTATCACATGTTTAAGTAAAGGATAAAGTGTGTCTTTTTGGCGGACTGTGGAGAGGCAACACATTGCTGGGGACGTCTCCCACTCTCCACAACCCTCCTCATCTTGTTCGTGCCACTCAGACCAACCTTCAAAAATTTTCCAGGTCATTATACGTCGTCTCAGTCATTATACGTAGCCTCAGTCATTATACGTAGCCTCAGTCATTATACGTAGTCTCAGTTATTATACGTAGTCTCAGTCATTATACGTTGTCTCAGTCATTGACAGTCATGCTGACAGATAACACTTGGCTGGATACCATTGTGCAGTTATTACTGAACACAGATATCACTTCACTCAGATATTGCCTTATTAGTACGTTATTGTTCAAATATATTGCACTGAAATATATGTTTATGAACCTGTTACAGAGCTCACTATACACAGACTGTATTATAAATAACTCACTCTTAACTTGGATATAAATATTTATATAAATATTGGATATACTATATATATATTATAATATATATATATATATATATATATATATATATATATATATATATATATATATATATATATATAATATATATATATATACAAGCTCCTGTGTTGCAAGAGTGTCTTAATGCAAACAGATACGCAGGTGAAACTGTTCAGTCAGGAAGAACTCATTTAAAAGTAACTCCTTTCTAAAATTTTCTCTTATATATTTAAAGATATATTTTTTCATTTATATTAATGTAAAAGTTAATAATCTTGTACCAAAAGCACCTTAGAAAACTTACCTAACCTTATTAACTCCTTTCCAAAATTTTCTCTTATATATTTAAAGATATATTTTTTCATTTATATTAATGTAAAAGTTAATAATTTTGTACCAAAAGCACCTTAGAAAACTTACCTAACCTTATTATAGCAAGCGCAATTTAATTTGGCTTAATTCAACTAAATATATTTTTGATAAGTTTACAATAATTTAATAAACAAACACAATGAAATATATATTTTTTTTGTTAGATTCAGAATGATTTTTGCGATATTATTACATACACAAATTTTTGCTTGCCTTCTTCGGCAAGAAGAGCGTTGCTATTTATTCCAAATTCGCAAGTTTTACCTATTCGGCAATACACATGTATACAGAGAGAGAGAGAGAGAGAGAGAGAGAGAGAGAGAGGAGAGAGAGAGAGAGAGAGAGAGAGAGAGAGAGAGAGTACGTGCGCGTGTGTATATGTGTGTACTCACCTATTTGTGGTTGCAGGGGTCGAGTCCTAGCTCCTGGCCCCGCCTCTTCACCGGTTGCTACTAGACCCTCTCTCTCCCCGCTCCATGAGCTTTATCAAACCTCGTCTTAAAACTGTGTATGGTTCCTGCCTCCACTACGTCATTTTCTAGGCTATTCCACTGCCTTACAACTCTATGACTGAAGAAATACTTCCTACTATCTCTCTGACTCATTTGTGTCTTCAACTTCCAATTGTGCCTTTGTTTCTGTGTCCCCTCCCTGGAACATCCTGTCCTTGTCCACCTTGTCTATTCCACGCAGTATTTTATATGTCGTTATCATGTCTCCCCTGACCCTCCTGTCCTCCAGTGTCGTCAGGCCGATTTCCCTAATCTTTCTTCATAGGACATTCCCTTAGCTCTGGACTAACCTTGTTGCAACTTTGTACTTTCTCTAGTTTCTTGACGTGCTT
>NC_069419.1:41174216-41196716 GCF_026875155.1 Cherax quadricarinatus | reverse complement strand
TGAGTACAGACACGCAGTCCATGTGAGTCCATACACACAGTCCATGTGAGTCCAGACACACAGTCCAAGTGAGTCCAGATACAGTCCATGTGAGTCCAGACGCTCAGTCCACGTGAGTCCAGACACAGTCCATGAGAGTCCAGACACGCAGCCCATGTGACTCGAGACACGCAGTCCATGTGAGTCCAGACACACAGTCCACGTGAGTCCAGACACACAGTCCACGTGACTCCAGACACACAGTCCACGTGACTCCAGACACACAGTCCACGTGAGTCCAGACACACAGTCCACGTGAGTCCAGACACACAGTCCTCGTGACTCCAGACACACAGTCCACGTGACTCCAGACACACAGTCCACGTGACTCCAGACACACAGTCCACGTGAGTCCAGACACACAGTCCACGTGACTCCCGATACACAGTCCACGTGAGTCCACACACACAGTCCACGTGAGTCCAGACACACAGTCCACGTGACTCCAGATACACAGTCCACGTGACTCCAGACACACAGTCCACGTGAGTCCAGACACACAGTCCACGTGACTCCAGACACACAGTCCACGTGACTCCAGACACACAGTCCACGTGAGTCCAGACACACAGTCCACGTGACTCCAGACACACAGTCCACGTGACTCCAGACACACAGTCCACGTGAGTCCAGACACACAGTCCACGTGAGTCCAGACACACAGTCCAGGTGAGAACACTGTGGTAAAAATATACGAGCCAACACTGGTTGACTTATTATGGACACTGAATTTAAAGGCTAAAGCTCTTTGGTAAACTGGTGCTGAGGGAGTGGTGGAAGTATCAGCTTCTTGGTAAACTGGTGCTGAGGGAGTGGTGGAAGTATCAGCTTCTTGGTAAACTGGTGCTGAGGGAGTGGTGGAAGTATCAGCTTCTTGGTAAACTGGTGCTGAGGGAGTGGTGGAAGTATCAGCTTCTTGGTAAACTGGTGCTGAGGGAGTGGTGGAAGTATCAGCTTCTTGGTAAACTGGTGCTGAGGGAGTGGTGGAAGTATCAGCTTCTTGGTAAACTGGTGCTGAGGGAGTGGTGGAAGTATCAGCTTCTTGGTAAACTGGTGCTGAGGGAGTGGTGGAAGTATCAGCTTCTTGGTAAACTGGTGCTGAGGGAGTGGTGGAAGTATCAGCTTCTTGGTAAACTGGTGCTGAGGGAGTGGTGGAAGTATCAGCTTCTTGGTAAACTGGTGCTGAGGGAGTGGTGGAAGTATCAGCTTCGTTATCAACATTAAACTTCATGGAAGGAACCCAACTGTCTAAGCAGAAAATCATAAGCAGAGACATAATTCATTATCATTATGTCGTGTCAAATAGGCAAAAACTGGTCAATTAGCAACAACTCACTTAAAATTATATCCTTTCTAACACGCCCAATTTAATTTAGCCTAATACAACTAAATATATTTTATATAAGTTTACAATAATTTAATAATAAACAATGAAATATATTTTTTCGTTAAATTCAGAATGATTTGTGCGAAATTATTGCATAAACAAATTTTTCCATTGCCCTGTTGGGCAAGAACTGCGTTGTTATTTAAACCAAAATCGCAAGTTTTACCTATTCGGCACGACGATTATATCCCATCAGTTTCTCTTAGGGCAATAAAGTATCTTTTAAGAACTTTGCCTAAAACACAACTTATCTAAGTTGTTTAATACAGATAACAAAGTGTTTGCCAAAGCCAAACTAAACTTTCAAAGTTTATAACTCTATTTGAACATAAATTTACAATCCATAATGGAAAATCTAAGTAAATCAATGATTGTATGAGAGTAGATTTAATTAGGCACTAAATTATTGATTCTAAATTTGACTGGAAAAAATGTATTTTCCCTTTAATTTCTATAATAAATTTGACCCCAATAACGTGGAAACTGGCAGAGAGGATAATAAAGAACAACAATTACAATTTCATGGCTGAAAAATTCAAAACTTGCCAACAAATTGGAAATAAATTAGCAGACAACGTTTTGATCAGTACTGGACTGTTGTGAAGTGACTTGGTAATTGTCCAGGACAGACCGAATGTTGTCTACATATTTATCTCATACCTTGAGGTTCTTGGGAATAATGATAAGTTTTATAAGTTTTATAAGTATTTCAAAATGTTTTTAGCATACATTTTTTGTTTTACGAACATATTTGTTTGTGTCCGTATTTTTTGGTTCTATTTACAATTGTTATCTCATAAAATGCCTGATGTTTTCAAGCAATTTAAAGTGATCAGAAGTGAGACAAATATTTTTGAGGTGACGAGTATGGAGTCACGAATGTGTTGTCAGCCTCAAGTAGCCTCCAGCCTCGTCATGGTACTCAGTTACACACCCAAACACACACACACACACACACACACACACACACACACACACACACACACACACACACACACACACACACACACACACACACACACACACACACACACACACACGCTGGACAGGCTGGACATATGGTCCAGCAACTGGCTTCTCAAATTCAACCCTGCCAAATGCAAAGTCATGAAGATTGGGGAAGGGCAAAGAAGACCGCAAACGGAGTATAGGCTAGGTTGCCAAAGACTTCAAACCTCACTCAAGGAGAAAGATCTTGGGGTGAGCATAACACCGAGCACGTCTCCGGAAGCACACATCAACCAGATTACTGCTGCAGCATATGGGCGCCTGGCGAACCTGAGAATAGCGTTCCGATACCTCAGTAATGAATCGTTCAAGACTCTATACAATGTGTACGTCAGGCCCATACTGGAGAACGCAGCACCAGTTTAGAACCCACACCTGGTCAAGCACGTCAAGAAATTTGAGAAAGTGCAAAGGTTTGCAACAAGGCTAGTTCCAGAGCTAAGGGGAATGCCCTACGACGAAAGCTTAAGGAAAATCGGTCTGACGACACTGGAGGATAGGAGGGTCAGGGGAGACATGATAACAACATACAAAATACTGCGTGGAATAGACAAGGTATACAGAGACAAGATGTTCCAGAGAGGGGACACAGAAACAAGGGGTCATTCTTAGAAGTTGAAGACTCAGATGAGTCACAGGGATGTTAGGAAGCATTTCTTCAGTCACAGAGTGGTCAGGAAGTGGAATAGTCTGGCGAGCGATGTAGTGGAGGCAAGATAAAGCTCATGGAGCAGGGAGAGAGAGGACCTAGTAGCGTTCAGTGAAGAGGCGGGGCCAGGAGCTGAGTTTCGACCCCTGCAACTACAGTTAGGCGAGTATACACACACACACACACACACACACACACCTAGCAAACCTAAGAATAGCGTTTGGACACATGAATAAGGAGTAATTCACGGCACTGTACACCGTGTACGTTAGGCCCATATTGGAGTATGCAGCACCAGTTTGGAACCCGCACCTGGTCAAGCACATGAAGAAATTACAGAAAGTACAAAGGTTTGCAACAGAACTAGTCCCGGAGCTAATTGGTATGTCCTATGAGTAGAGATTAAGGGAAATTAACCTGACGACACTGGAGGAGAGAAAGGACAGGGCACACTTGATAGCAACATATAAAATACTGAGAGAAATTGACAAGGTGGGCAGGGACAGAATGTTCCAGAGATGGGACACAGCAACAAAGGATCACAATTGGTAGTTGAAAACTCAGATGAGTCACAGGGATGTTAAGAAGTATTTTTTCAATCATAGAGATTTCAGGAAGTGGAACAGTGTGGAGTGTGATGTAGTGAAGGCAGGAACCATACATAGCTTTAATAAGAGGTACGATAAAGCTCTTGGACCAGGGAGAGAGTGAACCTATTAGTGACCATATAAAATACTGAGAGAAATTGACAAGGTGGGCAGGGACAGAATGTTCCAGAGATGGGACACAGCAACAAAGGATCACAATTGGTAGTTGAAAACTCAGATGAGTCACAGGGATGTTAAGAAGTATTTTTTCAATCATAGAGATTTCAGGAAGTGGAACAGTGTGGAGTGTGATGTAGTGAAGGCAGGAACCATACATAGCTTTAATAAGAGGTACGATAAAGCTCTTGGACCAGGGAGAGAGTGAACCTATTAGTGACCAGCGAAGAGGCGGGGCAAGGAACTGTGAATCGACGTTTGTAACCAAAAATAGGTAAATACAAATTGGTGAATAACTCATTACAATAAGTTAAGAAAGAAAACCGATTTAAAATACGAAATTTGATGATCATGTTTTAAAAATGTTTGTAGGCAGATTTTTTTTCATTAAAAGACTCTTGAAAACGCCTCTAAAGACAAAAGGATGAAAGATCCGATGAAGAAAATCTTGGTCGGTTTCAAACCAGAGATCTTGTGAGTCAAACCTATTAAGATTTTAGAAGACAGAGTCACATCAATCCCACAAGAAAATGATGGAATGATATATTACATTTATTTTTATTTAAGAAAACGCTTATGAAAGACTTCTCTATGAAAAAAAAAAAAAACTGATACGGCAACAGCAAAACTTTCAATGAATATAACGAGAATAAACGAGATTATTTTTATCTCAGGGAAAAATGAGAAGATTGTTAGGAAGTAAAATGTTCTCATGAAGAAATATTAATAACTGAGCCTCACCAGAATCAATATTAACGTCAATAGTGTTTTAAATTTATACAGGATATTTTGAATAATGAATAAAGAACGTTAATAAACGCATTTGCAGATTGTGTAAAAAATCTTGTGTAAAATAAGTAAGAGAGGAAACTCCAGATCTATACGAGATGACATGAAGGTGTCGGGAGAATGAGGGAATTTAATGTGGAAATGTGATACAAAATGGAATAAAATATAGAAAACAAAAATCCAGCCGCTTCAACGGAAGAAAACACTAATAACACGAGTCATTAAAACCAAACATTATATATATATATATATTATATAATATATATATATATATATATTATTATATAATATAATATATATATATATATATATATATATAGATGGATGGATAAATAGATAGATAGATAGATATATAAACAATCGTGTTTCTGAAGACGTAATGCGCATGAGAGAATTCACAACACTTTCCTTGATTCCTTTTTTTTCAGTAATCGTAAATCTTGCAAATCTGCCTTCGGTTTCAGAAATATTGATGTTCCATTAAGATATCAGGCTATTTGGAGCTAGTAAAGAGGACAGTGAACAATAGGTAATTAAAATGGTTGTGATAACAGCTTATGTAAGTTTGAGAACAGTGCATATAGCAAATAGTTCAATTTGTAAGAGGGTAATCCCATTGTTCTCAATTAGAATGCCGTGGGACTGGTTGACGATGACACCACCTCCCGCCTTTCCACTGTTAGAGTTGAAAGAGAATTCACTTCAGACTGTCATTGTGGTGTTTTCAATTTGTAAAGTGTCTGTCTTCAAGAGTGCTGACTGTAGTGGGGTGTGGAAGAGGAGGTTCGTAAATTAATTTGTACAGCCTAAGCGTCGGCTAGTTTACTGTGAACCATCAACTCGCCCTGTGAGCGATAGTTTACTGTGAACCATCAACTCGCCCTGTGAGCGATAGTTTACTGTGAACCATCAACTCGCCCTGTGAGCGATAGTTTACTGTGAACCATCAACTCGCCCTGTTAGCGATAGTTTACTGTGAACCATCAACTCGCCCTGTTAGCGATAGTTTACTGTGAACCAGCAACTCATCCCGTGAGCGATAATTTAGTATAGACCTGTAGTTCATTCTGTGAGTGGCTTTTATTTCAGTTAGTGGTAGCTAAAATAAAATATTATAGTTACATCTCCTTCATAGTACAATCATTTTATAAATTAGTCTCATCATACTGAAGGCAGTAATCATCTTGATCTAGATTGTGGTTACAATCTAAACATCGCACCTTGCTGATCGTTAATAAAGTAACGGGGCCATTGTTTTATTTAAAATATTATACGGTGCTTACTTTTTGTAGCTGATACAACTTTTTATATACAGTCTGAGAATTTCATACAGTATAACATAACAGCGAGGGATTTCCCCTTTCTTATATAGTATTTTTTTAAATTTATCTCTACTGGATAAGTCTTTTCTTTAATTTAAGATGTAATTCTCTTGCATGTGACCGTCCGTGTCCAGACTGCCTTTTATATGATGGAGAGTTTAAGAAGAACTAAAATACCAGGAGGTATCTGTAGTCTGGGTTTAGTCCAGCAGCGACAGTATCTTTCAATTTATTGATTTTCTTTGTCAATAAGTATATTTTCCCGGACTCATTTTATTAGTCTACCTACTTACCTGGAGGTAGGTAGACTAATATCCATACCTAATATTATCCATACCTACCTACTTGGAGGTAGGAAGGTATGGATAATCGTCTTGATGTTTCGTTTGTGCACTTTTTATTTGTTAGTTCCATCCTGGTTAGTTTCTGCACTTCTCTTTGACAACCTGAAATTATATTTAACATTCTCATTATGTAATACTATTTTAGTTAAGGAATCAGCTTTTTTTCTATAGGCCTATATGAGGAGAAACCGAAATTTTCATATGAACCTTTAATTGAATGCATGTATGTATATACATGGTTTGTTTCAGAAGCAAGTCTTGTACATACAGATCTTAGGCTGATCAGAGCAAATGGTGAGAACAGAAAAACAGAGGCAACTAAACTGTCTTGTATAACTTTAAGGAAATAGTTTACTTTAGTAGGTGGAAGGCCAGATAGTAATTATAGTATTTATCTTAACTGTCGATTCATGAGACTGTACGACGAGAACAGTGCTTTCTTCTTTCTACTGTTAAGAGAGTCGTGAGAGTCGTTAATAAGGTGACCCATTCCATTTCATCCCTCGCAGAAATGGTGATATTGTATTTTTATGGAATTAGCTGACAACACTGAAGTGATCTTCACGGTGCATCTCATACAGTTTATGCTCACAACGCAGAAGTTTATGTTATTTTGGTATTTCTTTGCATATTCGTTGCTGGAAATCGAGGCGTACCTGTTCCTTCGTCTCTCGCATTTGTGGACGTTCTGGAATCCAAACACTGGCAGAGATTAGTTGTTCCACGGAATAATTGCCTGTAGAACTCAGATTTATAAAAAAATTATTTTAGCTCCGCGCACCATTTCTGCAATGAATAACAAGACATTATATTTAGTGTGTGTGATGTTATTTGTAATCTGTGAAGTGAATAAGTTCCAGAGAACTGAATGAACGAGCGTAGAGACGGTGAGGGTAACACACCATGACATGTTGTTAGGTAAGACACATATGCAACAGTTAGGCAACTTTATTCCGAAACGTTTCGCCTACACAGTAGGCTTCTTCAGTCGAATACAGGAAGTAGGCAGGAATAGTAGAGATGTGAAGACGATGTAATCAGTCCATCACCCTTGAAGTCGTAGAATTTGAGGTTGTCAGTCCCTCAGCCTGGAGAAGTTCAGTTCCATAGTCAGGAACTATCTGAAGATCAAGCGACAGTGCGGAGACTTAAATACTGTCGGAAGGAGAGGTGCAGAGTAGTAGTAGTAGTGAGAATGTAGCCACTGAGAGGTCAGATCCCTCTCAGATCCAACACTTCTCACTTGAAAAGGTTGTCCAAGGTGTTTTCTGTACCAAGATGCCAGACAGTTCCTGACTATGGAACTGAACTTCTCCAGGCTGAGGGACTGACAACCTCAAATTTTACGACTTCAAGGGTGATGGACTGATTACATCGTCTTCACATCTCTACTGTTCCTGCCTACTTTCTGTATTCGACTAAAGAAGCCTACTGTGTAGGCGAAACGTTTCGGAATAAAGTTGCCTAACTGTTGCATATGTGTCTTACCTAAAAACCTGTCGGTATTGTATACCATTTTGATGTTCACACCATGACATGTTATGGGGACAATAGTGTCTTGATCAACATGTAGGAGTTTCTATCTTATCAGATTAATTTCGTATATAATATTGTTAATTGTGGGTATATCTATTTCCGTATAGAAATATTTTAATAATTATGAGATAGATATTAATCATTCCTAGGTCCCAACTCTAAGTAATAACTAGTCCCATAACATTCACCACCACCATCACTACCACCAACACTATCACCATCACTACCACCATCACCACCACCATCACTACCACCAACACTACCACCATCACTACCACCATCACCACCACCACTACCACCAACACTACCACCATCACTATCCCCATCACCACCACCCCCACTACTCCCCACAATCACCACCACCACCATCACCACCACCATCACTACCACCAGCAATACCACCATCACTATCACCATCCCCAAACCACCACCACTACTACCACAATCACCACCACCACCATCACTACCACCAGCAATACCACCATCACTACCACCATCACCACCACCACCATCACTACCACCAACACTACCACCATCACTACCACATCACTACCACCATCACCACCACCACTACCACTCCCACCATCACCACCACCACCAACACTACCCCCATCACTACCACTATCACCACTACCACTACCATCATCACACCACCACCATCACTACCACTATCACCACCACCATCATACCACCAAACTCCCACCATCATACCACCATCACCACCACCACACCACCACCACCACCACCACCACTATCCACCACCATCACTACCACAAACACTACCACCATCCCTACCACCGTCACCACCACCCCCACTAACACCATCACCACCACCCGCCATCACTACCACCATCACCACCACCACCAACACCACCACCATCACTACACTATCATCACCACCACTTCCACTATCACCATCACAACCACCACCACTACTACCAACATCACCACCACCATCACTACCCCATCACTACCACCATCACTATCACCATCACAACCACCACACCAATACCGCCATCACCACTACTAACATCACCACCATCAAAACCACCACACCACCAACCCATCACCACCACCACCATCACCACCACCCCCAAACCACCACCACCACCACCACCACCACCACCACCAAACCACCCCCACCACCACCCCCACCACCATCACCACCACCCCCATACAACCACCACCTCCACACCGCTATCACAACCACCACAACCACCACCACTACCACTACCATCATCACTACCACTACCTCCACCCTCACTACCACGATCAAAACCACCACCACCACTACCAGCATCACCACCGCCACCATCACCACCACCATCACCCCCAAACCACCATCACCACCATCACCTCCCCCACCAACCGCCACCACCGCCACCACCACCACCACCACCACCACCATCACCACCACCACCATTATCACCACCACCATCACCACACCACCACCACCTCACCAAAACCATCACCACCACCACCATAACCACCACCACCATCACCGCCACCACTGCCACCACCACCACCACCATCCCCACCACCATAAACCACCACCACCATCACCACCACCATCACCACCACCCCCATCACCACCACCGCCAATGACTACCACCATCACCACCACCACTATCACCATCACCACCACCACCATCACCACCCCCTGCACCACCACCACCACTATCACTACCATCATACCACAAACACTACCACCATCCCTACCACCGTCTCCACCACCACCACTACACCATCAACACCACCACCGTCATCACTACCACCCTCACCACCACCACCAACACTACCACCATCACTATCACTATCATCACCACCACCACCACCCCCCCCTCCCAAAACATCACCACCACCATCACTACCACCATCACTACCACCATCACTACCACCATTACAACCACCACCACCACCACCACTACTTTCCACCATCATCACCACTAACATCACCCCCCTCAAAACCACCCCCACCCCCAAAACACCATACACCACCACCACCATTACCACCACCTCCACCACCGTTTGTCACAACCACCACCACTACCACTACCATCATCACCACCACTACCACCACCCTCATTCCCACAATCAAAACCACCACCACCACTACCAGCATCACCACCGCTAGCATCACCACCCCCATCACCACCACCACCATCACCACCATCGCCTCCCCCACCATCATCATCACCACCACCCACCACCACCCCACAAACCACCACCACCATCACCACCACCACCATCACCACCACCACCACAACCATCACCACCACCATTACCACCACCACCATCACCACCCCCACCACCATAACAACCACCACCATCACCCCCGTCACCACCACCACCATCACCACCACCACCATCACCACCATCACCACCATCACCACCACTCCCGCCACCACCACCATCACCACCATCACCACCACGACCACCATCACCCCCCACCACCCCCACCACCATCATCACCACAACCACCACCACCACCACTATCACCACTACCACTGCCACCAATCACCACCACCATCATCACCACCACCCCATCACCACCACCACCATCACCACCACCACCATCACAAACCACTATCACCCACCATCACTACCACCAACACTACCACCATCACTACCACCATCAATACCACCAACACTACCACCATCACTACCACCATCACCACCGCCACCATCACCACCACAATCACCACCACCACATCACCCCCATCACCTCCACACCATCACCACCACCACCATCATCACCACCACCACCACCATCGTCACCCCCCCACCACCATCACCACCACCACCACCACCACCACCACCACCACCACCACCACCAACCACCACCACCACCACCGCCACCATAAACCACCACCACCGCCCCCAAACACCACCACCACCACCACCACCACCACCGCCACCACCGCCACCACCACCACCACCACCCCCATCACCACCACCGCCACCGCCACCACCGCCACCGCCACCACTACCATCATCACCACCACTACCACCACCCTCACTACCAAATCAAAACCACCACCCCCCACTACCACATCACCACCGCCACCATCACCCCCACCACACCACCATCGCCTCCACCACCATCACCACCACCACCACCACCATCACCACCATCACCACCACCACCATCACCACCACCACCATCACCACCACCACACCACCCCCACCACCCATCACCACCACCACCACCAAAACCACCACCACCACCATCACCGTCACCAAAACCCACCACCATAACCATCACCACCACCATCACCCCATCACCCCCAAACCACCACCACCCCATCACCACCACCACCATCACCCACCACCACCACCACTACCACCATCTTCACCACCACCACCGCCACTGCCACCACCGCCACCCCACCCCCAAACACCCCCACCACCACCATCAACCACCACTACCACCACCACCACCACCACCCTTACCACTACCCTTCCAGCGGGCATCCTTGGAGCCGGAGTGACAGAAGCCAGACACCATCATTACACCTCACGGCGCATTGACTCGTCTGGGTCGCCAAGGTTTTATTACACGCCATCCCCTAGCCCGCTTACCCCCCCACCCACCCACCTCGCCCACCCCGCCCACCCACACCCACCCACCCTCCACCCCCCCCACCCACAAACCCCCCCACATCCACCCCAATCACCCGCCAACCCCGTCCACATTACCCTCCTCCCCCCCCCCGCCCACAACCCAGGCTCTCTAGGTATACCCTTGTCCCTAACACAACGTTCCATCACTTGGAAAGTTTTTCGCATAACTCGCAGTTATGCGAAAATTTTCTAGCGAGGATCCCCATCCAGAAGGAGAATTTCCAACGAAAGAATTTCCAAACAGGAGGAACATCTACTGTGACATCTAGTTGCATCTAAGAGGAGGAGCCTCGACTATGTTTCTTATAACATCATCTGGCAGGAGGAAAATTCAGCAATGACCCTTATATCTATATTCCCAAGTCTTCAACTACCTCCTTCAAGAAGTATAGAAGCCACGGTCCTTAATGCCAGGCATCGTTAATGAGTCATAAAAGTGGAAATGTGTGGTTTTGGTGTTGTTGTTGGTGGTGGTTTGGGGATGGTGGGATGGTGGTGATGTGGTGGCGGTAGTGGTGGTTGAGGGTGGTACCAGGGCCTCAAAACATTCTCCAACAGACCCAGTAATAGAGTGCAGCTGACACACCGCCCTTCCCTGCACACGCCCACCTCATACGTACACATTACCCGACCTCCGTACGTGGAGGCTGTTACTCATGCACACACACACACACACACACACACACACACATATACAACAGGCCTAGTGTCTAATCGACATGTGCCTAGGATAAAATGGTAACTAACATATGGACCTAATATTTACTTTGAGTAGTTTAGACATTGGGGACATCACATGTGAATGCCCGTCTTTGTTAGTAATCACGTGGTCCTGAACTTCGAATACATTGCAAAGTTAAAAGTGTCTTCGCTCGTTAAGCAGCACGAGTGACGTGAGAAGCCAAACTACAGAAGAGGGGACTAGACAGGTATGAGGAATTTCCTGCATGAGGTACAGTGGGAAAGAGAACTGGTGGGAAAAATAGTAAGCGGAATGATGGAATACGTGACCGCAGAAGAAGGACAATAGAATCAGTGGGAAGACCAGAACTAGCCTTTGGTTGACCCAGAGGTGCAGAGAGGCCAAAACTAAGTGTGCCAGAGAATGGAAGAAGTATAGAAGACAAAGGACCCAGGAAAATAAGGAGATTAGCCGAAGAGCCAGAAACGAATATGCAAGGATAAGGAGGGAGACCCAGCGTCAGTACGAGAACGACATAGCATCGGAAGCCAAATATAACACAAAGCTGTCATACAGCCACATCAGGAGGAAAGCAATAGTCAAGGACTAGGTAATCAGGCTGAGGAAGGAAGAAGAGATCACAAGAAACGACCAAGAAGTCTGTGAAGAGCTCAACACAAGATTTAAGAAAGTATTTTCAGTGGAAATTGCAGTACACACTACACACAACCGAGGAGGAGATGAAGAGGTTGCTAAGTAAACTAGATACCTCAAAAGCTGTGGGATCGGACATTTCTCCGTTGGTCCTGAGAGAAGGAACAGAGACACTGTGTGTGCCACTACCAACAATCTTCATCACATCTACAGAAACAGGGCAACAGCCTGAGGTGAGGATGTTATGCAGAAATGTGGGATAGCTGGGGGCTTGGTCTAAGGGCAAAGGCAAAAGTTACACACATCTCAAGCCCAAACCGGCCACCCAGGGCTATCCCAGTCAAAACAGAAAGCGCTAAACTGGTAAGTGTACTTCAAGGGGTTGGGTAACAGAAGGTTAGGCAAAAATGCCAGTTAGGAAAATATATCTATTTAGTCACCATAACATAACATAACAGAAAAACCTTTATCCTAAACGCCCAAATGAGGGTACACACAACAGCTGGCTGGAGGTTCAGCCACCATAACCACTAGGCTTCGTCAGCGTCAGGCCGTCATTACACTACAAACCTCATTTCTTACTTCCTCACTCATCCCAAAGCACCCTGACCATGTCAGAGCCTGGGTGAACATACAGGTAAGCCATATGAGAGCCTATGGCTTGAGAGGGGATAAACAAATGAGTGTACAACTACATACTTATCTTTAAATAACAGGCATCTCGACCGCCTGCTTTCACACCATGCTAACATCACAGTGACCCTCTAACCACGCCTTACTCTGTTACCCAAACATCCTTGGAAAATAAATCATTTATACAGATTTCTTTATAATTACAGTTAGAGTACTTTCAGTACCCCCAAAAGAACATTATGAATATAAAATTATTCTTTACAATGATATCATTCATAATATTATGGAACACTTTTCCACTATATGTTACATTACGATGTCATGCAGAACCCTGCATAAACTCACCCACCCCGACCATAGGTCTCACTCTGCTAGCGGGGTCCTACGGACAACGCTAGGCAACAAGAAAAAAAAAGAAAATAAGCTCCACTTTAAGGTCTGAGGCATACTGGCAAAAATAATATTCTCGGGACCATGACCACCATACAATCACGGTCTTTTGGTTATACATATATGCAATATTTACAACTGAGGAGGTACTAGGTTGCAGACATATGAAACTCGTCGAACATAAAAGTGATCAAGTTCTATGACCAACGAGCTCACAGTCACACTCTTAAACAGGCTGTTTTTAGGAAAAGGCACCATTACACCACAGCGCTGGCAGGCGCACGGCATTGATGCATTTTACCTAAATTACGTCAAGCAATTATAAACAAGCAAGTAAACTTTGTAAAAAAGTGCCCCGAGGAATACCAATTTTTATGACGTAACACCAAAGTTCAGTTAATGTGCAAGGGCAGACCAAATGTATGATGCACCAAAAAAAAAAAACTTTAGAACAATAAGTACATTTTTCAGGAGTTCAAAGAAAAGAACAAAAAGATGGTTACATGTTATATTCTACTGAGAAACACATCACCATTATCACTCCCAGCTCACAGCAATCTTTAGTAAAATCACTGGTTTCCATGGACACACCTCTAGAGAATCAGGAGAGCACAGGAGTGGGAAAATATTCAGGGCCCCCAAAAAAACAAGGGTGATAGGCACATAAATCTTGTTGGATGCGACTGCGGCCGTTTATAAAACCCGGGTTGTCATCATGAAGACCCCTAAAAGGTGACTCCAGGGGCCACAACCTACTTGTCATTCCAAGGACCCTGGAGTCACCCCAGCGGTGTTCAAAAAGGAAAAAATTGAAAAGAGTCTTGGAGACCACAACACTCGGATCAAACGACATGAACCAACGGTGGAGGGCATCACGCCAGCCCCCAATTCACTAAACGTTAAGGTCCAATAGTCCCTATTCCAACATAAAATCAGTAGGCGAGGCATTTCCAGCCAACACCTAAAAACGAAGCATACCTTAACTAGGCAATGGCCTTTGCATGTACTTCCACCCCTAAATACACACACCACACCACATTCTCGCTCCTTCACATCATGAATCACAAGCATTAAGAAGTTGGAGAAGAAGGAAACAAGGCCCACCTTGTAAGTTCTGATTGTGGTTTTCCTCATTAATGTGAAGGAACGTTTAAAGAATATGGTCATATACACGTTATAGGGTGAACTGATGAAGATATATGACACCTCAAATGTCTGCAACTGCTAACCCTAAAGCAAAAGCCTCCTCTTTCATATGGAGGTATAACTTCTTTGGTGCTGCTTCCTTTGTGTGAGAAGCAGCGAGGGCATTACTTCTCCTGCTCTTACCTGCAACAAGACGGACCCAAACCTCTGTATCATTTTGCAAAACCGGGGGTGGGTAACTCAGGATTACACATAAAAGATCTGAGGTTAATGGCATACAAAAGGTACATGCACAGAGATATTAAGTTACAAACTATGGGTGTGTCCTGGGCACACATGGTCATGGGAAGCAGATGACCCATCCCACTGTTCATTCACACAATTTGCATGTTGTTCATAAAGAGGAGACAAAACCTTATTTTTTAACTGTACCCTGGACGGCAGTCGTGCACGTTTTTCATTGTATCACTAGGTGTGAGACCAGTAAAAATACACTACGTCCACCGTCTCCTCGCTGGCATACATACACAGTTCTCTAGCAAATAAACCCTTCACTTCCTTCAACAGGAACCTATTTCTCCCCTGCTTACATCATGCCAGGCCTGCTGACATTCACAAAAGTGGAAACCTCTACCTCATGGGGTTGATACATGGCCATTTTCTGCATCCCAAAAACTCTTTCACTAAGGTGCTCCATGGATGAGCCAAAACACTTAAACCTGTCTAGTCAGATGATCCGAAAATCTTCCACAATCTCTTACAATTTGCCTGCTTACATTATCTTTCTCAGGGACTTTATCTTCATATTTTGAAGTCACCACACAGTTCCATCATAGCCTTCCCAGGACCCGGCTATACAATGCCAGTCCATCGCTCCAAGCTTCCAGATGTGTAGCACCAACTCATTAGTCCACGATCATCCTTGCGGATGGCGACTGTGTTATGCACTAGTGCCATCGACCTCATCCCTTAGCAATATTTTCTGACAAACGAGAAAAAACACCGTCTGGGGAAAACATCACCTTCTTAGTTTCAGCAAGAACTTAATGATTCCAGAGTGCTTACCCCACACGGTAATGAAAGGGAAGGGAATTCTCTCCCAGTCCTTCTGGTACTGGGGAGGAAAACAAATATGCATTGCCCTAAAGAGTATGGGAAACCATGGAGCTTTTCCTATGACTCACTAGGATGATATACATGGTAAATTTAACCTCCAGTGGCCTCTCAAAACTACATTGAACATTTCATAAAATATGACTTCTGGGTGATTTGTGCAAAGCCTAAGAGACAAAAAATGTTTCACCAGAATCTCAAAACCATGACACACACAAAATTAATCAGGAAAGGGTATAGACTCTGGTTAACCTGTTAGAAAAGGAATTTATTAATAAAACACTGTTATTTAGCTCTCCTGTCTTAACATTGAATATGCCCGTTCCTTCAGAATATGTAAACCAAATACTGACAAGACACTTAATAGTTTGCCGCGTCCAGTAAGCACAGGTCCTCTTAAAATGGAGTCTTGCTCATTGATCAACTCTGCAAAAATAAAACACTTGGTAAATTTGGGAACAACTCCTCCGCGACAACAGATAAATGAATAGTGTTCCGGAGGTCACATCCTTCCCGGGCCTCACTTCAGCTGCTGCAGAGTCAGGCGGATTTTTGTTCACATCTGCACCAAGACCACTTCTCCAACCGAGTTCCGGGTGAGCCGGTTCTTCACTGCTCAGTGTCTCCTGGCAGGTCAGGATCAATGAACAGGCTCCCATGCCAAACCTTCAACACAGGGTGCAGAAGGGTCACAGGGAGGCACAGCTTCCTGCTTGTTCCATGTTTAGTCAGAAAGCACATTGAAAAATTTTCTGGTACCGTTGCTCCAATTGGGACAGTACCACCTTGTAAGGCAGGGGTCCTGCAAAACCAAACATTCCTCACTTTTGAGGAGTCCACAAACGTTGTTGCCTAGTAGAAGGTCAATCCGCAAAAGGTACATCTCTGCATTACATACAGGTAGGTACCCAGACTGGTACTCAGACTCTAACCATAACCTGTGCACTGGTGTCCTGACAGGGAACTCCAGTTATCATTTTTAAGATAAATGTTACAATCCAGTTGTAGGTGTCATATGACACTGGCATTACACCCTGCGGAAAGCAAGGTGGATGTGCTACAAGTGTCCTCAAAAGATAAACACCCGTGACCCTTCCTTCATTTTGGTTTTAAGGCCACAGTAGACTTACTTGAATATACCTTCATCGAGGGTCAAAGACAGTTGGTTTTTTGGATACCTTGGGGCAAGACTGCCATTGCAAGGCCACATCATGTGTAATCATTGTATTTACTGGAGTCAAAAATCTGTCGCAGCTGGTCCCTAAGCATCTTTCGGGTCAATTTGGCTGCAGGTGGCCATGTTTTTGCAAATATGAACGTGATTAGGTTTAAAGGCCCTGCCCATTTGACCTAGGTTGGATCCTTGGTTCTGGGGAAATGGGCTCGTCCCATCCTGTTCCTTGTAGTCTGGACATGTGACAAGCGACTTAGAACCTCCTCGAGTGGGTACTCGGAAAATTATGGTTATTAAAACTCTTTTGGATATTAGGCTGATAAATGGGTGGCTTAAACTTCTGAAATTCTTATTCCTATTGGTGGGTGGAGAAAACTTACCATTATTAGTTGTGGGGTGTGGTAAATACTACCAATTTTGAGGTTTGCTAAAAATTATCACCCAGTTTAATGCTCATTATTAAATTCATCAAGATCCTTTCCTAAGATATGGCCTTAAGGTCAGAAGGATCTTTTCTCAAAGATCCTCATAACAAACATTAAGGGTAAGTACACCTTCATAATGCCTGACATCCCCTTTGAGCGCCACCACCTATTTAGGAAGTGACAATCTTCTCTTACCATTATCATCCACCAAAGTCTGCCTGTCTGAAACTTTAGACCTCTGAATTTCTTGCCGGTACTTTCCGGCAAACATTTGATAAGCCAGTAAACTACCTCTTTTAGGCTTATGATTAATCAGAAAGGGCAGATCCTCTAGAGCACTATTAGCTGTAACCCTTTACAACGAATTGGGTTTCGCTAATGTCACCCATTCCTTTTCCGGCCAAAAGGGATTTGGCCGTCCCTTTCAAATTAAACAGAAAAAAAACTGGTCTGGGTCTTTCTCTAGGACTTGGGCAAATTTTATGGCTTTACCAAATGGAAAAACATCTACCCTTGTGTCTGTGTCTGGTGTGAGAAGCAGCTGCCTTCTTTAGCTTCTTTCTGAGCCCTAAGTCCTCTAGGCTCTCTGCTTCCTGGATCTTAGTGCGATCATTCCTTTAACCGTTCCTTTTCTACTGCAAACTAGGGTTAATTTCATTTGCTAAAATTATGCTTCTTATCAGGTCCCTATCATGGGGATTTGATTCAATGTCACCTTCCAATGCATGGTCATCCTCAGGAATTTTTACAGTGTCCGCCATTTTGGGAAATAATAGGCACCAAATCTTACTACCAGCCAAAGCAACTTACTGATTATAAACTAATAAAGCACACAGCAAGTTCATATACTGAAGTAGTATATTCACAAGGAGTTGTTATGTGACTCCCTCAAAAAATTAAACAGGATTGCACACAAAAAGAAAACCACTGGCAGAAAAAAAATAAGACTACTGCACTTGCAAGGTAAAGTATTCAGAAAATTTAGGTGAACTTCCCCTAAAAATCAGCAAGATTGTACTGCAAGGGGTAAATTATGCTCAAAATATCAAGTATTATAACAACTCCTAAAATTCAACAATATGGCTAGAAAGGTAAATGATTTATAGAGTTTATTAATAAGAACACCCTAAAACCAGCAATTATTATACAGAAAGGTAAAATTTTCACAGGTTTTAATTAATATAACACCAAAAACTAGCAATGTTGCCACACACAAAAGTAAATAATTCACGGGTATTTAATTATTATTAAACACCCTAAAAAAATCCTGCAATATTGGCAATACAAAGGTAAATTATTTACAGGGTATTAATTAATAATAACACCCTAAAAACTAGACATTTGTTGCACAAACAGTAAATTATTCACAGGGTATTAATTAATAATACACACCCTAAAAAACCAGCAATTATTGCAAACAAAGTAAATTATTATTTTAGTGTGAGTGTTATAGATGAATGCTTCCTCTACCAACCGTAAGATTGATTATGACTTTCCAGGTTGCAAACTTGAATTACCCATAAAATTTGATAATTCTCCCATTTAAAGGCCCACATGCTATGCAGAAATGTGGGATTGCTGTGGTGGGCTTGAGCCCTGGTCTATGGGCTAAGGTAAAAGTTACAACATGCTCAAGCCAACCGGCCACCCAGGGCTATCCCAGACTAAAACAGAAAGCGCTTAAACTGGTAGTGTACTCAAGGGGTTGGGTAACAGCAGGGTTAGGCAAAAATTCCCAATTATGGAAAAATAATCTATTTTAGTCCCTAAAATAAACTTAACAGAAAAAACCTAATCCTAAACGCCAAATGAGGGGTAACACACAACAGTGGCTGGAGGTTCAGCCCACCATACCATAGGCTTCGTCAGGCGTCTGGCCGTCAATACACTACTACAAACCTCATTTCTTACTTCCTCCATCATCCCACAGCACCCTGACCATGTCAGAGGCCTGATGTGAACATACAGGTAAGCCATATGAGAGCCTATGGCTTGGTTGGATAAACAAAATGAGTGTACAACTACAAACTTATTTAACATACACAGCATCTCGACGCCAGCCTCTACACACCATGCTAACGTCACGTGACCCTCCTAACACGCTTACTACTGCGTACCCAAACATTTTTGGAAAATAAATCATTAACAGAATTTCTTTATCTAATTACAGTATAGAGTCTTTAACCAGTTACCCCGAAGCCACACTATGAATTATAAAATTATTCTTTACAATTATAACATTCATATATTATGGTCACACTTCTCCACTTTATATACCATTACCGATGTCATGCAGAACCTGACCATATACAGAGGAAGACAGCAATGTAGTCCCATTTTTTAGAAAGGAGAAAGACAGGCAACATTAAAACTACAGACAATGTCACTGAATGTATAGCTGATACAATGTCTTGGGAGTAGATTATTAGAAGGAGTGGTGGGCACCTAGAACTGGAATGAACTTATACACGATAAACAGCACGGTTTCCAGGGGAAGGGAAATCTGTGTCAACCTTAAAGTCGTTTTACTACAAGTGACAAAAGTAAGACAAAGAGTGAGAGGGGTGGGTCGACTGCCATTTTTGAACTGTAAGAACGTTTCGACAAAGTTCTGTGGGGAAAATGCTAAAGTATCAGGCAGGAATTAACACGAAAGGTACTGCACTGTTGCTGGTACGAGTGCTGGTTACGTGACGAGGTGAGTGCGAGGGAAAGTGCTGTTTCTGGTTATATGTGAATGACATAACTGAAGGGATAATTTTGAGGTGTTTCTGTTTACAGACGATATGAAGCTAGTGCGAAGAATTCAAACGAATCAGGCTAAGGTAGGACTACAATATGATCTGGACAGGCTGTAAGCCTGGTCCAACAACTAGGTCATGGAGTACAGGCTAGGGGGCCAAAGGGTGCAACCCTCACTCAAGGGTTGGGGTGAGTATCATACCCAGCACATCTCCTGAGGCGCACATCAGCCAAATAACTGTTGAAGTATATGGGCGCCTGGCAAAGCTTAGAAAAGAGTTTCGATATTTGAGTAAAGAGTCATTCAAAATACTGTACACTGTGTACGTTAGGCCCATATTGGAGTATGCAGTAGGAACCCTCACCTGGTCAAGCTCGTCAAGGAATTAGAGAAAGTGCAAAGGTATGCAGCAAGACTAATCTCGGAGCTATGAGATATGACTTATGAGTAGAGGTTAAGAAAAATGAACTTGACGACACAGGAATATAGGAGGGATGGGGGGGGATAATAAGACATAAAACACTGAGACTAATTGACAAGGTGGATTGGGAGAGAATGTTTCAGAGATGGGATACAGCAACAAAGGGTCACAACTGGAAGCTGAAGATTCAGATGAGTCACAAGGATGTTAGGAAGTATTTTCTCAGTCGCAGAGTTGTCAAGAAGTGGAACAATCTGGAGAGTGATGTAGAGGAGGCAGGATCCATACACAGCTTTGTGAAGAGGTACGATAGAGCTCATGGAGCAGGGAGAGAGTGTAGGGGTCGCTGTGACGCGACCCCTTCCTACTACAACTAGGTGAGTTCAAACACACACACACACACACACACACACACACACACACACACACACACACACACACACACACACACACACACCACACACACACACACACATAGAACACACAATACTACTTTTGGTATATGTGAATGAGAAACCAGATGAGACTGAGTCGGATTTGTTATTGTTTGCTGACGATGTTAAATTAATGAACATATGGAACAGCTGTGTGTGTGGTGTATGTTGTGTGGTGTGTTTATGTGTGTGTGCGTGGTGTATATGTGTAGTATGGGTATGTATATTAGTCGATCAGTTTACAACACGCATGAATGTGTGTCAGTATATAACACACATAAATGTGTGTCCAGATTTTTTCTTCAAATTCAAGCTATGTTTAACCTCAAGTCTTCCTCTGTTTTGCTAACTTTCTCTTAAAGTATTTCAGCTGTTCTTTCCTCCTCGTAGTATAATACTCAATAAAAAAATGGTAATTTGTTTACCAAGCATTACATTAATTGGAGCAAGGTTAGGTTATGTTAATTTTGGTGAAATATATATATATAATTTACACATACTATTAATTTGTGGAATATATTTGTTAACCATATAGAAAAACAAAAATTAAGCAGTACATTTGTAAATGTAACTCAGCATATTTACGCGATTTTCTTTTCTATTAACGACATGATCAATACTTGTTCACATCTTATGAAAATGTGGTTTCTAAAACCCTGCCGTTTCTACGGTGCACTTCCACCACTGTGAATGCTACCCACAACAGTCTGCTAGCACCAAGGTACGTATGTACAGCCAGGTGAGCAGAGTCAGTAAGTTTGGAGACCTACCATACATTTCGCCCTGCTTGAGAATCGAACACTGTCCCCTTCGTTTTCTGAGCAAAGTGTATTAAGAACCTTTATTATGCTGTATGCTGAGGAACATTTTCTCAGCATATAGGTATGCTGAGTAATACCTGGTATGCGCAGTAATACCTGGTATGCGCAGTAATACCTGGTATGCGAAGTAATACCTGGTATGCGCAGTAATACCTGGTATGCGCAGTAATACCTGGTATGCGAAGTAATACCTGGCTACAAGTGTCGTACCGAGGTTTCTGTGTCGCCACAATTTCTACAACTACACACATCTCGTCACTGACCCCAGAAGCTACTTCACCATCCACAGTCATGAGGACACTTTATAATACACTCCTCACCGCTGAAAAATAATTGTGCAAGTCTTCTCTGGAATTTGCGATAAATAAGCAAAAATTCTCTAGAAAAATAACGATAAATGGA
>NC_069419.1:41156716-41164216 GCF_026875155.1 Cherax quadricarinatus | reverse complement strand
AAAGGAGGAAAGAGGGGGGAAGGAGAAGACAGACAGGAGATCCAGACCCAGGAAGAAGATCAAATACAGCCTCCCTCACAACTTCCTATAGAAGCCCCCAAACCAGGTCAACCCCAGTGCAACCAAACATTCTAAACCAAAACACCCATGCCATATCCAATGCCCCCACTCACTGCATCACAAACTCCACCCCAACAGCAACCACCCATAGTTCCTTACCAGGTCTCCCACTTCCCCAACCCCAATATACCCCCCAGACCACAGTCTTAGAAAAGAAGTTGAAGGTGTGGTATACAAATGCAGATGGAATAACAAATAAGTGTGAGAAGTGGCATGAAAGAATCAAGGAGACATCCCCAGACATAATAGCACTCACAGAAACAAAACTCACCAGAATAATAACAGATGCAGTCTTTCCACCCGGATATCAAATCCTCAGGAAAGACAGAGGGAGGAGAGGGGAAGGAGGAGTTGCACTGCTCATTAAAAACCAGTGGGGTTTTGAGAAAATGGAAGGAATGGATGGCATGGGCGAAAGGGACTACTTAGTAGAAACAATCCAGTCTGAGGGACATAAGGTGATAATTGCAGTAATGTACAACCCACCACAAAACTGCAGGAGGCCAAGAGAAGAATACGATGAGAACAACAGAACAATGGTCGACATACTAGCCGAGGTGGCCAGAAGAGCACACATGGGGGGAGCAAAGTTACTAGTTATGAGTGATTTCAATCACAAGGAGATTGACTGGAAAAACCTGGAGCCCCATGGGGGTCCCAAAACATGGAGAGCCAAGATGATGGATGTGGTGCTGGAAAACCTCATGCACCAACATGTTAGAGACACTACCAGAGAGAGAGGTGAGGATGATCCAGCAAGACTGGACTTTGTATTCACCTTGAGTAGTTCGGACATCGAGGATATCATGTATGAAAGGCTCCTAGGAGCTAGTGATCATGTGGTTCTGTGCTTTGACTACATAGTTGAGCTTCAAGTGGAGAAAGTAGCAGGAGTAGGATGGGAAAAACCAAACTACAAAAGGGGGAACTACTCAGGCATGAGGAACTTCCTGCAAGACATTCAGTGGGAGAGGGAACTGACAGGAAAACCAGTACAAGAAATGATGGACTATGTGGCAACAAAATGCAAGAAGGCAGAGGAGAGGTTTGTTCACAAGGGAAACAGAAATAATGGGAAGAACAGAACGAGTCCTTGGTTCACCCAAAGGTGTAGGGAGGCAAAAACTAGGTGTACTAGAGAATGGAAAAGGTACAGAAGACAGAGAACTCAGGAAAATAAAGAGATTAGCCGAAGAGCCAGAAACGAACATGCACAGACAAGAAGGGAGGCTCAGCGACAATATGAAAATGACATAGCATCGCAAGTCAAGTCTGACCCGAAGCTGTTGTATAGCCACATCAGGAGGAAAACAACAGTCAAAGACCAGGTAATCAGACTGAGGAAGGGTGATGGGGAGCTCAAAAGAAACGACCGAGAGGTATGTCAGGAGCTCAACACGAGATTTAAAGAAGTATTTACAGTGGAAACAAGTAGGACTCCAGGAAATCAGAACAGGGGGTACACCAACAAGTGCTGGATGAGGTACACATAACCAAGGAGGAGGTGAAGAAGCTGCTATGCGAACTTGACACCTCAAAGGCGGTGGGACCAGACAACATCTCTCTGTGGGTCCTTAGAGAGGGAGCAGAGATGCTGTGTGTGCCATTAAAAAAGATCTTTAACACATCCATTGAAACTGGGCAACTCCCTGAGGTATGGAGATGGCAAATGTAGTCCCAATTTTTAAAAAGGGAGACAGACATGAGGCACTAAACTACAGACCTGTATCACTAATGTGTATAGTATGCAAAGTCATGGAGAAGATCATCAGGAGGAGAGTGGTGGAGCACCTGGAAAGAAACAAGTGTATAATTGTAATAATGTTGGTAGAATTACCGACAATATGTAAAGTAAAAGAACACAAGTGCAGCTAATGTGACATTTTATTGTGGCAACGTTTCGCTCTCCAGGAGCTTTGTCAAGCCGATACAAGCAGTATATGGACACAGAGGGTATATAAAGGCTCAGGGTGAGGTGGAATACTAGTGAGGTACCATTTCGATGTTCACTAGTGGTAGTAGTAGTAGTAATAGTAGTAGTGACAATATGGTAGAGCAATTAATTCGTACATGAGTAAAAGGATATAAAAGCTATTACTTGGGTAACATAAAAATAGGTTGGACAACTATAGACTGGATAGAGGCAGCCTTTTTCAGTGTTCACTCTCTGTAATGTGCTTTGTGTAGTATAACAGGAGAGACTATGTGATAGCAGGGTTTACTGTTTTCAGGAGGATTCTCGCTAAGACTTCAGAGATGGTGAAGCTGCCGTTGTTTTGTTTAATTGTATTTGAAACAGCGATCAGTGCTGATTCGAGGCACTTGCGTCTGCGGAAATTAGTTTCTTTGATCACTAATTGGGCGTCTCTGAATTTTATGAGATGATTGTTAGAATTTCGGTGTTGTACACAGGCGTTGTTCAAGTTATCGTTCCTTCATGCGTAAATGTGTTCATTGAGGCGGGTGTCGAGGTTTCTTGCTGTTTCACCTACATAAATCTTGTCACAGCCTCCACAGGGTATAGTGTAAACCCCTGCATTGACTGGTTCGTGGTGCTTTGATTTTGTTCTGGTTAGATCCTTTATTGAAGTGCTAGAAGCGATGGCGACTCTGGTGTTAGCTTGTGAAAGTACTTTAGAAACATTCAGTGCAACCTGGCTGTTGGGAAGAATTATAACTTTGTTGGAAGTGGTGCGTAGAGAATTAATGATCTGAAGAGCTCTTTTCTTGCAGTCTTTGATGAAAAAGGAAGGAAAATGTAACTCAGTGAAGGTTTGGTGAATGCATGTACATTCCTCGTCAAGAAACTCAGGACTACAAATTCGGTATGCCCTTAGGAAAAACCCGATGATGATGCCTCTTTTGGTCTTGGTATCTTGACTGGAATAGAAGTGTGTGAGATCATTTTTATTGGTAGGTTTCCGATAAACTTGAAATCTTAGGTTGTTGTCTACTTTGTGAATGAGGACGTCGAGGAAAGGTAGCTTGTCATTGGACTCTTCTTCTAGTGTAAACTGGATCGCCGGTTCAACTGCGTTGAGCCTTGCCTGAAGATCCCGTACATCAAAACGTTTTGGAGTTATTACGAGGACATCGTCCACGTAACGTAACCAAGTGACGCTTGAAGGGATGATGTTGGCGAAGTGTTCAGACTCTACGTGTTCCATGTATAAGTTGGCTAGGACGGCACTGATGGGGGACCCCATTCCCATGCCGTAGGTTTGTTTGTAGAGCCTGTTATTGAAAGAAAAACAGTTGAAATTAACACAGAGTTCAATCAAGTCAACAAAATCTCCGGGAGGTAGAGGAAGATTAAGGTCCTGATTGACTTTACGTCGTAGAACCTCGATGGCTTTTGTGGTAGGTACTTTTGTGAAGAGGGAAGTCACGTCCAAACTGCTTAGTTTCTTGTTACGGATGGAGAGGTTGCGGATGCGGTTGAGAAGGTTCCCTGAGTGTTTAAGATGAGCGGGGCTGATGGTCCATATATGCTTGTATCGACTTGACAAAGCTCCTGGAGAGCGAAACGTTGCCACAATAAATGTCACATTAGTTGCACTTGTGTCCTTTTACTTTACATAAGTGTATAATTGACAACAAGCATGGTTTCAGGGAAGGAAAATCCTGTGTCACAAACCTACTGGAGTTTTATGACAAGGTGACAGAAGTAAGACAAGAGAGAGAGGGGTGGATCGACTGCATTTTTCGGACTGCAAGAAGGCCTTCGACACAGTTCCTCACATGAGGTTACTGCAAAAGCTAGAGGATCAGGCACACATAACAGGAAAGGCACTGCAATGGATCAGAGAATACCTGACAGGGAGGCAACAACGAGTCATGGTACGTGACGAGGTGTCAAAGTGGGCGCCTGTGACAAGCGGAGTTCCACAGGGGTCAGTCCTAGGACCTGTGCTGTTTTTGGTATATGTGAATGACATAACGGAAGGGATAGACTCAGAAGTGTCCTTGTTTGCAGATGATATGAAGTTAATGAGGAGAATCAAATCGGACAAGGATCAGGCAGGACTACGAAGAGGCCTGGACAGGCTACAAGCCTGGTCCAGCAGCTGGCTCCTTGAGTTTAACCCTGCCAAATGCAAAGTCATGAAGATTGGGGAAGGGCAAAGAAGACCGCAGACACAATATAGTCTAGATGGCCAAAGAATGCAAACCTCACTCAAGGAAAAATATCTGGGGGTGAGTATAACACCGAGCATATCTCCTGAGGCGCACATCAATCAGATAACTGCTGCAGCATACAGGTGTCTGGCAAACCTGCGGATAGCATTCCGATACCTCAGTAAGAAATCGTTCAAGACTCTGTATACCATTTACGTCAGGCCCATACTGGAGTATGCAGCACCAGTTTGGAATCCACATCTGGTCAAGCACGTCAAGAAATTAGAGAAAGTGCAAAGGTTTGCAACAAGACTAGTCCCAGAGCTAAGGGGATTGTCCTACGAAGATAGGTTGAGGGAAATCGGCCTGACGACACTGAAGGACAAGAAGGTCAGGGGAGACATGATAACGACATATAAAATACTGCGCGGAATAGACAAGGTGGACAAAGACAGGATATTCCAGAGATGGGACACAGAAACAAGAGGTCACAATTGGAAGTTGAAGACTCAGGTGAATCAAAGGGATGTTAGGAAGTATTTCTTCAGACATAGAGTAGTCAGGCCGTGGAATAGCCTAGAAAATGACGTAGTGGAGGCGGGAACCATACATAGTTTTAAGGCGAGGTATGATAAAGCTCGTTGAGCAGGGAGAGAGAGGACCTAGTAGCAGTCAGTGAAGAGGCGGGGCCAGGAGCTATGACTCGACGCCTGCAACCACAAATAGGCGAGTACACACACACACACACACACACACACACACACACACACACACACACACACACACACACACACACACACACAAAGACGGAGACAGACAGAAAGACAGAACAGAAAGACGGAGAGGTGGGGCACACCACCAAGTGCTGGACACAGTACACACAACCGAGGAAGAAGTGAAGAGGCTTCTGAGTGAGCTAGATACCTCAAAGGCAATTGGGCCAGATAACATCTCCCCATGGGTCCTGAGAGAGGGAGCAGAGGCGCTATGTGTACCCCTAACAACAATATTCAATACATCTATCGAAACAGGGAGATTGCCTGAGGCATGGAAGACAGCAAATGTAGCCCAAATCTTTAAAAAAGAAGACAGACATGAAGCACTAAACTACAGACCAGTGTCACTGACATGTATAGTATGCAAAATCATGGAGAAGATTATCAGGAGAAGAGTGGTGGAACACCTAGAAAAGAATGATCTCATCAACAGCAGCCAACATGGTTTCAGGGACGGGAAATCCTGTGTCACAAGCCTACTGGAGTTCTCTGACATGGTGACAGCAGTAAGACAAGAGAGAGAGGGGTGGGTGGATTGCATATTCTTGGACTGCAAGAAGGCGTTTGACACAGTTCCTCACAAGAGATTGGTGCAAAAACTGGAGGACCAAGCAGGGATAACAGGGAAGGCACTACAATGGATCAGGGAATACTTGTCAGGAAGACAGCAGCGAGTCATGATACGGGCGAGGTGTCAGAGTGGGCACCTGTGACCAGCGGGGTCCCACAGGGGTCAGTCCTAGGACCAGTGCTGTTTCTGGTATTTGTGAACGACATGACGGAAGGAATAGATTCTGAGGTGTCCCTGTTTGCAGATGATGTGAAGTTTATGAGAAGAATTCACTCGATCGACGACCAGGCAGAACTACAAAGGGATCTGGACAGGCTGCAGACCTGTCCAGCAATTGGCTCGTGGAGTTCAATCCCACAAAGTGCAAAGTCATGAAGATTGGGGAAGGGCAAAGAAGACCGCAGACGGAGTACAGTCTAGGGGGCCAGAGACTACAAATCTCACTCAAGGAAAAAGATCTTGGGGTGAGTATAACACCAGGCACATCTCCTGAAGCGCACATCAACCCAAATAACGGCTGCAGCATATGGGCGCCTGGCAAACCTCAGAACAGCATTCCGACATCTTTAATAAGGAATCATTCAGGACCCTGTCCCACCGTGTACGTTAGGCCCATATTGGAGTATGCGGCACCAGTTTGGAACCCACACCTAGCCAAGCACGTACATGCATACATACTACAAACATACATACGTACATGCATACATACATATGTGCATACATACATATGTGCATACATACATACATACATACATTATACATACATACAAACATACATAGTACATACTACACAAATACATACATACGTACATACACACATACATACATACATACATACATACATACATACATACATACTCACATAACATACATAATACATACATACATACATACATACATACATACATTCATACATACATACATACATACATACATACATACATGCTTGCATGCATACATACATACATACATACATACATACATACATACATACATGCTTGCATACATACATACATACATACATACATACATACATACATACATAAATTCGCACATACATACATTCATACATACTACACAAATGCATACATACATAATACATACTACACAAATACAAAACATACATACATACTACACAAATACATACATACGTACATACATACATACATACATACATACATACATACATACATACATACATACATACATACATACATACATACATACATGCAAACATACATACATACATACATACATACGTACATGTATGCATTCATACATACATACATACATACATACATACATACATACATACATGCAAACATACATACATACATACATACATACATACATACATACATACATACATACATACATACATACGTACATGTATGCATACATACATACATACATACTACACAAATGCATATATACATACATACATACATACATACACACATGTTTGCAGATGACGTGAAGTTGATGAGAAGAATTCACTCGATCGAAGACAAGGCAAAACTACAAAGGGATCTGGACAGGCTACAGACCTGGTCCAGCAATTGGCTCCTGGAGTTCAACCCCACCAAGTGGAAAGTCATGAAGATTGGGGAAAGGCAAAGAAGACCGCAGACGAAGTACAGTCTAGGGGGCCAGAGACTACAAACCTCACTCAAGGAAAAAGATCTTGGGGTGAGTATAACACCAGGCACATCTCCTGAAGCGCACATCAACCAAATAACTGCTGCAGCATATGGGCGCCTACCAAACCTCAGAACATCATTCCGACATCTTAATAAGGAATCGTTCAGGACCCTGTACACCGTGTACGTTAGGCCCATATTGGAGTATGCGGCACCAGTTTGGAACCCACACCTAGCCAAGCACGTAAAGGAACTACAGAAAGTGCAAAGGTTT
>NC_069419.1:41151716-41154216 GCF_026875155.1 Cherax quadricarinatus | reverse complement strand
GGATCGACACCATGCCTAACCCTTCTAGGGTAGGGTAGGTGCCTGAGCCCGAGCCTTTAGCTCATAAGACTGTCATTCCCATTTGCTCCCTTGGGGCGGGGATGGCAGACCAGAGAGGCCTAGCTTGTGGCTAGGCCTGGGGACAGTTGGTCCCAAAGATGAGGAGGTACTTGTGCCTCCTCCCATGGGAGACTTAGGTCTCAGACACTCCCTAAAGAGGGAGCCAAGGCCGGGCCACCACTTGGAAAAGGCCCGGGCCGGGAGAATACCGGCGAATCTTTAATAATAATAATAATAACTTGTGGTAGGAAACACATCTATACAATATACACCAATGTCTTGTATCGAGAGATAAATGACGGAAGACCTTTTAACTTCTGTACATACAGTCTTGACAGTTATAGCGACGTCACCATCACATAGGAGACGTATATAAACACAGAGATAACAAAACATTCACATAACTATTATACACAATTAGTCACAGCTGACCAGCCCGTTAGATTACCCACTGAACGCACACAAATTATCTCAAATCTCTTAACCCCAAGGCTTTATATTCAGACGGGAAGTCTTTCTCCCATCTCCCCTCATATACCAACCTATTTCCACACTTTGTCCTATGAATCGTTCCCGCTAAAACCCGAATTCTGCCATTACCTTCAACGTGCCTTATAGCCCATGATACATAAATATAATCGGCCACGACGTACGACACCGCACGTTGTACACACATGTCGACCCCACCTACATCAAAACTCAACGCTCGGAGCGCCGACAAACATCCCCCCCCCACCAATCGCAAAACCCTACTGAACCACGCACGTACCATACCTAAAGCTTCACAGAAATACACAACGTGAAAAGCGTGAAAAGCGGATTCCTCCGCCCCGCACGCCGAACAACCCCGGTCCTCCTCCAAACGCCGATTATACAACACCACCCCGGACGGCAGGATTCCATGCAAAAATTTAAAAACCACTTCCCGTACTTGAGGAAGGAGACGCAACTGTTGGAGCCGCCTCTATATATCACTCCACGCGTACATGGAGTACATTCCTTCAACTCGCACCACGACTCTCTCCATACCCGCCCTTTCCAAAGTACATAATTTAACACTCCGCACGTCCCGCATGCGCAATAACACGCGGAGCATCGTCTCGCACCTAATTAAATCCCTCCCTCCTCACCACCTGCGCAGGTCGCGATACATTTCAGTTAACCCACCCAGTCGGAGAAAACGACGCTTCACATAACATGCTATGACACGAGCCCCTAGAGGAATGAGACCTAACCCTCCCAGATGCATTGGTGTCTCTACCACCGCCCTTGTGAGCCAATCGCACCCCGAGCCCCACAAAAATCTATAAACTCTATGCAAAAGACGTTTGACATCCCCCTGCAACAGAGGATACAGTGCAGCAACATGCCATACTTTACTATAAAGCAGAACATTAATGACCACCGCCCTCTGGTGCAGGGTTAATAAATGTCGCGGCCGTAGACTATTTAAACGCCGCAAAACACTATGTACCACCTTCCCCGAATTACATGCCCTCGTCTGATCAACCTCTCGCATATACTGAATACCACATATAGTGATACGATCAACCACCGTCCACATCTCTGTATCCACCCCTTCTCCCACCCACTCTCCCAACTCCATAATCTTCGATTTTTCTCTATTAACACACATCCCAAATACATCAACAAGTCTCCCAACAAAACCCAACTGCTCCCTCATACGTAATAGCACAGTAGTATCATCTACATAACCTACAAGGGCTGGTCGACCACTACTCGAACCCCACGACGAATCTACTCCCCGCCCACAAACAGCCCAGTAAAAAGGGTCCTGCATACAAGCAAAAAGCATTTGAGACATGGGGCATCCCTGTCGAATTCCCCTGTTCAAGTGGACAAAGACACCTAACTTCCCATTAATTTGTACTTTAAAAAACCCAAAACCATTGTACAAAGAACGGGCCCACATGACGACCTCATTTCCAAAACCCTGCCATCTCATGAATTTCCACATCACCTCCCTTTCCACACTATCAAAAGCAGCTTGCCAGTCTAAAGCCAAACACCACCCCCGCCCCTCGTTCCGCATTCCTCGACAAACTCCCTGATATTCCCATGACCATCATACATCGACCTACCCGGCACGCCAAACTGACCCTTATGGATTACCTTATCAAACACTTTCTTAATCCTATTCATTAAAAGTTTTGCATATAATTTATAGTCACTACACATTAACGATTTTGGGTCGATAATCCTTAATCGCTACGGGTACGTCACATTTTCTAACTAACACCAAAACTGCCGTACGCTGAGACAAACCTAACACCCCCCGTCCTCCTTCATCGCATTGAGTAAACGAACCATAAAAGTCCGTATTACCTCCCAATGTTGGATATAAAATTCACACGAGATGCCGTCAATGCCTGGCGCCTTACCCTTGCTCATTCCCTGCAACGCCTCCCAACCTCCCCCG
>NC_069419.1:41124478-41146978 GCF_026875155.1 Cherax quadricarinatus | reverse complement strand
TTTTTCTGAAGGCCGAAAAGACCAAATAATTGACATTGGGAAAATAATCCCATAGGTTTTTCGAAAAAGAAAGGGAAAACATGCCCACTCACCAGCACCTGGCCCCAAATTCAGCAATTATTTTCGAAAAAGGGCGAAAAATACCACTACACAAGCTTTTAGTATTTTTTGGGGAAAAAACTAGATTAGGAAAAAAATGAAAAAGAATGCAGACATACTCTGAAAAGGGGAGGAAGTAAACGCAGCCAAATATTTACAGACAAAAATTAACACCCCACCCAAAAAATTTTTTCGAAAGTGATAAATGCCAAAATTTTAAAAATTTTTATTAAACAACAATCTACACAACTCAAACCACACATTTAGAAATGCAAAATAATGCTTTTACAACAAAATTACGGAGGCGTTGGAAAAAAATCGAACCCCAGATTGTTATCATAATTTTTACAAAAAAACCTTTTTACAAATGCTCAGGGGTGATTGCACACAAAAAGACATAGGCACAACAGGGAAAATGGGCAATGGATTTGAAAAATTCTGACACAGAACTGAGTAGTTAAAAAAAGAAAAATCCACACAGCGATGTAAAAAGCTCAAAACCCCCAAGTTGGCACTGCCTTTTGGGATCGTACTATTTCTCTCGCTTTTCTGCATTAATACAAAAACCCCTTTACTGTTTTGTATCATCTTTTGCAATGACACCAAAATAAGCAGAAAAAATTACCTCGTAGAAGACACTGAAAAAACGCAAGAAGTAAGTAAAAAGCCACTGACCTTTTTTTCAAAGAAAACAAAAGGGCAAATATCACGACATTTAGGAATGACGGGGGGAAGATTTAAATTTTCCGCCCAAGATGCTTTTATTTTTTATCCCCTATCCACCTGTGGGGGGTAACAAAGAGCATAGGATTCACATAGGGCCCCAAAAACTAGGGCCCCCAAAGGATTTTCAGGAGTACATCTGGATTTATAACTACAATTCCTTTTTCTGTTGCAAGCAAATTTGGAAAATTCGCTCATGATCAGGGGTCTTTTTTTCATTAAAAAAATCTTGACATATCAATAGGTTTAGAACTTTCAAAACAAGAGAAATAGTGCCAAATTTTTTGCGTTCCCCTCGTTTAGAATATTGATTAATGTTTACGCCTTTCGGGGTTTGGGAGAGTATCACAGTATTCTTTGGGAACGAAGGGAAAGAGAGAATGTATATGATAAAATATCCCTGTTAAGTACTTGAGAGCCTAGTCCCAAATCTGTACAACTGCCATACATGGAGCGAGAGATGTGGGATGAAATGCAAAATATACCTAGCGGGCAAAAACTAACCGCCATGGACACAATAAGAGGACATTGTATCGATGTCCGTGAACCCAGCCTATTCAGCATCTTACGAGAAGATATCAAAAACACTGCTGGACAAGTGTAGAAGCCCATCAAGAGGGAACTGGACAAGTATCTTTACCAGGTGCCTGATCAACCAGGTTGTGATGGATAGGTGGACCAGCGGGTCACCAGCATCAACAGCCTGGTTGGCCGGACAAGCACCAAAGCCCTGGTCCAAGGCCCAGCCCCGGGGAGTAAAAAAAAAAAAATTCTCGAAACTCATCAGAGGTAAAGGTTGGGAAGACAAGGGGTGAGAGTAACAAAAAAAAGTCTATGCAATAAAAGACTGGATATCAGTTTGGAGGTAGAGAATACGGGAGGACACTAACCCTTCCTGGAAGGTTTCTTGATGACGGCCAGGGAGTTTTGTTCCAAGGATTTGAACCTCTCCTTTTCCTTGAGTCGAACATGACTGCTTTGCACTCTCTAAGGTGCTGTATGGTCCCTAGGGTTTTTAGGGGCTCAATCGCATGAATGTAATAATTTAAACAGACGCCTGTACGACGAGTGTGAGCATTGTATATTATAACTGACCCAAAGTGAAGAGCTCTTGATTCAAGGAATTTGAACTAACCTCTTGGATCATTTCTTAAATTTCCTCTCTTTCCTCAGAACGCGTGCTCACGCGCTATATTTCTTCCCTATCAATATAATAACATTAATAATAGGCTTACATAAACGTATTTTTTTGTGGTTGAAAGGAAAACATATGTTTGAATAGGCTAGACCAAGATAAAAGTAAGAAAACTCAACAAATTAAAATGCAGCTTCCAAAGAACGATACATTGTCAGTGTCGAACCTGGCGGTGATGGAACTTAATATATCCAAGTGTGAGATAAGACAATGCACAATAGCAAGTAATTTGATACTGATCTGTGTTGGTCTTCCGGTGGTAGTGGTCTTGAATCAAGTAATTTTCCTTGCCTTGAAATAAACCAATTACCTCCTAATTCTCATGAATATGAATAGTAATAGAAGATAGCGTTAAAATTTTAACTTGCAGCGTCGCTGAGATGGGGGGAAATGAAATATAATTAATGTGAAAATAGGCACTAAATGACATTATCGTCGCCTCAAAGTGTTGTGGGAGAACACAATGAACGCGGCGTTGCTCTGCACAGCCATGGTGTGAATGCAAACATTGCAACGTAAGGGCGAGTGTAAGAATGCCCCCGTAATTACTACGTGCATAAAGGCAACTTTCCCAGCTTGATCTACAACTTCCTGGCAGGCAAAACCCTAATCATGGCAATATATCATTCGCTCTCCCCCGAGTAAAGGACATCACCGCTTTTTCCTCCACAGGGCCTTTGTTCGAATGCTGTTCCAAATTTGTTTTAAAGAGCTCCCAGTCCCAAAGGGTAAAAAAATGGGTACTAACACTACTAAAAAATCTACATTTTAGCTTGTAAGTGCCCAGTTTAACGGCAAACATGTAAAATTTGCATTTACAAAGTTTTGGGCACACGTTTCGTTATAATTATACAAATTCGGGATATGTTGCAATACAAACCACAGAACCAAAATTTACAGGGGGGACTTGCCTTGGGGTCCCACGTGTAATTTTGTTGGTGGATGACTATAAACGTAGATTTTATATTTTTATTATGTTAGTAAACCAATTTTTTATATAAAAAAAGTAAATTTTTTAGATTTATTTATATATGCACTTTGGGTTATATAGCAATTACCTAGCATTTCGTGAACTTTTTTTTCCTCCAGGTTCATCTATTTGTCCTAAAATGTATTTTAAATCATTGGCTTTAAATTTGAAAGCAAGAAGGAAGACGGGGGTAATAGAGATATTATGTTTGAGAACAATGTGGGGAGAATATTATGTAGAAGATACAGAGAGTAAAAAATTAGAAGACGATGGGGGGTTTTCCCAAAAGTTTAATATAGGGGGATGAGGAAGGGTTGTTGAGGTGTTTTTAGCATTTAAAGAGGATGGAGCAGATTTGGGATGACAAAGAGTGTGTATTAAATTCTGGGGTGGGGGAAGGTGGGTAGGAGTCGTCCAAAGAAGGGAAAAAGTTGGTGGACATGGTAAAGGGGGCCCTGGGGTGCTAGGGGTTGAGCATCCTGCAAGCTTCTGTGAGCGTTGATACGACTGAATGAGAAAATTTGGTATGGCTTGACATGCCGTTGGGGTGTGAGCAAGATATCATTTGTGAAGGGTTTTAGGGAAATCGTTAGCCGGACCTGAGTTCTGGAAGGTGTAAAATAGTTTGCTCTCTGAAGGAGGCCTGGGATTTTGTATTGGGAGGATAACAAAAATTTGAATAAGTTTTGGTGAGTGTGATTCCTTTTTGTCACCCTGCCTGGGGGGGCAACGGCAGGTGTAACATTATTATTATTATTATATTATTAATATTATTATTATTATTATTATTATCATCATCTTATCATTGACTGTGATTAAAAGAAACTTCTGGGGCAATATTTTACACTTTTTACCTTAAGTGTAGTTTAAAATCCGTGCTAATGCAGCATAGGAAATGACAAAAGCTCCAACCTCTGTTCTAACATCGTAGTGACAATCTACCTATATGGTATACACTCTCTAGAGGCAAAATATCGTCCACCCTACCCTTATTCTGCCAAAATCAGATGAGATACAAAAAAGTGAACTTGTAGCATGACTTGGGGCGACCCGAGGTCAGCTGTGAGTCATGGGGCCAACATGAGGTCAGACGAGTATTCAGCATTCCCTCGGCCATTTAAGCCTCTGCCGGCATTCATCCAGACACCTTCCTGATATATTTTTAAAGTCTTTCGAGTAAAAATTGTTTCAGGTATGGTAGGTCCTTTCATGGTTTTTAACCAGTGTTGGCTGACGAGACGGGCTTACTTTTTTTAAATGCCCATACATCCAAACAAAATATAAGCAAAGTGTGTATGGGTAGTAAGTGCTGACATTGCTAGTTGCAGTTTTATTTTGAATGACTGAAAATTTTGCACAAAACTGACTTGTGAGTAAACCAAACCAACTGTCATGGTGAGACATGACTGGCCTAAAATATGATGAATCTTACTAGCTGAGAGGGGAACCTTGTACACGCTACTCAGCACAGTAACAAGTGTACAAGGTATACAACCAGCCTGACAAAACAGTACTACTATATAGAAACCCGCTTGTTATGCACAACATTTCGGCAAATTATGTCCCGGGATGCGACCCAAAACAAGTCGACTAACACCCAGCTACCCTCTTTACTGATGGGTGAACATAGCCCAACCAGTGAAAAGAAACATACCCAATGTTTCTACCTTGCTGGGAATCGAACCCAGACACTCGCCGTGTGAAGCAAGACCTTTACCCACTTTAAAATTCCAAGGTGACTTTAAATCCAAGGTATGTCTTAAATCCAAGAAATGAGGCTACTCTATTTTCAGTGATCAAACTGTAATACCTCCATTCCCTAGACACTATGAACCCTATGGATTTAGCGGTTCAAAATTAATATAATTGTGATGAAATGTGCGAAAACGTTGATTCATTTATTTTCTTAATAACTAAATTAAGTTTTATATGCAACCAAGGATAGCCAAGTAAAATATAAGTGCTTAATGCTTTAATATGGGGTGGGGGAGATGCCTAGAAAACTATACAGTATATAAACTACTGATGTCTTTTTTATATACTTTTTTAACGTTTATTATATTATTTTCTATTTACGTATTTAAGTACATTAAACGTTGATTACTTAAATTACCGCTTGCTTTTTCTTGGGGTTACTTTGGGTGCCGCTGTTTCCAGCGTGAATCGCTAGGTAGTCTGGTTTTAACTGGGTCGCCAGTTGCTAAAATCAAATTTTAATTGGTTTTACAGTTGCGCTCAAGGTAAGCGTGCTGAAAGTTCGCCTTTTCTAAACACCGTGATTGGGGTGTGTCTGTTCTCTTCTGTACATCCGCCGCGTTTCCTGGGTCCTAACATCTTCGTAGAGGTCCTTGAGTGTTCCTGGCTCCGACGTCCTTCGTTCTTCAGGTCCTGAGCTTCCAGAGAAGTGTCTTTTGTTGTTGTCCTCCTGAGAGACGTCGAGTGTAATAGCCATCAGCGCGACATTTGTGAGATAAAAACTTCTTCATTAGACCAAATCTGATCATTATCCAGTAGGCTTGCTGCAGTGTTCATCCATTCGTATTTCCTTTGTCTTTACTTATTTACCAAGCTTTGCAGTCTCTTTGTGTATCTTGGTAGAGAGGTTTTTTTCAGTCACTGGAGATAAAAGTAGGCGTAGAATTTTTTTTAACCCTTACATGTACATAGATGCTTACGTTTGAAGCTGACCTACGAACTTATTTGCTTGCGTCTCTTAATGACACAGGTGGCTCTACGGTGTATCGTATTTATATTAAATCTAATTCAGTTAATCGTTTAGTGTTCAATTAAACTCCCATTGTATGTACGTGTCGTATGAGTGTACTGACAAATGTCACTGTGATCGTATTTAATTAGCTTTGTCTTTATATTATTGTACCGAAGAGGAACATTTGCTTTTCGTTAACATGCTAGAGAAACTGACTCGTGTTATTGTTAAAGGAGTGGTTGTACATTTAGAAATACTGCATAATTCTTAGTTTATAAGAAAAAAATACATTACCTGTATGTTTAAGGTTATCCATTAGCTCCCTGAACAACGTTGAATGACCTACAGCAGTTTAATGTACGTTTTAAGGAAATGTCAGTTTTCTTAACTCGAGTATTATTAATTTGGAGTTACTGGCAACTGGTGACGTATTATCTCCCACCAACGAACTTTATCTCTCTCAAATTGCTTGATTACAACTGTTACCATATAATACCTGTCAAGTGTTGAACTTTGAACGAATTTAGGTCATCGCACTGCTTGTGAATCAACTGTAAAAACGAGTTACTTA
Source organism: Cherax quadricarinatus (assembly GCF_026875155.1). NCBI lineage: Eukaryota > Metazoa > Arthropoda > Malacostraca > Decapoda > Parastacidae > Cherax > Cherax quadricarinatus. Next base: position 41,140,713 of record NC_069419.1, on the reverse strand, counting down.
TCATTATGAGAAGTGTTCAGTGCAAGCAATAACTAGAGATGTAATTTTACCATAGTCGAATTCGTGAACACAGCTGGAGTTATTTTGCCTTAGTGAGATTACAATATCTTAAGCAGCATCCAGGCCAAGGTTGATCGAAGTAAAAATGGACGTACGAGAATGTTCACTATTCCAAACGGAAGCGTTTAGGTAATGATACGTCTGTTGCAGATATACCTTAAAGCTGAATCAAGAAGTGTGATAAATAAACAACATAAATAAAATGGGTGTCGGCTATTTCGATGGTTGTGATTTTTTTCCTGGGTTTACCGGAAACATCACATGGGATTGCCCAACTGACCATGTCACATATTTACCAGTGTGTGTGTGCGTGTGTGTGTGTGTGCGTGTGTGTGTGTGTGTGCGTGTGTGTGTGTGTGCGTGTGTGTGTGTGTGTGTGTGTGTGTGTGTGTGTGTGTGTGTGTGTGTGTGTGCTCACCTATTTGTATTCACTTATTTGTGGTTGCAGGGGTCGATTCATAGCTCCTGGTCCCACCTCTTCACTGCTCGCTATGAGTGCCAATAATCACCACAAGAGAGTGCCAACATCCACTACAACAACCTCAACACCCACCAGAACAATGTTAAAACCATTACAATAACAGTGTTATCCTTCCCAAACCAGTTAATACAAGAGTGATAATACCCATTATCAATACATCAACTGGGCAACACTACCACTATATTCATGGCAGTACCTTCCACCACAACAGTGCCAACACTCACTTGCTACAACAGTGCCAACACCACCAATAACAGAACTAACCAACATCACCACAAGAGATTCAGTATTTACTATTACAACCGTGCCAACATCCACCATCAAAATACCGCCTGCTTTTACTGCAATGCAGCCAAAATCTACCAATAAAACAGTGCCAACATCCAACACCGCAACAGTACCAACATCCCCTCCACAAAAGGTTATTTTACATCACAACATCCCCCACCACAACAGGTCAACACACATCAGTACAAGAGTGCCAACATCCCCCATCACAACAGGTCAGCATACATCACAACACTGGCAATGCTCCCACCACAACAGTGCCAACGTCCACCACCACAACAGTGTCAACACTCACCACCACAACAGTGACAACAGCCTCAACCTACTATAATAGTGCGAACAACCACCATAACACAGATTCCCGCCTTGACAATCAAAACACTAGAAGATGGTAGAGGCTCCACTGAAGCAAACAGACGGCTGCCGGACGCCTGGGACAATATGTCTTGGGATTTTCCTCTCCGTATTTCAGAGCGACTTTGCACTTGGATACATAATGAATTTTCACAACTGTCGTTGAGGCGCGTCTTGCCACCCACTAAGATAGAGTAGTGAGCCTTAGCGACACGTGGCTTAGCACTTACTTTTACACAGTTGGCCATTACTCTAATTCTTACATCCAACAATGATCTTTGTCCAACAATGAACAGTCTTCTTCTCATAGGGGTAAGTTGTAGGCTGAAATTTTCAGAATATGGTGACTATGTATTTGTGCATGGAGTCTTGAATATGTATATTTTTAATGAATAGTGACCATATTTGCGTATACGTAAATGGAAATGGTTTAGAAAACTATATAATATAATTAGCTTTAACATATTTATGGATGAGATGTAAAAAAGCGAAATTTACGGTGGTGAAATTTTTTAAAATTAAAAGATAACGAATTTGAGATAAACGAGAATTGTCACATTTGTTTCTTTGTCGGTGACACACTTTTTTTAAATTTTTATTTTTATTATTATAAATTTTTATTATTATTATTATTATTATTATATTTTGGAGGTTCTGAAGAGAAGTTTATATGAGGTTGAAAGGGTGATTTTGAGAGGATATGTAAAAGATGGAAGTTAAATGGGAAAAACAGGGCAGAGCAAGGGGAAAGAGTAACAAAAATCAAGTCAATGAAAGACTAGAAATTTAGAATAAGGGGGCAAATATGGGTGGGAATGTTGGGTTGAGAAATAACCTTTGATAACTCTCCCCAACTCATAAGAAAATAATAAATGAGGAACACTGCAACAGCCTACTTGTCCACACTTTCAGGTCTTCAACCCAAACCCACTAACATTAATAACTTTATTATTAACCCTGCAATAGCCTAAATTAATAACCCAGTAATAACCTCATTAATAACCCAGAAATGACCTCAGCAATCCCGTAATAACCTTTATTAATAACCTAGTAAAAACCTGATTAATAACCCAGTAATAGCTTTTCTAATAACCCGCAAATAACCTCATTAATAACCACAATAATGATCTTTATTAATAACCCAGTAAAACATTATTAATAACCCAGTAATAAAACCTGATTAAAACCCAGTAATAACCTCATTAATAACCCAGTAATGACATCGTTAATAACCGAGTAATAACTTCAGTAATCTAATAATAACCTCATTAATAACCCATTAAAGACCTCAATAATACCCTCATTAATAACTTTATTGATAACCCAGTAATAACCTCATTAATAAGCCAGTAATGACCTCATTAAAAACCCAGTAATGACCTCATTAATAACCGAGTAATAACTTCAATAATTCAATAATAATCTCATTAACAACCCAGTATTAACCTCATAAATAACCCAGCAATAACCTCATTAATATGTAAAGTAAAAGGACACAAGTACAACTACTGTGACATTTTATCAAGCCATTATGGCTTTATCAAGCCATAATGGCTTGAAAAGCTCCTGGAGAGCGAAACGTTGCCACAATAAAATGTCACATTAGTTGCACTTGTGTCCTTTTACTTTACATATTGTCGGTAATTCTAACCTCATTAATAACCCAGTAATACTCTCATTAATAACCCAGTAATAACCTCATTATAACCCAGTAATACTCTCATTAATAACCCATAATAACCTCATTAATAACCCAGTAATACTCTCATTAATAACCCAGTAATAACCTCATTAATAACCCAGTAAATAACCTCATTAATAACCCAGTAATACTCTCATTAATAACCCAGTAATAACCTCATTAATAACCCAGTAATACTCTCATTAATAACCCAGTAATAACCTCATTAATAACCCAGTAATAACCTCATTAATAACCCAGTAATACACTCATTAATAACCCAGTAATAACCTCATTAATAACCAGTAATAACCTCATAATAACCCAGTATTAAATCAATACTAACCTCTTTAAAACATTACAAAAATTCTACAGAAACATTATAAAAACACTACAAAAACTAAAGAAAACGTCAAGAATACTATAAAAAAAAACTGCAAAAACACTATAACACTAAAAACACTACTAAAACACTACAAAAAATACTATGAAAATAAAAATCAGCACAAAACTCTATAAAATACTTAAAAAATATAAAAAGCTACATAAACGGCATAAAAACACCATAAAAATACTTCAGGAACATTTAAAAAATCCCTAAAAATACTACAAATACTACAGTAACACCACAAAAAGAACAAAACTACAAAGAAGCACAAGAACACTACAAACATTACAAAAAGAAAACAAAAGTATTTCAAAACACAACAAAAAAAACGCCAGAACCCTACAAAAACACAGGAAAACTGCAATGAAAATACTACAAAATAAACAAAAAAAAACACTAGAACCGCAGAAAAAAACTCCAACAGCTCTACAACAACTGGAAAAAGCGCTGCAAAAGCAATACAGAAAACACTGCAGTAACACTATAAAAATAATAAAAAAAAGCGAAAAAACTAACAAAAATACTACAAAACCACTTCAAATCATTACAAATGCTGCAAAAACACTACGAAAATACTTTTAAAATCACAAAGACACTATATAATTACTTCAGAAGCACAACAAAACACTAACAAAACTATTAAAACAATACAAAAACTGCAAAACATTAAGAGAAAAAATGCAAAAGACTGCAAAAACACTACAAAACACTACAAAAACACTACAAAAACACTACAAAAACACTACAAAACACTACAAATCACTACAAAACACTACAAAAACACTACAAAACACTACAAAAACACTACAAAAACACTACAAAAACACTACAAAAACACTACAAAACACTACAAAAACACTACAAAACACTACAAAACACTACAAAAACACTACAAAACACTACAAAACACTACAAAACACTACAAAAACACTACAAAACACTACAAAACACTACAAAAACACTACAAAAACACTACAACAACACTACAAAACACTACAAAAACACTACAAAAACACTACAAAAACACTACAAAACACTACAAAAACACTACAAAACACTACAAAACACTACGAAAACACTACAAAGGCAGTAAAAAACACCACAAAAAATGGAAAAAACATAAAAAACACTACTGCATAACCACTACAAAAAATATGATAATACTACAAAAATATTAAAAACAATATAATAAAAAATGCAAAAACACTACAGAAACACTAAAAATACTACAAAAACACTAAAACACAAAACTACAAAAACGCTACAAAACACTACTAAAACCTCAGAAACATTATTAAAAAATATAGAAACACATTAAAAAATGCAGAAACTCTACGGAGGTTCTCAGAAAAGGACGCCGTAAATTATTATGTTTATATGTATTCCTCGTCGAAGATCTTCTATCTGATCTTCTATCTGATCACTTCCCAAGACTAACAACTGTCAATCTTGATCACATCTCCAGCAATCAAGGGAGCTAAATACAGAAAGAGGAAACTTATTCTAAAAACCAGAACACAGAGACAACTTTATTAACCACTTGGATCAATGGTAAAGAATTACGACCCCCATTGGCACACAAAAATTTAATGATGATTAATTACCACTATTGAGATTTGTTCTCACAGATCAAGGGGGGCAGGAATAGGAAACAAAAACCCTCCACTATAAATAACAAAAAAACCAATGTAATACTAATAATAAATCCACAGCTGCGCAATCTAACACAATGCAGCTAGGAGGATTGGTAAAGCAAAACCGTGAATGTAGAACCCCAACCTGCCAAAAATTCCCCAAGCTGCACAAAACAAATGCAAGGAATAGAAAGGAAGAACTAGGCAACAGGAAGGGGAACATTTTGTTAGTGGTTTAAAAATAGGTCCACCCTTTGAGTTTGGCTTGGAAAGGTATAAATAAAATAACCAGGAAAAAAGACTGGCAAATGTTGCTCATTCCCTTTCCTCTTGAAAAAGAAAAATGACCTCATAAATGACTGGTCCAAAACTCCAGGCATGAAAGCCTTCCATCTCAATTAGAAAAAATTAGAGAGTACTTTCTGAAGAAATGTTGAAACTGATTAATTTTATGAGCCAAAATATTGTTTGAGAGTGATTGCCTTTTTACCGAGTATGAATTAGATAATGCTTTAAAACCAAAGTCGATCAACTGCTCCGGGAGAGGATGGTATAACCTATGAAAATTCTCAGAACCCTAAGGCACGTGCCTGAAAACCCCCTTTTGGGGCACTGTATAATCTCAGTTACATTGAGGCGTTCTTCCTATTTTCCTGGACCAATAGTCCTCATTGTGCCTATCCCTAAGCCCCAACACCTGATACATTTAGGCCGATCTCCTTAACTAGTTGCTTTGTAAAACTTTTGAAAGAAGATACTTAACAGACTGTACTACAGAATCAGAGATCAACTTCCCCCTACCTCTAGGGTTCATGAAAGGAAAAAAGTGTGCAGAACTGTATTTCCACCTTTTTTCTCACTGCACACACCTCTACTAGTTTTTACCACTTTTTTTGATCTAAAATCTGCATTTGATATTGCGAACAGAACCGTATACTACATGAACTACCAAATGAAAAATTGGTGGTAGCTTACTCTGCTGGATAAATAGGATACCTGTCAAATAAGTATCCTCTGTCCTTTAACCAAGGCTTCAGAAGTGATTCTAAAGAAATGTCTTTAGGTACAACCGCAGGAGGAGTTCTTAGTCCCATGCTATTTAATATTCTGATTAGCTCTCCTAAATGCTCAAACCTGCCTCACCTAAACATATAGCATAAGCTATGCTGATGATATCATGACCCCATACAACGGGGCATAAGAAGATGAATACCATTCTTAATGAAGTTCAAGCAATTTGTAATCGACTAGGCCTCATAAAAATCTTCCTCTAAAACTAAAAAATATTAACAAGCAAACGACATCCCCCACCCATCTATTTGCAGGGGGGAAATCATTAGCTACGTTAAAATTTACAGAAAACTTGGTGTAGATGTACCCTTTACAAATCCACTAAACCACAACTAAACAAGAAATGTAAAGCTAGGCTAAATGCTCTCAAAGCTGTTGCTGGCTACAATCCCAACTATTGGTGCAAATTGAGAATCGTGAGAATGATGTACATAAACTTATGTTAGGTCCTTAATTGATTATGCTGCTCCCATTGATATTACTAAGAAAGTTCTCTCCGACCCTTGGAGTTAATGCAAAATGAAGCTCTCAGGATTTTCTTGGCTGTCCCAATCTACAAAAGTTCTTAACATGAGGAAGGAGCTTGGGATTTCTAGTATCATGATAGGATTGTTGAAATTAACACTGTACTCGTATTAGAATGTTGAGAAACGAACCAGACACTGTCACAGTGAATCTTACCAAGTGTCTAGAAAGGGAAATACACACAGATCTAAATGGATTATAACCTGCAGAACTGTAATCACTGTAGGCAACAAGAGCATTTCCACCCCTCCATGGAAGATGTGTTCATTAAAATCACATACCTACAAGTCCCTCCCAAGAAGCTCATTGCTAGTAATCCCTTCCTTAAATCTCTTTTTAGAGCAACTGCTCAAGAAGAAAAATTTCTCACCTAGCTGGGAGTAACAAGTTATCACAAGTTATATACCCTGATGGGTCTAACAGGAGTCTTCTGGCAGGGCTGCATCTGCTCTTGTTGCCAACCTCCCTAGTTAAGAACGATAATAAATTTGTTGAGTTAGGCATAAGAATTAACAACTGGCGTCTACACTGCAAACTGAATTTTTTTTGCAATCCTAATTTGGCGCTGAAGCTAACCTATGACACTGAGCTGACCCCTATCATCATTAAATGATTCTATGTCATCATTGAAGGCTCTTGGCTCAAATAATGACTCCAACAACATGCCATTGGGGGAAACCAGGTATAGATACTCAAAAATTAGGGGCAAAGGAATTAAAAGTACAATTGCTATGGATCCCATCACACATTGGATTACTCCTTCATGATAAAGTTGATATGTTAGCCAAGAAAGTATCGAGAAGGAGAATGAGAATATAACTTTGGTATAACTGTGTCCCAGCATTAGGAATAATATTAGGAGAGGGAAATAAATAATGAAAATGATTGTTATAGGAATGCAGTTAGAAGCCTGAGTAGATCTATAAAACCCCCATGATAACATGAACGTAGATAAAATATTTTATGGAGCAACTTGCAAAAGTGAACAACTGACTGATGTGTAGTGGCCAGGCTTAGGCTTGGTTACAAGTACTTCTGGCAGTTTGGGGGACACACAGAGATGATCAAAAATAAATGTAAATTATTTTATCAGGCATATGGTCACTCTCTTGAACACTATGTGCTTAAAATTGTCCACTCATTGAGGAATACAGAGACAGACAGTATAATAACCTATGTTACATGTCAAGATATCTTATTAATGAAAATAAGAAAACCAGATAATACTAACAAATTTCCTAAAATTTTCTTGTAACAGATAAGTGAACTATAGATTTTGTATATATAAATCCATATTATTCCTGTTAACACCCTTTGGGGCCTAGTTCCTAGGCCTTTGGGGATCCATATGCCTCTCGCGCTACCGTCCCAAGGGTGGATAAGTGGTGCACAATAAACTAGCCACTTCGGTGGCAAAATCTAAATCTCCCCGTCGAAGAAAAGTCTAGATTGGCTTCCTCAAACGCTACATTCTTTTCCTCATCCTCATATCTACAGAGATGTATGCAACAACATCGTATCCTCATTTGCTAATGATAAACCCAAAATTTTCATAACCCGTGTCATCCATTGAGGAGATTGCAAATCCCAAGCGGGCATAACCAAGTCTTTGAATGGGCCTCAAAAATGTGAAGTTCATTGACGACAAACTAGAAAAAATCGAGGAAATAAAACTAGATCAAGCATAAAAAAAAATTTCAACCAAACAATACAGCGGAAACCTAATGTGAAGGATTTGGGAGTGATAATATCAGAGAATCTTATTTTCGAAGATCATAACAATTGTCTCTAAAACATCTGCTAGAAAATGATAGGATGGATAATGAGAACCTTCAAAACCAGGGATGCCAAGCCATTGATGATTCTCTTCAAAATTTCTTGTTATCTCCAGGCTTGAATATTGCTGTACACTAACGGCCCCTTTCAAGGGAGGCGAAATTGCAGACCTGGAGAAAAATATAGAGAACTTTCACTCCACATATAAGTACAATAAAGCATCTAATTTACTTGGAACTGTTGAAGACCTCTTGATCTGTACCTTTGGAATGCAGAGCCAGATCTGCCAGGGAAATCACTTCCTACGAAAGCAAGAGATTCGGGAGGCATGAACCCCACCAATGAAAGCAGGGCACCATGAGACAACACAGTAAGTGTCAAAGCCCTAAAGCTGTTCAACTGCCCCCCCCATACTAAAGGATTAAAATAGACTCCGGGCGAACTCCAAAGATAGCTGAACAAGCACATAAAGTTATTTTCTGACCAGCAGGCTGTGGTTCAAAAGTGGGTTTGCATTTTCCACCAGTAAAAAACCTGGTTGATCGGGGCCCAAACCACCATAAATCCTGTCATGTATTTTTTTTTAGGGGGGCATTGACCGAGCAACCTCCACGTCAAAATCGGGAGTGACTGCGGAAGTCCCATTTCAAGGACCAAAAACCATCATTCAATCCATCTGCAAAAAAAATTACGGGATGAAAATAGAACCTTCAAAACGGGGGATGCCACGCCCAAAAGACACCTTCAGGTTGCTTGTTCTATCTGGGCTGGTTTTTGCGCACACTACACACCTTCAAGGCGGTGAAATTGCTGAACGGAAAAATTCAAAAACCCTTCACCTCATTTACTGGGAACGCTTGAAGTACCTGAACCTTTTTCCCCTGCAACCGGAGGGAGAGAACTGATTATAACACCGGGAAAACCCTAGGGGGGACTAGAAACCAAACTTGCCACGAAAATCACCCTTACAAAGCAAAAGACTCGGCGACGAGCAACATCCCCCCAGTAAAAAAGCAAATGCCACTAGCACGTTAAGAGACAACACAATAAGTGTCAGGGGCCCAAGACTGTTAAATGCCTCCCACATACATAATGGGGGTTACCAAAAGACCCCGCTGTCTTTAACTGGCACTTTGGGCAAAAACCTAAAGTCGGTACCGACCATCGGGCTGTGGTTCGTATTGGTTGCATTTAACCCGCATAAAAAAACCTGGTTTGATCAGGGCCCACCACCATAGGCCTGGGCACGACCGGCCGCGGGGGCTTTTACCCCCGGAACTCTCTCCAGGTAATCTCCAGGGATTCGGGGTTAGGAGGCAGGACATCCACTCGTAACTTTTTGACACCGGGTTCAAAACAACATTTTTTATATTTAATTTAGTATTTTTTTTTTTTTTTTTTTGATTTTTTAGAGTTTTTTAAACAATTTATTTTCAAGATTTTTTGAATTAAATAAAAAAAAAAAATAAAAATTAAAAAAATTAGAAAAAAAAAAAAAACAATTTTTTAAAATTTTTTTTTAAAGAATTTTCTATTTTTTTTAATTGTTTTTAAAAAAAAATTTCTTCCTAATTTTTTCTTTTTAAGAAAATTTTTTTTTTTAATTTTTTTTTAACTTTTTTAAAGATTTTTTTAAAAAATAGCTTTTTTTTTAAAATTTCTTTTGAAAACTTTTTTTTTAAGAAAAAGCTTGTTTAAGAATTTTTTTTAAAGAAAATTATTTAAAGAAAATTTTTTTTTTAAATATTTTTTATTTGTTTTCATTTTAATTTTTTTTTTTAAATTTTGATTTAAGAAAAAAAAAAAATTTTTTAAAAACAAAAAAAATAATTTAATATTTTATTTTAAAAAAATAAAACACCCATTTTAATTATCTTAAAGCAGTAATAATACAAATTTAACAGCTGACTAGGAAAATTTTTAATAATGGATATAACTTAGAAAAATAGTAATAATTAATAAAAAAGTAGTTTGTAGTAACATGCGTAAAAGCAGCAGCATGTTTAATTATATGAAGTAATTTTGGGAAGTCGTAGTATACTAGTGATAATAATAACATCAACGGGGACTGCGCAAGTAAACGAAATAAATGTATAAAGAGATAAACAGTACAAATTATAGTAAATTTTTTCCGAACATTTTAAAATTTACTGCTGCTTGTACATTAAAAAATGAAGTTACTGTAATTAAATTTTATATCACTACTCTGAGTCCCCCCCAATGACGTCATCAAGGAGGAGCAGTATCCAATCACGTCGGTTATAAGCCCTTAGGGAAATAAGCCTCACATTAAACTTCACGGAGGGGCTATAATTAATAAAAATAAGGATTTTTTATGAAAAAACATTACACAAGAACAACGGGGCCCCTACTGGCCTATGCGAGTCAGGGCCAATTCCCCCCAGGTTTAAGCCCTGACCGCCTGACCTCACGACCTATAGGCAACACCCCACTTAAAAAGGAGCACGGCATCTCCCTAGTAGCACAAGCTAGTTGGCCAACTCACACCCACCCAAAACCACTCTTTTTTTTCCCAAACCCTTTTTTTTAAAATTTCACAACGTCTTATTTCTATGAGGTACTCGGAGTTTTTTTCACTCCCCCAAAACTCAAATACCAAAACCAGTGCTTTCCATATCCTTCCAATCGAATTTTCCATTTAAAACCATTACTGAGAAGTGGCGGGTCCCGGGGCTAAAGCCCGCTTCACCCCACCGGAGGGCCCGGGGTTGATTCCCGGGGGGGGGAAACTTTTCGACACTTTCCTACACCTTTTTGCCTTTCACCTACAGAAAATTTAGGAACCGGGGTTTTAGTCGACTGTGGGGGTCCATCCTGGGGACAAGTTTAAAGGGACCCAATGGAAAAAGTTAGCCCTCGATGACGCACTGACTTTTTTGGTTATCCGGGATGCAAACCCCCGGGGTTTAAAAATCCAACAAAATCTTATTTATTTAGAAATGTTTAGCACCTATTTACATCCTCATTTTTTAATTCCTGTTTCCATTTATACCCTCACTCATATCCCCCTCCCCCAGCTAAGGGCCCCCAAGAAAGAAGACAGAAGAAAGAAAAAGATGACGAAAAACCCCCAACCGGGGGCCCACAGCCGGTCACCATATGGAGAAGAACCCGGGGCCGAAGCCCCGCAAACCTCAATAATGAATGAATCATACCCCCCCTAATTCTACCCCTTTTCTAGAGAGTGCAGTTTCGGCCCCAATCTACCTCATAGGGAAGATTCGATACATGGAAATTTTGTCATCCTCCTTTGCCGTTTTCCAGTGCATTTATATCCCTTCTGTAATATGGTGACCAAAACTGCCAGTATAATCTAAAAGGCCCAACCAAAGAATATAGAGGAAAAAACCCTGAGGACTTCTATTTTTTTCTCCTTAAAAACCAAAGGGTTCTTTTTAGCTTATTGCGAACATTTTTTGCACTGTTTTCCCCTTTATTTCAGATTACTGCAACCAAACTCCTGAATCCTTTTTTACAATCCTAAATATAAAATCTACTTATTTAGTTTTTTAAATTTCATGGTTTTTTTCCTGTCCCAACATTTAGAACTTTGTATTTGTCTAATTAAGCTGTTCTGCCCTTTCTTTTCCCACCCGCATCATCTATTCAAATCTCCCGGAACGCTTTTAAAGTCCCATTAAAGAATTGGACGGGGTGTTTTTGGGGTCACGCAAATTTGCTTATGCGCAAATTTTTTTCCCTCATCATGTCGTTTTTTGTAGATTGTGAACAAAAAAGGGGCCCCAAAACTGCCCTGCGGAACAACCGCTTTGTGACGTGCCCCCATTCTAATTTCTCCCCCCTTTATCAACTCTCTGCTGCCTATTTGTAAACCATGCTTCTCCCCAGAAAAAAAATCTTCCTGTTCCTTTGTCCTTAATTTTTCTCAGCAGCCTCTGATTGGAACTCTATCGAAACCTTACAAAGCCAATACACAAATATCATATTAAATCCATATCTAACCCCTCAAATCCTTAAGAAAAAGTAAATTCGAAAGACAAAAACGCCCCTTTTAAACCGGCGAATTCATTAATCAATTTTATCCTTTCAAGATGGCTTCGATTGCTTCGGCAATTACTGATTCCAAAATTTCCCAAACTAGGGAATAAGGCTTATTGGTCTATAGTTCAAAGCCAAAGGGACCGTCCCCTTCCTTCAAATAGGTATTACATTTGTCTTTTCCCTTATGGGCACATGCCAGTTGTATGATATGTTTTTAAAAAAAATAGCCAAAGGTTGCAAATTTCCCCCCCTTTACATTCCTTTAAAAACCCTTTTAAACAGTTTTATCAGGGGCCCGGGGGTTTGTTAGGGGTTTTTAATTCTCAATATCTGAGGACCATGTCACTAGTTACCCTAATCGTGCATATTTTTTTACGGGGGCCTTTTTACATAAAATTTTTTATTTTTTGGGAATTTCGCTGTATCTTCCGAGTAAAAACGAAGGGGGAAATAGGGATTAAATGTTCACACATTCCTTATCACGTCATAATCTGACCTAGTTTTCTCTTAAAATGGGGTATTTTTTCCCCCAATATTACTTCTTTTATACCTAAAGAACCCTTTGGTTAGTCGTCGAATCCCTTGCGACTTTAGCCTTTTAATTCCTTTTTGCTTTCCCTTTTTCTTTTTTTTTTTTCTCTTTTAAATTTAAAAAAATTGATTTTTTTAAAATCCCACCCCCCCTTTTTATCGCCTATATCCCCTGTTTTGACCAAAATTTGATTTTTTAAAAACTATTTTTAACCCTTTGGATCATTTTTTTTTAATCTAATTTTCCCCACAGGGGGAAAAAGTCGTCTGGGGGCCTCACTAGCTCCGAAATACGTCCATCGGCACCCAACTCTACCAAACTTGATACCAGAAAAGGCCCCTCCCAATTTAGTCCACCCGGGGTAATTTTTCTCATCCCCCTGAAAGGGGCCCAAAGCGGAAATCTGGACAGGTGACTTAAATTGCAGTTATCTGGAAATTTCCCATGATATATTGAAAAAAGTGATTTGTGCTTGTTTTCCCCAAGCTCACTTAACCTCAAATTATTAATAGTGATCTTTGTGAAAAAACCCAAATCAAGCGATTTTTTTCCTCTATTTGGGTTCTGCAAACGTTTTAAAAAGCAGTCTTAAACTGTTTTAAGAAATCACTAGACTTAAGTTTTCCTGCACATGTTAAAATTTGTCTGAATTTAAAAAATCCCCCCATTAACACAAAAATTTTCATATCTAGATCCTTTATAATTTTGCCCCCATAGCACCACCGCACCCCCATAAAGGGTTTTGGGGGGGCACAAAAATCACACCCAAAATTAATTTTTCACGACCTTTGAAAATTTTAGCCAAACAGTTTCCTTCCGATTTTCAATCTTACATCTTGTCAAAACACAACAATTTAAAATTTATCTTGACAAAAATCGCCACTCCACCACCATTCCTGTTGACCCATCAGTGTGGAATATTTTTAATTTGTATGGTATTCAAAGGCATTTAACTATCTTTCAATTTTAAACCCAGTCCTGTTATAGCAAAATGTCTATATTACCTTCTTGCAAGTAATCTTAGCTCATCACTTATTTTTTAACCCTACTATTTGTATATAAACCTTAAGGGAGCTAGTCACTCGCGCCTTTACATCTCTCTTTTTTGAATATTGTCTTTTAAAAATACCCGAGGTACCTGGTAATACTGCTGTTTCCAACCCCGATACTGCAACTGACTGTTTCCCACAAACACCTACCCTTTAATCCATAATTTAATACCTAAAAGTCATCAATTCCCCGTCAATCGAACGGGCTAATGCAACCATCCGCCCCAGAGAGATGCCCCCAAAACCCTTGCAAACAATCATTTTGCCAAGAACTTGTCTCAGTTATCATGAATAGATGCAATTCCTTGCATCCCTGTAAGCCGGAATTTATGAAATTTGCCCTGGGACATCCTTTCTTTGCCCCCTCTCCTTCTGGGCAAGTGCAAAAAAGATAGGAATCCTCCCTTAGACCTACTACTTTTAGGGCTCCCTGTACTTACCTAACAACCCTGACTATATCACCAACACCACGCAAGGCCCACCCCTGCTGACTTTTCTATTTCGTTACTAAAAGCAGGGTCCATATATCTTACCTAGAATCCTTACAATTAGAATTTTCTTACCTTGTTTAGCGGGGAAGTCAGTGATATCTATAACCCACTAACCACTGAAGTAACTTTTTCCTGGAAACAGAGAATCGTTTTCTTCTCATTAACCCTCCTTATCTTTCTTCTTCCTGAATTGCGAACCACAGCCACTTAAAGTGGCTGCCCACTCTCACGGTTAACCACATTTTCCCTTTTTACCAGCCTATCCATCTCACACTCCCAAACCCACTAGGGGAAGCTTCAGCCCCCTATTTTCCCTCCTGAAAAAGAACCCCTTCTTCATTTTCCCCAAATTTTGAGTCTCTGCATAAAAAAATCACTTTGTTTGTCGACTCTTAGTCTGGTTAGCGGCTCACTGAACGATGAGTAATATGGGCTTCAGTATTTCACTCTTTTTCTTTCTGTCATCCTAATTGTCCAAACGTAGAGCAAATGTTTACGTGCGTACTCCCCTTGCCTTGATTTTCTCCATTTGAAAGCATGTAAAAAAAAAAAAACGTAGATCTAAGTTCAGAACGCTATGCAAGCGAACGTAGATCTACGTTTGGACAGTTTAAGGGTTAAGTTCCATCTCGTCTAAGCAGGGGTCCAATACTGGATGAAGTCATAGATTTGGCATATGAAAAGAAGTATTTTGGGTTTCTTTCAATTTCATTTATGGCTTAAATTTTTTTCCTGCATTTCCTACCTCCTAAATGATTTCTTAAGCTTAACTTCGATATTTCTGCTTAAAGTAATGTGCCTTGATCATACCTCAAGTGCCACAGAGTTATTTCTTTGTAGGCAAAGGTTCGGATCTGTGTTGTTTAGGATATCTTCCTAGCTTGTTTCATTTAGGACATGGTTGATTTGATGCCACTGTATGCTTTTGTTACTGAAGCTGAATTTGGTGAAGGTTTCTGCAGACAAATAAATACATTCTCCCAGAATTTTGCCAAAAATACGGCAAAAACAAAAATGATAACTGTATTACACACAGTAAATACAGTAATAACAGTAGAAATACAAGTATAGCTGTAGCAGTAATCCAGTAGTTGTAATAGTACAGTAGTAATAATACTGCAGTAGTTGTACAGTAATATAAATGACAGCAGTAGTAAAAATAATAAACCCTTACTAGTTGCTGTTTTTTACAGTAATTAAAATGTATTATTATTATTATTATTATTACAATAAGAATAATAATACAAAAAACAAGCACTAAACCTACAGGGTCAAACAGCACTGCGGTAATAAAATCAGTTGCTGTCAAAAAGTTGAAGAGGGATTCTGTGTCAAAGGTGGGGCCATCAGCAAGGAGGGAAAATAATGTAAGGTGTTTTTGGTGTGACGACATCAGCAAAATTCTGCATGCTCGTTGATAGAGAGGACAGTCTAATAGAATATGGGAAATTGAAACTGGAACTAGACAATTCTCATTGGTGGAACAAGACGCCTCTCCATGAAATACCCGTTAGTTAGACGAGTGTGTCGATGCGAAGACAAGAGTGGTCTCACAACCTTTTGGGATCGATGACAAGAAGGCAGAACCCAAACAAGGTTTGATAGAATGTAGTTGTTATGAGTCATATCGGACCAACGTGTTGCCAATGACTGCAATGGTGAGTAGAAATTACAGCAAAATAGCCAGAGAATGGAAACCCCTATATGAACTAAATAAATTATGCAGGTCTGCCTGCTCATTGCCCTGAAAAACAACATGATCAGGGGCCCAACAGAGAACGATTTCTTTATTTTTACTTAGTAATGCGGTACAACCAAAGTTGTATACGAAGAACTAGGGATGAGGTGAATCAAATTTTTGAAAACTTGCAAACCTAAAGGA
>NC_069419.1:41020581-41123978 GCF_026875155.1 Cherax quadricarinatus | reverse complement strand
AGAAAAAAAAAAACCCCCAAAAAAATTAAAGCACAATAAAATTAAAATGAACATTGGAAATAGGGGTAGTGAGGGTGGAAGGGCCCTGCCATGGGGTGACAAAGCTAAAACTTTGGGGGTAGTTTAAAAATTTAGGTTGGAAAAATACTGAGTGGGGGGGGTTGGTTTTGAGTGGGAAACTTACAAATGAGTGGATGGGGTTTATCAGAGCTTATTTTTGGGGGTACTTTTGAGGTTTGGGGGTTGGGGAAAATTTCTCGTTAGGGGGATTTGTTTGTAAAGGACCTGCCGAGAGGGGGCCAACAGGCCTCTGCAGTGATCCTCCTTTTATGCTTTATGGTTATAAGGGGCCACGAAGTAAGCCGTCCATAATGGTGGTGAAGCAGCAGCTGAGGCGGCGGTGTTTTCTGGCCCTATATAACTCCAACAACTTTGAGGATTTGGTAGAATTGCTGAATCACTAAAGAAGAACCCTTACCACCATCACTATGACCTTCCCCAAACTTTTCAACGGGTTACCACCATCACTTCCCTTTTCCCCACTATTACAACTGTTACCAACCATCATTCTCCCTTTCTACCACCACACTCCCCCCCCTCACACCACCACAACCACCACAACTGCTTCCATTCCCACCCCACCCCCACCTTTGTATTTTTCAACAAACTTTTTCAAAATTTTTATGTGTTTCCCATTTTTTCCCAAAGGGCTGGCCAAAAACTTTTTTTTGACCGGGGTAGCTTATTTACAAGCAAAAAATCAATGAATACAGTGGACCCCCGGTTTAACGATATTTTTTCACCCCAGAAGTATGTTCGGGTGCCAGACTGACCAAATTTGTTCCCAAAAGGGGAATATTTGAAGTAATTAGTCCTTTTCAGACCCCCAAAATACACTACAAACCACTACATAATTGGTCGCATTGGGAGGTGATCATTATGGGGGGGGGCCACTGTTTATGAAATATTTCGTAGGATCATGTGGGGGGGACGTCGTCACGGTAAACAATGGCACCCCGGGGCGGGGGAAGGAAAAGGCCCCCGGGCAGCCAGAGCGTGAGTACCCTCCAACAAGGATGTTTAAAGGATTTTAACTGCCCATTTGCGAGCCAGGTTTAGACAAAATAAGGGGGACTACAGTGGACCCCCGGTTTATGTTATTATTTCATTCCAGAATAATGTTCGGGTGCCAGTACTGAACGAATTTGTTCCCATAAGGAATATTGTAAATTTAGATTAGTCCATTTCAGCCCCCCCAAACATACATGTACAAAGCCCTACATAAATACACTTACAAATTGGGTCGCTTGGGGGGTGATCGTAAACCGGGGTCACTTTGTTTTTCCGAAATGGGACTTTCAGGCGGACGATTATTGAGGGACCACTGTAATAGTTTTCATTTTGATACGAAAGTAAACTTGCATAATGGGTGCCAGGGCTTCTGAGAGAATTTACTGGAGGAAATAATGATTTTTCTTTTTTGTATTTGCAACCACTCTAACAACGGGTTTCCCACAAACTGTATACGTCACCCCATCACAGTAAGTATAAAACTATAATTGTTTATCATATTTCTACAAAACTGTAACCTTTCATTTTTCCTGAGTTTTTACCTCTTCATATTCAACGGGGAATGTTTTACTCCATAGTACACTAATTACATTAGGTGGGGTTCACTAGCCGCCTGCGGGGGGGGTTTGGTGACGCCACAACTGTTTACAACAAATAATAAAAATTAATTCTTTTTTTTTACACAAGCACATTTACAAGTATACAGGCCTGCTGACATAAATGACATACTACTATTAGAAAGCCCCTTTTTGCTCAGCATTTCAGGCAAATTAGGTCATTCCCAGGATCGACCCACCCCAATCGACTAACCCCCGGGCCCCCATTTTACGGGGGGGAAAAGACAACAGGTGGAAAGAAACACCCCCCAATTTTTTCACTCTGGCTGGAATCGAACCTAGATCTCGCCGTGTGAACGAGAGCGTTACCACCAGGCCACCTTTGCCCTTGAGCCTCTGGGTTTAACACTTCATTTTTTTAATTTTTCCCCTTATCATTTATTATCAAAAACCTAGGGTACCACTGTGGTTTTTATCTGCCTGAAACCCCGGCATGAAGGGCTTTCTTTCAAAATTGTATTACCAGAAACTTTTGCAAAGAAATAATATCTTTTTTTCTTTTTTTGCCAAAGACTAAAGAAGGTTGTCATTTAGGCCATTTGCTGAACCAAAAACTAGTGACACCAGTGGCTTTGTCCCATTTGGGTAAATTTTTTTAGATTCCCCATGAAAAATTACAGGGGACTGACCCAACTGATGCTTGCCCAGTTTAAATTCCCCCTATATTTGGGCAATCCTGAATACAACAAGTCGCTTTCAAACATGTATTTAGTGAACTAAACTCTCATTACCCTAAACAGCTGTAAACTCCAGAGCTTTGCTGTATAAGTGCCCAAGTTATATGGCCATCACAAAACTTGAACCTGTTTTCAAACTCAAAAAATTGTTTAGGCTAGAATCAAAAAATGAGGGGCAGCCACACAGATTTCTGAACATTGAAATTGTCAGCCACACATGTTGAAATGCATCCCCATCCTCTCGTCAAACTCATTGCCGCTCATTTTCAAGGTTGGTTTTGCTAACTCAACACTAAAGGCTGACTCCCGTTAGCAAAACCTAGCTTGGTATGCCATGTACTAGACACCCCTTTTAATTTTTTTGCATTTTCACTCATGAACTGTTAGCAAGTTCGTTGATACCTTTTATCTAAATGAGCAATTCACCACGTCTTAAAGATAGTCGGGCAAGCTTGGAAGGGAAATTTTAGTCACCCACCTAAATGTGTCGGGGGAAAAACCTACTATATCAAACCTGTTTTCGAACCCTCAAACCCAAAACAAACAATAGCACAGGGCACTTGCCAGTTGCAACACAATACTGAAGGCAGGTTCGAAACAAGCAGAAGCGTAACCAAACTATAGAGATAAAGGGAGACACACGTAAGACAGGGACCCCTATTATTACACACACACACAACCAAACAAAAAGACGCGGAATAAGTTTTAAAGAATTTCCTTCACCCAAAAAAAAGCTGGGATTTGCAACATACATGCCTATGTACAGTATTTATGGCTATGTACAATGGGCAAATGCAATAAAAACAATGATCAGTAGGCAAAAAGGAACACAAGACTCGGGGAAACCATGGGGACCCGCAGGGGGGCAAGTCGCCAGAGTTGTTTCACAAGTGCACCACATCACAGCTTTGGGGGGTTGTGATTGGTTGGTTTGAAACCAAGGTATGGATAACAGTGGGGCCCTATCATAAAAAACCCCTTTGCACCGGGTTTTCTGGTTGGAGGCATGTCTATACAGGGGGGTGATATACGCCAAAAAAAATGAAACATACTCTTGCGGCCACATTGGGGAATCATTCGAAGACCTAATGTGTATACTCAAAAATGCAAAACCCTATGTTAAGTTGTTTTTGTTTATATATAAGTGGAACCTTACTTGTGAGCAATCCACGTGGAGTTTTCCCAAATACGTGGACCCCCGGTTCACATTATTAATCCCTTCCTGAGAGCTCATCGTAAAGCAAAATTATCGGAAGTGAACAAATTTTTCCCCATAAAAATAATGGAAATCAATTAACCGTGCAAAACACCCCAAAAATATGAAAAAAAAAAATTTTTCCACATAAATATTAAATTTAATGCAATAGAAAAAATTTCAATAACAAAGAATAACACAAAAAAATAAATTCACTTTCCTTTTAAAGAAGATCTAGCGATGAGATGGGGGGGGGAGGGGAGAGGTCGAAATTTTAATGTTTAGAAGGGGAATCCCCTCCATTGGATTAGGTAGCAATCCTTTTTCCCCGGGGTTTCTTCCCTCTTTTTTAATGCCACTAGGGGCCAACCTCACCCTCCTAGTCACACTATGTATGCCCCCCACAATTCTTAAACTTTTAAACCAAACCTTTTTCTGGTCTTAAATTCACTCACATACCACTATTTCAGGCATTTTTTATTAAATCCTCATGCAACCCCTACCTTTTTTCAAAAATCACTTGAGAGATGCTATCTCCAGCTATTGTTTTTTATTTATCCACACCAGTAACAGTCTTCAACTTTTCTAACACTGCAATCGCTGTTTTGTAATCACAGTTGCACCTTTTGCAAGAACAGCTTCCTTGATTGCCGTTTTCCTGCTCACTATAGTAGAGATGGGTGATTGGGATTTACTATACAACTTGGCCAGGTCCGACACACGCACTCCACTTTCATACTTTTCAATTATCTCTTTCTTCATTTCAATAGTCATAGCACCCTTGGTCTCGAAGGGTTGGCACTAGAAGCTTTCTTGGGGCCCATGGTGACTTATTTTGCAGAAACAAGCACCAGAAACAGTGATAATATGGATAATATGGAATGTACCGAATGTATCCTTAGATGCATGCACACTGGCTGGCTTGTAAACACTGGTACACACGGGGCACTTCAGGCCACATGTGGACACGTCTCGTACGAATCGTATCGCGTACCATGTTTTGTAACGGGAACCGAGGAAAAATTTTTTTGTGATATAACGCTTCGGATACCGGATTTATGGGTTTTACCGATGACTTCGCGAACGGGGGGGACCACTGTATGAGCAGTCCATGGGTTGATTTTTTGCTTCCATATGCGAGCAGAATTTCCATAAGCGAGCAAACCTCAAGGCAGGTTCCTTGACACTGGCAAGGGGCTCTTGCTCTTGATCTAGGGAATTGTATCTCATTTGTTTGTTGGACTATCTTATTGAAACTTGGGCAATGTATGATGGAAAGGTGTTTCTTAACCCTTTGACTGTCGCGGCCGTATATATATGTCTTACGAGGTACCGTGTTTGACGTATATATACTCATAAATTCTAGCGGCTTCAAATCAAGCAGGAGAAAGCTGGTAGGTCCAGTTGTGAGAGAATGGGTCCCGTGTGGTCAGTGTGCACCATATAAAAAAATCCTGGAGCACGCAGTGCATAATGAGAAAAAAAAACTCTGACCGTTTTTTTTTAATTAAAATGCCGACTTTGTGGTCTATTTTCGTATAATATTTATGGTTGTATTCTCGTTTTCTTGGTCTCATTTGATAAAATGGAAAACATATTATAGAAATAGAGGTGATTTTGATTGATTTTACTACAAAAAGACCCTGGAAATTGAGCTCAAAGTAGGGGAAATGTTTGATTATTGCCAATGTTCAAAAGTAAACAAATGATGTCATTGTCCAATAAATGTCCAACTAGCCATTCTAATATGCAGTCATGAATGGGTTGATGTTATTTATACAATTATTACAATATTGCAGGTAGTCTGCATAATTTGTAAGTCTTCTATTTTTGTTTGAATAAAAAATTCAAAATAGAAAGCAAGATAATATCAGAGAGGCCTTGAGACATGACTGATGAACAAAGAAAATGTTATTTTAGAGCCAAGAATGTCTGCATTGTTCATTCTGGACCTTATTTTGAAATTGTCATATTTTTTAATTTTCGTGAAATTGGCCAAATTGCAAATTTCTTACCACATTATTGGGTAGTTGAAATCGGTAAATGGGCAGTTTCTTGTACTCACTCGATAGAAAAATGGAGTTCTAAAGAAATCGCTATGAGTTTGGTCGACTGGAATCCGGAATTAGCCGAAAATAGGGCTCAAAGTGGGCGACATCGCCGATCTGTAAATATCGCGAGGTCGCTAACTTCGCAAGAGCATAATTCCGTCAGTTTTCCATCAAATTTCGTTTTTTTTTGGTTTTCATTACAATCGGGAAAAGATTCTCTACATTTCATAAGAAAAAATAACTTTTTTTTTTTTTTTTAAATTTTGTGACACCAGGAGACACCTCAGGATTGGAGGTTGCGACAGTCAAGGGGTTATCTTACACCAAAAATTAAAGAAATCGGAGCATAAATAATGGAGTTCACTTCAGCAATTAGTAACCCCTTAGCGGTATTTTCGTATGGTTTTTATGTTGTATTCTCGTTTTTTTTTATTTTATTTGATAGAATGGAAGATATATTACAGAAATAGATATGATTTTGATTGCTTTCACGACGAAAAGTACGTTGAAATTGAGCTCAATGTAGGAGAAATGATCCATTGCTTGGCTGTGTTCAAGAGTAAACAAATGATGACACTCGAATCTGCATGACGGTGTCTTCCATTGCAGACACTGCAAGGCTCCAGGTGGATATCACCAAATCTTTCAGTGGGCTGCAGAAAACAATATGAAGTTCAACGATGAGAATTTCAATTACTCAGATATGGTAAACACGAGGAAATTAAATCTTCATCAGAGTACAAAACAAATTCTGGCCAAAAAAATAGAGCGCAACACCAACGTCAAAGACCTGGGAGTGATCATGTCGGAGGATCTCACCTTCAAGGACCATAACATTGTATCAATCGCATCTGCTAGAAAAATGACAGGATGGATAATGAGAACCTTCAAAACTAGGGAGGCCAAGCCCATGATGACACTCTTCAGGTCACTTGTTCTATCTAGGCTGGAATATTGCTGCACACTAACAGCACTTTCAAGGCAGGTGAAATTGCTGACCTAGAAAATGTTCAGAGAACCTTCACGGCGCGCATAACGGAGATAAAACACCTCAATTACTGGGAGCGCTTGAGGTTCCTAAACCTGTATTCCCTGGAACGCAGGCGGGAGAGATACATGATTATATACAACTGGAAAATCCTAGAGGGACTAGTACCGAACTTGCACATGAAAATCACTCACTACGAAAGCAAAAGACTTGGCAGACGATGCAACATCCCCCCAATGAAAAGCAGGGGTGTCACTAGCACATTAAGAGGCCATACAATAAGTGTCAGGGGCCCGAGACTGTTCAACTGCCTCCCAGCATACATAAGGGGGATTACCAACAGACCCCTGGCAGTCTTCAAGCTGGCACTGGACAAGCACCTAAAGACGGTTCCTGACCAGCCGGGCTATGGCTCGTACGTTGGTTTGCGTGCAGCCAGCAGTAACAGCCTGGTTGATCAGGCTCTGATCCACAAGGAGGGCCCGGTCACAGACCGGGCTGCAGGGGCGTTGACCCCCAGAACTCTCTCCAGGTAAACTCCATGTAAACTGTCCATTCCAATATGCAATAGTGAATGGGTTGACATTTTTTTATACATTTATTGCAATAAGGCATAACAGTAATCTTATATTTTTTGTGTGAATAAAAATTACAAATTATTTACATTGTAATAATTTAATAATAATAATCATAATATGTATAATAATAATATGTATAATAATAATAGTATAATATAATACAATAATAATAATAATAATATAATACAATAATAGTAATAATATAATACGTATAATAATAATACATATACATGTACAGTGGTCCCTCAATAATCGTCCGGCCTGAAAGTCCTCCATTTCAGAAATACAGTGGACCCCCGGTTTACGATCACCTCCCAATGCGACCAATTATGTAAGTGTATTTATGTAGGTGCTTTTGTACATGTATGTTTGGGGGTCTGAAATGGACTAATCTAATTCACAATATTCCTTATGGGAACAAATTCGTTCAGTACTGGCACCTGAACATACTTCTGGAATGAAATAATAACATAAACCGGGGGTCCACTGTAGTCCCGTTATTTCGTCTAAACATTGGCTCGCAAATGGTCAGCTAACTCGCTAATCATCCTTCGTCTGGGACGGGTACTCACGCTCTGAGCTGCCTGGGCCTGCCTTCCCAGCCAGTGTGCCATTGTTTACCAGTGAGCAACAGTCCCCTCACATGCTCCTACGAAATATTTCATAATATTCCATTGATTTTAGTGCTTGCAAGTGCTAAATAAGCTTCCATGGTCCCAAAGAAACCTTTTAGTGCCAGCCCTTTGGTAAAGAATGTGAGAAACACATATAATTTATGAAAAAGTTTGTAGAAAAATACAAAGGTGGTGGTGGTGGTAGAGTGGAAGCAGTTGTGATAGTGGTTGATGGTGGTAGTGATGGTGGTAGAAGGTAGTAATGATGGTAATAACAGTTGTAATAGTGTATGTTGCAACCCTGAATGGGTTGCAATATATATAATGTGCATTATGATTAAGAATACAGTGGACCCCCGCATAACGATCACCTCCCAATGCGACCAATTATGTAAGTGTATTTATGTAAGTGCATTTGTACGTGTATGTTTGGGGGTCTGAAATGGACTAATCTACTTCACAATATTCCTTATGGGAACAAATTCAGTCAGTACTGGCACCTGAACATACTTATGGAATGAAAAAATATCGTTAACCGAGGGTCCACTGTATGTATATATATATGTATATTACCTTTTCATATAATTTTATACTGCTTATATTTGCGATAATAGCTAAATCGTAAATGTATTGCTTTATAATTATTATTTGACTTATTGTTGTGAGGTAGGAGGTAGCATATTATGTGCTCAGTTCAAGTCTTGATTGTCTAACTACTGTAATTATCGCTTGTGGCTCGTTAGACTGCCGGCTTCTGTTTGTGCTACAGCGACCCACGGAGCTATCACGTGATTGAGGGGGGTGTCCTCACCTCGCCTGAAGTATTCAGTCTGGTCTAGACTCGCTTGGTGGTTGGACAGATTGTCTGTCTCATTATTCTTGTTAGTTCTGTAGAACTCTGCTCACAGAACATTGTATAGACTTAGTGATTTTCGACGTTGTACCGAGGTTGTGTGTCACATAGACACTCTAAACAACTCGGGTCCTGAGCTGTAGCTTCTGACCTAACTTGTACTGGTATCTGTGTATTATCACAGTCGGGGATTTTCTTATGTTGAACTTAGATTCAGTAGTATGGGAGTTTTGTGACTCTTGTGGAGGATCTGCTGATGGTCCCTACTTAGTGTCGTTATGTTATCTCCTTGTTCCTGATTCTGTGTCGCAGTTGCTTGTTATATTGCTATTGGGCTTAGCATTCTTTTTATTGTTCAAGCAGACTGTTCTGACTGCCTGTTGGTCAAGAAGTTAGTTTATTTGAGGACTTTGTCAGTCACTTATTTAAGTCTAGTCGAGTCTTGAGACATAGCGAACTACTTAGAGCACTTACACACACACACACAAACTTACTTGTACATATTTGTAATATCTTATTAAATGTTAATGTACCAGACGGTACCTAAGAATTATAAATGTGATGTGCTTTCTGCACAATAATATTGTACTCGAGAGAAGTGATATTATTTTGATTACTGTGATTAATTTAATTTAATTTGATAATATACCTCTAGACTTAATAAATTTATTAAATTTTAATTTCTCTAGTTAGTAGCCTACCAGTTGTAATCCTGAAGCACTATTGAATCATACTGAATTCTAATGGATAATTGGACAAGGATACTGACTACTTGTTACGAAAACCCAGTAACAGGCTGGATGCTAGAAGGGAAGTCCTTTCTAGTATTCACTGGAGATCTCTAAGCTTTTAGAATCGCGTTTTTTGTAACAAATGGGGGCCTGTCCGGGATGCTCTTGATCCAATGTGTTGGAGAAATTGTCCAGTTTGACATACTAGTAACTCTATGATCAAACACTTTGAGTACTTTCCTAATCTGAAGACTTTGAGTTTAGTCTTGTACAACATACCAGGTGGATGTATGTACTTGACTGAGTCTCTTGATCCAAGGAGATGGAAATACTGTTTGAGTTCTAACTCTAAGATATCCAACACTAAAATTCCTATTAGGATTATAGTTTCCCATAATCACTCTCTCGTAGTACACTTATTTTCGTGATGTATGCCAAAGTGAAACAGTTAATTGATACTCTGACTTTGTCTGAGTTAAGTACATTAAAACTTCAGACATGTTGGCGAGTAGTCAAATATCTCGGTGTGACGTATAACAGGAATTACACCGCAGAAACTGTCAGAGCGTTAATTAAAGATATATTGTTTCCGGCTCATACAGAGATGTCTGATTATGATTCAGATTCAGAAAGCCTAGTGTCACAATTAGGAAGCATGACTCTATTAGATTACTTAGAAGAGAGAGCAACTACTGCAGAAGTGTCCGAGCCTAGTGAACCTCCGCTCACGCCTTCCCGCCTCACTGACACAATAGTACAGAGTATAGCTGGTTGGATGACTCAGCCCCATACTAGTACAGTGTATGCTACACCTGTATCTACTTATCCTAGACCAGATCTAGACTCTAGAGACGCCTGAACGAGGTGCCCGACCTAAGGACCATCCAGACCACGTTAGATTCCTTACTCCTCCATTACCCACTGGTCCTATCTCTCAGGAACAATTTGAGAGGTTTGAACGCCTCATTATGTTGCAGACTGCACAAATAGAGGCTCAGAGGAAATTGAACGAAGAAGATTTCCAGAGAGAAAATGTTCGTCTTGGAAGACAACAGACTGATAGATCACAGGACACATTTAATGTGCGGAAAGCTGCATCCATGGTTCCTAAGTTTTTTGAGAGTGACTTAGACACCTATTTTGATGTGTTTGAGAACCAGGCACGTGCTATGAACTGGCCACGTAAGCACTGGGCTACCTTGTTGCACACAGCTTTGACAGGAAGAGCTCAAACTTGTACTGCTGCTTTACCATTTGCTAAGTACATTAGTTATGACGCTGTCAAACAAACTATTCTAGAGACATATAACTTGTTGCCTGTAAGTTATCAACGTGCATTTTGTACGTTACAACGACGACAAGATCAAACTTGTGTCGAGTTTGCTCATGAGAAAAAAGTTGCATTTGAGAGGTGGTGTAGGTCTGCCAAGTGTAACAATTACAACAGCCTTGTTCAGTTGTTACTACACGAAGAGTTTAACAACTGTATGTCTGCTGATATACAAGAATATCTGATCGATCATACTACCTCGGATATTCTGGAAACTGCAGCATTAGCAGACAATTACGAGATTTCTCACAAACTTGTACGTACTAAAACACAGAGAAACAAGATAACTAAAAATTGTCCTAGAAGTTGGCAACCTAAATCAGCTGCTCATTGCCAGCCTGATGTACCTACTACTGTAACTTCTTGTACCTTTACCAGGAAAACTCACAATCCTGAATCTGTCTCTGTGGCTAGACAGAAATCTGATATCGAGAAAATGAAAGTAAAATGTACATATTGTAACAGAAAAGGACATGCTAGAGAGTATTGCTATAAGTTAGAAAGAGATACGAGAAGCAGCCGTGCGGCTGGCACCCCCACACAAGTCGTATCCTCTTCCGAGCAACAAAGGCACCAAAATCCTAGTAATACCTCTGATCCTACTGTTTTAGATAATATTACTCAGGACAGATGACTAGCGTCAGAAAGTGTATCTGACGAAAAGATTCGTTCAGCGATGAGTCCTTACTTTTCGAGAGGTAAAGTAGGATTTGACGAATCACATCTAACTGAAATAGTTACTTTCAGAGACACTGGCAGTTATCTCACGTTATTAAGAAAAGATGTACTGCCCATAACTGATGATACCTATTGCAAGATAGATGTATTGTTAGAAGCCTATGGAGGGACTGTTATAAAGGTACCTCTTCACAAAATATACATTGAAACAAGCTATTATACTGGTTTTATTTCAGTGAGTATATCCACTGGTTTATTTCCCTTCAGGTCAGTGGACTTGTTGATAGGGAATGATATCCTTCATGCTGGTATATGTAAAGAACCACTTGTGATTGATAAAAACACTGATGATAATTATGCCATTGAAGCTTGTAGAGAGAAGCCTATTTTATTTCTTCTCAGCGCAATTACTAGAGCTATATCAAAGATTCAACAACCATCCTTGTCTCCTGTTGAGTTAGTGGATGACAATGATTTGGGCTTGAATATGTTGTTTAGTGACGCTCTGCGCCCAGGGTCATTAACACTAACTTCCCCCGGTCATCAACCTAGTCAGGACACTACTGACATTAAATTTCTTACTCATGATGATTTAATCAAGGATCAGTTTGTTGATCAGTCACTGGAAAGACTGAGAGATATAGCAATTACTGAGAGTGAAGCAAAAGATCTCGATAATTGCTACTATTATAGTAACGGTGTACTGATGGAGAAAAATACATGTAAGTTGTCAGCTGATAGTGTTTCCACCACAGTCAAGCATCTCGTAGTGTTACCAGTTACATTTCATGAACAAGCCATTGATTTTGCTCACAATAGTCCCATTGGAGGACATTTGGGTGTCAAGAAGACACTCAGTAAACTGACAAAACATTTTACTTGGCCGAAGATGAAGGAAGCAGTAGCTGATCATGTGCGACGTTGCCACGTGTGTCAAGTGACAGGCAAGCCAGCACACACACCTCCACCTACACCTCTCACTGTGTTCATTAGTAGCAAAGTTCAGTTCATCTGGACTAGACATTGTTCTGTCTCGTTCCAAAGGTTGAAGCATCTGCTTTCCTCTGCTCCAGTGTTGAGTCCTAATTTCAATCTTCCCTTTTTACATATAGATGCGAGTTGTTATGCAGTGGGCGCTGTGCTGCTCCAACAGTCAACATCCACTGATATTCTCCATTCTATATGTTACTATTCATCTAAGCTTATACGACACCAGAAAAATTATGCCACTATTGAGAAAGAGGCTCTAGCTCTTGTGGTGTCTGTAGAACATTTTGACGAGTATTTGGGCACTTCCCCATTTAAAATTTACGTAATTTTATGCCCAAATACCTTTTGTTACTTGCTATGTCAAATTCAGTAGAGTAACTTAATCCCTCCAGCCCATATTAACTATATATACTCATGTCATGTCTAATTATTATATTTATATATTCACAATAGTGATGTGTATGAGGAGGAGACGTAAGCTGAGTGATGAGTGGGTAGTGTTGTGTGGGCGATGTTACTGCGTGTGGCGGAGCACTGTCCTGCCACAGACCCCCCCCTCACTACACACCTTAAGCTGTTTAATACTCAGATGTCCATACTGCATAGCATTCCACAACCACTACTTAAGAGTGGAATGCATTCTCCTCTATTATGATCGAGCCTCATCGTGTCAGGCTTGTGTACGCTATCCTGTCTCTACACTGATGTACATAACCACGAGTATGCGGAGATACAATACTGTGTACTGCCCTAGTACTAGGGGCATATCTTATTGTATAGACGCTGTGAAATTATAGAAGTGCTTGGCACAAGAGTGACTCTGATTAATGTTTATATTATATTGTTAGTAATGTAACCTGAGTAATCAGTAATGTGAAAGACATTAATGCAACTCCTAGTGCGACCATTTGTCGTGTTGGGGGGGTGTTGCAACCCCTGAATGGGTTGCAATATATATAATGTGTATTATGATTAAGAATATGTATATATATAATGTATATTACCTTTTCATATAATTTTATACTGCTTATATTTGCGATAATAGCTAAATCGTAAATGTATTGCTTTATATTATTATTTGACTTATGTTGTGAAGTAGGATGTAGCATTTTATGTGCTCAGTTCAAGTCTTGATTGTCTAACTACTGTAATTATCGCTTGTGGCTCGTTAGACTGCTGGCTTCTGTTTGTGCTACAGCGACCCACGGAGCTATCACGTGATCGAGGGGGGGTGTCCTCACCTCGCCTGAAGTATTCAGTCTGGTCTAGACTCGCTTGGTGGTTGGACAGATTGTCTGTCTCATTATTCTTGTTAGTTCTGTAGAACTCTGCTCACAGAACATTGTATAGACTTAGTGATTTTCGACGTACCGAGGTTGTGTGTTGCATAGACACTCTAAACAACTCGGGTCCTGAGCTGTAGCTTTTGACTTAACTTGTACTGGTATCTGTGTATTATCACAGTCGGGGATTTTCTTATGCTGAACTTAGATTCAGTAGTATGGGAGTTTTGTGACTCTTGTGGAGGATCTGCTGATGGTCCCTACTTAGTGTCGTTATGTTATCTCCTTGTTCCTGATTCTGTGTCGCAGTTGCTTGTTATATTGCTATTGGGCTTAGCATTCTTTTTATTGTTCAAGCAGACTGTTCTGATTGCCTGTTGGTCAAGAAGTTAGTTTATTTGAGGACTTCGTCAGTCACTTATTTAAGTCTAGTCGAGTCTTGAGACATAACGAACTACTTAGAGCACTTACACACACACACACAAACTTGTACATATTTGTAATATCTTATTAAATGTTAATGTACCAGACGGTACTTAAGAATTATAAATGTGATATGTGCTTTCAGCACAATAATATTGTACTCGAGAGAAGTGATATTATTTTGATTACTGTGATTAATTTAATTTAATTTGATAATATACCTCTAGACTTAATAAATTTATTAAATTTTAATTTCTCTAGTTAGTAGCTTACCAGTTGTAATCCTGAAGCACTGTTGAATCATACTGAATTCTAATGGATAATTGGACAAGGATACTGACTACTTGTTACGAAAACCCAGTAACAGGCTGGATGCTAGAAGGGAAGTCCTTTCTAGTATTCACTGGAGATCTCTTAAGCTTTTAGAATCGCATTTTTTGTAACATGGTAGAAGGTCGTAGTGATGGTGGTAACAGTTGTAATAGTGGTAGAAGGTCGTAGTGATAGTGGTAGGGGGTTCCTTCTTTAGTGATTCAGCAATTCTACCAACTCCTCCAATGTTGTTGGAGTTATATAGGGCTACAGAAAACACCACCGCCTCAGCTGCTGCTTCACCACCATTATGGATGGCTTACTCTCAGTGGCCCTTATATACCATAAGAACATAAGAAAGGAGGATCACTGCAGCAGGCCTGTTGGCCCATGCTCAGCAGGTCCTTTACAATTTATCCCACTAACGAGACATTTTCCCAACCCAATCCTCAATGCTACCCAAGAAATAAGCTCTGATAACTCTATCCACTCATTTGTAAGTCCCACTCAAATCCAACCCCTCCTACTCATATATTTATCCAACCTAAATTTGAAACTACCCAATGTCCTAGTCTCAATAACCCAACTAGGTAGACTGTTCCACTCATCAACTACCCTATTTCCAAACCAATACTTTCCTATGTCCTTTCTAAATCTAAACTTATCTAATTTAAATCCATTACTGCAGGTTCTCTCTTGGAGAGATATCCTCAAGACCTTATTTTTTTTCCCCTTTATTTATACCCATCTTCCACTTATACACTTCGATCATGTCTCCCCTCATTCTTCTCTAACAAGTGAATGTAATTTAAGGTCTTCATCGTTCTTCATAAGGAAGATTTCTAATGCTATTATTAATTTAGTCATTCTACGCTGAATGTTTTTCCTAACGAATTATGTCCATCTGTAATATTGGAGACCAGAACTGAGCTGCATAATCTAGTGAGGCCTTACTAAGGATGTATAAAGCTGCAGTATAACCTCTGGCCTTCTGTTGCTACACTTCTTGATATAAATCCCAATAATCTATTTGCCTTATTACTACGCTTAGCACTGCTGTCTCGGTTTAAAGGTTGCTACTTACCATAACCCTTTTCACATTCTATACCGCTAAGTTTCAGCATTATTAAGCTGGTAGGGTGCTAGTGATGAACATTGTCCGAGCTTTAAACTTACATTTATCTACATTGAACTGCATCGGCCACTTCTGACCACGAATTGAGTTTGTCTTAAGCCCCTGAAGTTGTGAGACATCTACGCGAATCGATTATCCCTACCTATCTCGTGTCCCATCAGCAAATTTGCTTATGTCACTAGTAAGGCCCGCGGCAAGGGGTTCCGGTTATATATATTATAAACAACAATGGGCCGAAAACTGATGCCCTGCGAATGCACTTGTTACAGATCCCCACTCAGATTTAACCCCATTTATGCACACCTCTGCTTCCTATTAGTGACCATGACGCGATCCAGGACAGCATCTGTTCCCCCAATGCCATGGGCATGACCACTTTCTTCAACAGTCCTCTGCTCCATGTGGTACGCTATCAAAAGCCCCTTTAAAAATCTAAATAAACAATATGTATTCTTTATCCCTGATCAACAGCCTCAAAAACTTTGCTGATGAAGTTAATAAATTAGTTAGACAGGAACGGCCCCGGGTGAAACCAGTTAGTGACATTAATCAAATATGCCTGTCGAGATGGCTTCTTATATTAGCGGCATAATTGACTCTATAATTTACCTACAATTGAGGTAGGCTTATTGGGCGGTAATAGTTTTGATGGTACCGAACTTGGTCCCCTGCCTTAAAAAATTAGAATACATCAGCCATCATCCACATATCACGGCACGACACCTGTTGTGAGTAAATAAATTAAAGATATTAGTTAAAGTTT
Organism: Cherax quadricarinatus; assembly: GCF_026875155.1. NCBI lineage: Eukaryota > Metazoa > Arthropoda > Malacostraca > Decapoda > Parastacidae > Cherax > Cherax quadricarinatus. The sequence goes on along the minus strand of NC_069419.1, from coordinate 41,107,689 downwards.
CACAGAGTTCCATTTTACACGTCCTTTAAGAGCCTTGAAAAAAGTTCATCAGGGCCCGGGATTTATTTTGCTTAATCGGTCTATCTAGTGGATAACCAATTTCGCTGGTGACTGTGATATTGCATAATTTGATCATGTCCTTCAAGCCCACGCTTTCAAGAGGTACGGAAATTTGCGAGATATTATCAGTGTCTTCCTCTGATGAAAAACGAGAGAAAATAATTATTAAGATAGAGTACAGTTCATTCTTCCTTGTCAGTGAGATGCCAGAATTATTTTTTAAGGACCTATCTTATCTCTAACTTTTGTTTCTATAAACCTGGAAAAAACTTTTGGTTAGTTTGAATCCGTGGCAACTTAATTATCATATTCCCCATTTAAGCATTTCTTATCCCCTTTTTAACCGCCCCCTCTTAAACCCTTAAACTGTCCCAAACGTATATATACCAACATTCACCGCGTACGCCCCAAAACGTATATATATGTTTTAATTTTTCATTATTCAAAAAAAGTTAAGCAGCAATATGCCTGAGTCTCCTAGACATATAGAATGGTTGTGCGCACTCAGTGTGCGCAGTATACAAAAAATCTTGGGACGCCTGGTAACACATGTAGGACCAGTTACATTCAGCTCCATCTGGTCAACATCATGGCACCTCCTCGTGATCACTCACCCCTCGTTTGTATTAAACAGCTCTACTAATCAAGGAAAGTGATAGAGATCGTGAGTTTATATTTGACACCAATGGGGTCAGAATATTCAAGGAATTAGTGAAAATAATGACGATAACCAGATGACCCCCTGCCCACACCTCTGGGGTAGCAACATTTGTCCGAGGGCCAAGCACCTCTGGTAGCCATGTGCCACATCAGACCCTAGGCCAAGCATCTCTGGGGTGCCAGTGTGCCACAGAAGACCCTGGCCAAGCACCACGGAGTGCAATGTTACCCATAGGCAATAATCGCAAGAGGAACCTATCATTTTCCCAGTTTTTAGTATGATAGGGTGAAGGGGATGGAATGAGATGAGATTGATTTTATGCCAATTGAGGATTCGTCCTATGATAGTGAACGTTCATTATTCACCATGAAAACTACTGTTACATCGTTATCTACGTTCAGGCAGTGTGGCCATATGCAACCCCAAGGTCCGTGGCAGGTCACGATCCAAAACCCCGCCAAATGTTAGTGAAAAGTATCACGAAGGGAGTATGTGGAGAGAGAGGAAGATTGGTGGGGGCATGGTGCCCTGACCACATGGCACAGTGGGGGACAACAAAGGACGGCCCGGCACCCCCTCAACCATGTCGCCTCCACTCCACTCCCGCCTCCTCCTGCCCCCCCTCGCCCCCAAGGCCACAAGGTCAACCCCTGCACCATGAGATCGTGAGTGGAACTGGGACACAAGTATATTTCGTGCCGCACAGCCTTGTGATTTTGATGGCTAGTGGAAGTGGTATCCAGCCAAATTTATTTATTTTATTTAGTTATATTATTTATTTCTTTATGTTATTTATTTATTTAAAAAAGTTGAGCACACATACAGAGTAAAAAAATACAGATAAGAGCAGCCATCAAAGCCACTTATACTAGCATAGCATTTACGGGCTGGCTTAAAATTACTTAAATTAACTGAAGCAATGATGAAATCATGATAAAACAATAATGGAAACAGATTACTATAACGCACCTGTGATATTACAAAGACAGTCATATGGTTGGTATGCATTGTGTACATCATAAATGAGTATTCTGGTTAGGTAGTGTATTTAAAAAATAATAAAGTTAGATTGGGTTTAGTTTAACATTATGTGATATAATTGCAAGAAACATTTAAGATATACAATTTATAAGTTTCAGTTATTCAGTATTTTATTAGGGTTTTGGTGAGTAAGGGATCTTTGAGAAGAGGACTAATTTATAAACAGCAGTGTTTCTTTTAATTTTACAGTAATGAATTCCAAGTTTTAGGGCCTTTTCATGTGCAATTGAGTTTTTGCATATGTGAATGGACACGAGGACTTCAAAGAGTGATCTGTGCCTGGTGTTGATTGGTCATGTGTGTCTGTTTGAGTGGCAAGGAGATGGTGAGGGGAGGTTAATATCAAGGGAAGTGTTGCTATTATGTAAGAGGTCAGTAAACAGTATGGATGGTTTTGTATGGTGAGTAGGTTTTAGTGTATTGAATATTGTGGAGTGGTGCTGCCTATAGTGAGAATTTTGTTTATCATTCCTAACTGCAGCCCGTTGTTGGTATTAGTGTGGTCTGAGAAGGTTTACTTGTTGTTACCCCATGCACAAATTCCATAGGTGAATAAGGGGTAAATAAGAGAATGATATAGGGCCAGAGGGGCTGACTGTGAGCATAGTACCGAAATCTTCTATATAATGGGCCTACATCATGGAAATTTTTTCTTAGAAATTTGTTGTATATGTGTATGAAATTTGATCGATTATCAAAGGTGGATTCCTAAGAATGTTCCCTCTGTTACTTTGTGATAGTGATCCCATTTATCATTATGTTAAGAGAGGGACCATCTGGACTCTGTGACCAAACTGCATGAAAAAAAATAGGTTTTGTCAAATTATTAAGTTTGTTAGTCCTCATCCAGTAGATATTTTCTGTAATTCGGTCTATTTACAGTATTGGCTAGCGTGACTGGCTCGGGCGGAGGAGAAGACGTAATGTAGGTCATCTGCAATAGTGTGGGTTTGATTAATTGCGAAGTATTTGTAGGTATTTAGGTATAGGAAAAGAGAAGAGGGCCAGGAAACTTCCCTGTGACCACCAACTGTAATTGTTGTGCAAAGAGTTTTGCCCCATTTGGCATACACATATTGTCTTCTGGTGCTGAGTATGACTTGAGTAGTTGAGGGAGTGCCCTCTTATACCATATTGTGACAATTTTACGTGGAGCAAGGCATGGTCAACTGTATCAAAAGCTTTTCGTAAGTCAATGAAGATCCCCAGTGGGACTTCTTTTTTCTCATTTGCAGGTATAGCTGTTCTAGCATGTTAGAAATACAGCTTTAAGTAATTTATTAGGCCGAATCCAAATTGGCACGGGTTGAGGAGGTTTTGGGAGATAAGTAGGATTTGTGAGATTCGTTAATTAATTAATTTTTCGAAGATTTTTGGAGAGAGGGGTAAGGTTAGATATTGGCCTATAGTTATTCAACGCTGTTTGGGGCTCCTCCTTTGTGGATCGGGTGACCCTTGCTATTTGAGTACTGTAGGGAAGGTGGAGGATTCAGTGGATTTGTAAAGAGTTTGCAATGATTGTGATAGTACTTTTGTGACACTTTTTTTGTATATAAAGGGTGTAAGGGATTTAAATCTCCTGCCTTGTTTTTTAGTGTGTGATAATCAGGGAAACTTCGTAGGTTAGTCGAGCTAGGAACAGTGTGTTCGGTTAGTTGCCGGTGAGGTAGTCATTTGGTGGTATCTGAGCGTGGGATTTTTATTGGCAAGGTTTGTCCTATATGGAGAAAAATCATTGAGTCGGTCTTTGCTGTTTCTGTTGGTGGGAGTTCTATGGAGAGCGCTTCCTACACTAGCCCTGATTTTGCTAATTTGAGTTCGCTGTTGCGATATCTTTTTTGGTCCTAGAATTCTGAAGGGTTTGGCCAGGTCTTATTTTATATCACCTCGTAAGTTGGATAATCTGTTCTCATAATACATTTTTTTGCCCTTCTTATCAAGGCTGGTTTCAGGATTGACGAGTAACTTGTTTGGTCCTCTGTTTATGTACCCATTCTGTACTGTTTTTCCATATGGGTGTTTTTTTTTAGGATTGAGATGCTGGTGATGCCAGGGTCGGTTAGTCTCTAGCTGTCATCTGATTAGATTTTGTTAGGCAGTGCTTGGTATAGAGGATTGGGTCTTTTTTTTAGAAAATTATTAATACATTCGTCAATATCGTATAGATTTCTAGCTCAGTGGGCCAGTCAATGTTTGCTACGCGGTTGTGAAGTTATTAATGGCTGCCTCCTTGCGAAGTCTGAAGGTGACTTTATATGGTCTGGGTAATTAAACCAAGAGTTGTTATGAGAAAGTAGGGTAGGTCTGTGGTATTTATCTGTAATTATGCTGGTTTATAAGGGAATGTGTGGTCCAATGTGTCAAGTAGGGAAACACTAGTCCCTCTGTAACTCTTGTAGTTTTGTTACTGTTGTAGCAACATACAGTTTTACTCAATTGTGTTTGTGAATTCAGTATCGTGTGGGTCTGGTCTTGCCGGAATTTATATTGAAGTCACCCTGAGAGTAGTAAGTGATTTTGTTTCATGGCGTGCATCAGTTTTCTCATACTTCCTAGGTTTTGACTAAATTGCAATGTTGAAAGGGAAACTCTGTAATGTTTATCAAGTTGAGAGGTTTTTGTAGGTATTTGGATTTAATTTGCTATTATATATCCCCCCATGTCCTCCTTTGTGCAAGTAGTAGTGATAAAACATTCTAGTTGGTCTGAGTAGTATAATGGCTGTTGCAGACCCCCGGTTGGTCTGGCCATACACAGTTGGTAGGCTGGGTAACCTGAATGACAAGACATCTGTACTATCAGGCTTGTAGCCAGTGTCATAAGTGGAATGAGGACTATGGCATGTAAGGAATTGGCATTGCTATGAGGGTCATCGATGCTGCTTAAAGATTTATATTGTAGTTAAAGATAGTTTATGTTGTTTGTTGGCACTGAGAAGTGCCTTTGAATTGTTCTGCAGTGTATAATTACAGTAAACTGTTTGATCATTTAAGTCATGTAATAAGGAGGTTGGTAGCAGATCAAATGCTGTAATCATAAGACTTTAGTGAATACCTATAGTTAGAATTAATAAAAACAAAGTAAAATAGTCTTAAGCTAAAAAATAGCTCCTGAATTATTTATCAAATGTTAATAAGAAGCTAAGGGAGTTTTTTTTTTTTAATTTTTAAGCTAAAATAAAGGAGACAATATAAAAGGGACTAATACAAAGAAAGTGATGATCAAATATGAGCCTTGGGAATATGATAGTAGTAGTACTATAAATAATTCTTTAAAGTTAGAATTATCTATAAAATAATAAATAAAAGGGACTAATATAAGTTGTGGTGAAACAATAAAGTGTAATCAAGAAATGACTTTGGAATATAATCCAAAATTGTGAACTTATTCGACTTTAGCACCTGAGAATAGTACACCTTGAGATTTTAACAATTGTGAATATAAATCTAGGGTAGTTATAGAAAGCTAAAATAAAGGAGAAAATATATAAGGACTAAAATTACGTACTGGTAAACAAAGTTTAATGGACAGGTGTCCACTAGAAATAATATTGGTTTAGAGTAAGAGCAGATTTGAATATTAAATACATTGAGCAGTTTATCACACAATAAAATAAAATAAATGAGGGTGTTGGTACAGCAGCAAAAAGCGTGTTGGTACTTGCAAAAAAAGTAATTGGAATATAAACTAATTGCATACAACACTGAAAAGTGACTAAAAAAACAAGTAGTGATTAAACCAAAATTACAATGGACAGGTCAGAATAATGAATATTATTAATTTGGAGTAAGATTGACTTGTAATGTAAAATTATGACATAATAGCAGTATGAAAGAGAAGTATAGAGTATTGGAGGTAGTGCATTAGCTAGAGTTGAAACAATAATAAAAAGAATAATGTACAATCATAATATAACGTAATAACACTAAGTGCACCACACGTATAGATGTTATTAAGGCAACGTATCTAATCTTTACTGAAATGTCAGCTTTTCTAAGGAAGGTAGAGAAAGCGTGTTCGTTGAGAATGGTAATTGTTGGTCCTGTTGATGTTGTTCCTTACTAGTAATTATTCCCCATCACGCATGAAAGAACACTGATGTATTTTTGTTTCCCTGTTTACGTTTTCTCAGAGCCTGATCAGGAAGGTTTGACGGTTTTTTTTGTTAACACTCCAGTAGGTACACTTCTTCATTTTTCGTTGTAAATTGGCTGATTTAATTAGTCCTTTCTTTTATCGTATGAGGACGTCTGATCATTATACTGTTTTACTTCCTGGTTTTTCCTAACAAACGTGTTTCTTGATTGCATTGTTTTGCACATGACGTGTACGTGGTCTGTAAATTAATCCTGATAGCAGTTTCTTTGCACTGTGCTTGGGTTATTCACTAGGAATGTGTGACTTTTTATTATTACACTGCAGCATACAACTTATCTTGTTCATTTTGCGTCTTGAAAATCAAGGTATCATTTAGTCGAGTGGGACATGTCCTGATCCATCCGTGATTGGGCTTCTTGCAACCTTCCATATTATTGTTGTTATTTCTCAGTGTGACTGCTATAGCTGCTTTTAAGTATTTTTCTGTGTCACCACTTCCCGATGTAATCTTCTTCTTCAAGGTTCCCATAACGAATGATCACAGAGTTAGACTAGTTCCAGTTGTACTTTGACGAGTCAGAATGCACTTGATATTACGTCAGACAAACATTATTTCCAATATGTCATGAAACCAACACAACAGAGGTTGGAAAGAATCATCACGCTGCACAGGTGGAAAGACACAACGTGGCTGCAATGTTATATTCCTTGCCACTGGCATGCTTAGCCACATATCTATAAATAATATATACTAATACGGGTCTACAGACACCGCATCAGGACTCCATTTTCCGTGACCTCCTTCCCTGCCAAACAGATTCATCTCTGTTTGCTACAAATGTTGCACTTCGCAACAAGTAAATACCCAGACAGAAATGACCGTCTATACAAAATCCAGAAATGTTTATGTATTTGAAGCAGAAATTCAGTGTATACTTTTATCCCTTCAAGAACATTGTTGTTGAGAGTCCTTGATTCTGTTCAAGGGACGCCTGTCATTCAAGCAATATATACCGAGCAAACGTAATCGCTTTGGCATAAAACTTTTTGTTATGTGACTGTGAGAGTGGTCTTGTGTTGGATGTAATTGTATACACAGGGAAAAAACACTCTTGATGATGACAGAAGGATGTTGGGCATTTCCGGTGATGTTGTTCGCAGGATGATGGAACCATACCTTGGCAAGGGCTATACATTGTACACAGACAACTGGTATACAAGCCCTATGCTTGCTGATTTCCTACGTGTGAACAATACTGATATATGTGGAACAGTGAGAAGGAATAGGAAACATATGCCAAGGTTCACTGGAGGCAGTGTTGAAGGTGAAGTGCAAGCATTTCATGCTAATGACATCATGGCACTGACGTGACATGACAAACGAGACGTGACATTGCTATCAACCATCCACAGAAACGAGATGGTACAAACAGACAGACTGAGCAAGTTCAACAACGAACCTATTGTAAGCCACTTGCTGCCATGGACTATACGAACAACATGCGACTAGTTGACAAGTGTGACATGGTGATAGGGTTTGTTGACTGTGTGCGTAGGAGTCGCAAGTGGTATATAAAACTGTTTTTTCACCTTGTAAACATTGCAGTGCTCAATGCATTCAATATGTACGAAGTAAAGACTGGAAAACGACAACATTTTGCAGATTTCTCTCTGAATCTCATCAAACAGATAGCAAGAAAGTATGGTACCACACCTGTACCTTCCCCTCAACAGCGACCTGTCACACCACAACCTGTCCTCCAACCACAGCCAGTGGGGGAAGTGCCAGACCGAATCACTCCTAACTGTCACTATCTGGTACCAATACCACCTACCCAAAAGAAGAAGAATGCCCAGAAAAAGTGTATTGTGTGTGCTACCACCAAAAAACGACCCCAACAGCGGAAGGACACACGATTCATGTGTCACCAGTGTGGGGTGGCACTCTGTATGAATCCATGCTTCATGGAGTATCATACAATTGTGGAGTTCTAGAAACATAAGTGGGACATGTAAATACTTGTATATAGTTGTAGATAATAATGTGTGATTCAGCCAGGTGTGCAAAATCACCTGTCAGTCTGTACATGTGTGTTTATGACAATATGATAAAAATTTTGTATGTAATATTGGTGTATAACAAAAATTGGCATTGATATCAAATGACTTACTATGAAACATAATTATCGTATCATGGAAACCAAGAAAATGAAAAAAAATGGAAGAAAACGGTAAATATGTTGAATTTCTGCAAGCAGCAGGGCTCCATGTTGCCGTCAGGTGATCGCCAAGTGCCAACTTCGCGGCCTCATACCTCGGTAAGTACTGACCCTAAATTTTTTTTTATGCTAAAACACATAAAAAAATGTGCTCTTTTTTTTTATATAAAAAAAAAATTTTTTCTTTTTTTTTTTTCAAAATATTCGGGGCGCTGCGCGAGTGAACGTATATATACGTTTGGACCGTTTAAGGGTTAATGTCAATATACTGGTTCATAAGATGACCCTCACCTCTTTTGATATGCCTATAAATTTCTTTCTTCTGACCTAAAAGATATTTGAGCCTATTATTAATCCATTTGGGGTCATTTCTATTCGATCTAATTTCCTTATATGGGATAAATGTCCTTTGGGCAGCATGTATTGTGCTAAGAAAGCTGTCATACTGATAGATACATGGATAGGGCATTCTGCTTGAAGGACAGGAGTAGGAGACAGAGAGTTTGCTTTCCTGGGGCTGGGATGGAGGATATTGTTTGCCGTCTAGATGACATCATGAGAGGTAATGGGAGCAATCCTATTATCTGTCTCAGTGCTGGAGGCAACAATGTTGGCAGACGTAGAAGTGAGGACCTGATTAGCAGATATAGGTCAGCAATAGAGATAATTAGGAGGAAGGGTGGGAACCTTGTCATATGTGGTATTTTGCCAAGGAGAGGAGTTGGAAACGAATGGTTGTCCAAGGCAATTGGTGTCAATTGCTGGCTGAACAAATAATGTAAGGAAAATGCGGTAACATTTGTTGACAACTGGGACCTCTTCTATGGCAGAAATAACATGTATGCCAGGGATGGGGTTCACTTATCTAGGTCTGGGGTGGGGGCACTGGCAACGGCAGTGGAGGGAGCTGTTAGGGCTTTAAACTAGGAATAGATAGTGGTATGGGCTTTGGCGAGAACACAGTGAAGTCCCAGTGTAGTAATACTATGAGTTCTAGGAGAACTAATAATAGGCAAAATGAGGTGGATATTGGAAAGTCAGTGACACTAGGCGATAAGGACAATAATAGGATTAGTGGAAAAACTGAAATGAGCAGGAAGGGTAAAGAATAAGTAGGGTCATTAAATGTACATTATGCTAATACCCATAGTGCTAGTAATAAGATGGACGAGTTGAGATTAGTTGCTAGTGCAAGTAACATTGATGTATTTGCAATCACTGAGACGTGGTTTAATTCAAAAAGTCGAGACATGCCTGCAGAATGTCACATTCAGGGTTTTAAATTGTTCCAAGTAGACAGAAGTATCGGGAAGGAGGGTGGGGTGGCACTGTATGTCCGAGATCACTTGAACTGTTGCATTAAAACGGGTATTAAGTCTGAAGTAGCACATACAGAGTCTGTTTGGATAGAATTTTCAGAGGGACATAAAAAGTTTATTTTAGGTGTAATATACCATCCCCCAAACTTAGATAGGGACCAAGGGAGACTACTATGGGAGGAAATTGTTAAGGCCACTAGGCACGATAACGTAGTAATTCTAGGAGACTTTAACTTTAGTCATATTGATTGGAATTTCTTGACTGGGAATTTAGAATCAAATGACTTCTTAGAAATAGTTCAGGATTGTTTTTTGAAGCAGTTTGTCACAGAGCCTACAAGGGGAAATAACCTGCTTGACTTGGTTTTGGCAAACAAGGAAACCCTCATAAATAATTTAGAAATTACAGAGGAACTCGGCACAAGTGATCACAAATCAGTTACCTTTAGCATTGAATGGAAGTATGATAGTAGGGATAATTCAGTACTGGTCCCAGATTTTCGCTTAGCAGATTACAATGGGCTTAGAGAACACTTATTATCTGTAGACTGGAGTAACGAAGAGAGCTATAACAACAACACAACACAACACCTCTCGTGACATACATAATGACTTATTTTATTCATTCTAAAGTATATTCCATGTTTCTATGTTATTAATATTGTTTATTATGTCATATTAGTTGAATTGTGATAGATAAATAAGCCTTAGAGTTGATATTAATGTCATATTCTCCAACAATAAACTTGCCATCCCTCCCTCACACAAGTCTTCAATAAGAACTTAAGAAAGGAGGAACGCTGCAGTAGGCCTGTTGGCCCATACTAGGCAGGTCCTTTACAATCCTACCCACTAAGAACATAACAGTGGAAGAACACTGCAGGTCTAATGGCCCATACAAGGCAGGTCCTTATCAAAATGACCTCTACCCAAAGCTACCCAAGAATTTACTCCCGTACCCAATGACACAAATCAAACTCAGCTCCTCCCACTCATATATTTGTCCAATCTCTTCTTAAAGCTACCCAAGGTCCTAGCCTCGATCACCCTACTGGTAAGTGTGATGTTAAATAAGAACATAAGATCTTAAGAAAGTAGGAACACTGCAACAGGCCTTCTGGCCCATACTAGGCCAGTCCTTCACAAATCCAACCCACTAACAGAACAAATCCTACCCAAGCAATAAGCTCAGGTGCAAGTCCGACTCAAATCCAAACCCTCTCACTAGTGTATTTATCCAACCTAAATTTGAAACTACCCAAGCCATAGCTTTTAGAACATTAAGGAGGAACACTGCAATAAGCCTGTTGGCCCATACTAGGCCGGTCCTTCACAAATCCAACCCACTAACAGAACAAATGGTACCCAAGCAATAAGCTCAGGTGCAGGTCAGACTCAAATCCAACCCCTCTCACTCATGTATTTATCCAACCTAAATTTGAAACTACCCAATGTTTTAGCTTCGATCACCCTACTAGGCAGACCATTCCACTCATCAACTACCCCTATTACCAATGTTCATTTATACATTTTATTAGTGCTTTACATTTATTTGGCATTTTTTTTCTGCATGTAAATCTATATTTAAGCTAGGTAAGTGACCCCTGAAGTGACCTAGAGTCCTTATGGAGGGGGATTCCCCTTTCAAACAATAACCTCTCTTCCCTCTCTCCTCCTCACTGTCTTCCATTCATCAACAACAGTCTTCAATAAAGGTAACTGTCATGTTGAATGTTCATTCTTTTGTGCATGTAAATCTATCTTTTAGGTAAAAAAAAAATTGTTGTTGAGACTTCTGGGTGTCTGGAACGAATTAATTGGATTTACATTATTTCTTATGGGGAAAATTTATTTGAAAATCGTCTATTTCGATAATAGTCCCACTTCCAGGAACGGATTAAGGACGATAGTTGAGGGACCACTGTATAATAATAATGTACTACATAATAATAATTACAAAAGATGGCTTCAAAAGGCCGTCACTAGATGGCAGTGTTTACCACAACAAAGTGGGAGTGGTTGTGGCCGCCTCCACCTGTTACATAATGACATACTTTATTCATTCTAGAGTACACCTACCATCCAACTTATGACCGAGTTCGGTTCCGAGAAACCGGCCGTAAGTCGAAATGGACGTAAGTCAAACTTTACTACTGAATATCAACATCACATTTTTGTAATGACTTATTTTATTGTTTTATTTTGGTATTTCATGTTTTACTTTACTTTTTATGCTGTTAGTACTGTATTTTATACTGTAAGGTTTAGGATAAACACTATGTACAACACATATAGTTGTTTATTTCCCAGAAATTTGACAAAAAAAACACGGTCGTAAGTCGAGTGGTCGTAAGTCGAGCAGGTCGTAAGTCGGATGGTAGGTGTATATATCAGGTTTCTGTGTTATTTATATTCTTTGTTATGTCATATTAGATGAACTGTGATAGATAAATAAGCCTTATAGATGATATTAGCGAAATTATTCAAGAAGTATTTTATCCGGTCTCCTGACAAATTCTCGTCCACCGCCGACACCGCCCATACCACTACATGAATTACATATTTTATTCATTTTAGAGTATATATCAGGTTTCTATGTTATTTACATTGTTTAATATGTCATATTAATGAAATGAGATAGATAAATAAGCTGTAGAGTTGATATTAGCAAAATTATTGAAGTACAGAATTCCATTGGAATGGATTAATTGCATTTCAGTTAATTTAAATGAGGAAAATTGACTCTGCAAACAAGCAAATCCAGTTGCGAGCAAGGATTAAACTCACAAGTAGAGGTTCCACTGTATGCCTTTGATGAAGTTTAATTGATAAATTATGCACAATAAGTTAAGAATTAGCACTTCACCAATGGGAAGCACCTCATAGTTCTCTTAAGCTTTGAAAAACTTCCACAATCACTACTTTGTGCTTTGGTGTCATTATTAATCAAATTAAGGGTTATTTTTGAGCTACAGTAAACCTTGGATAACAGAAACTCAATCCACAAATATGGGGGATTCTTTTACTGTAGATGCTCTTTTGGGACCAGGTCTATTGCTCACCTAATATATGATAGTGTAATGTTATCAGGCTTTTATATGCATTTGAAGGTGAAAAATGCTGTTTCACTTTACATCGATTTTTGCTTTACAGCAGTAGCCCCGAACCTTACCTGTTGTATAATCAAGAGCCTACTGTATAATCAAAGTTGGTGTAATAAACCTGTTGTTGACAAAAAGTAAAAGAGGTAATCTGTGTCACAGGTGGGATGTAATTAATGTAATAGTGGTTTTTTTTATCATTATAAAGCAATGCTAATCAAAGATAGTAATTATATACTGGATTAGCAATGTATGACCTCTATGGGTTTAATGCTTTCCTGTGAATGTAATGCTCTAGTTCTTGGTACTAATGGACTAATTTGATTGTACCACCTCAAATATATTTTTGTATCTCATGTTGAAATTTTTCCTAATCCCATTCTTCATTTACTCATGATTATAAAATTTCTGAGTTATGAATATGTTTGGTGGACCTTAGTTTACATTTCTCTGTTATTACAAATATTTTTGCTGTATTTTCCTATGATTGCTTGTAATATGTTTTCCAATAAAAACATCTATTAGCCAGAAAGTGGATTTAATATATGTATATATACAGTGGACCCTTGGTTTTCGTGATTAATCCATTCTAGAGTGTCTGCCAAAAACCCGAATTCATGAAAACCAAAATCGTTTTCCCCATAAGAAATAATGTAAATCCAGTTAATCCATTCCAGACACAAAAAAGTATTAAAAATAATTTTTATAGATTGAATATAGATTTACATACAGAAAAGAATGACAAATCAATATAAAGCAATAATAACATCACACTCACCTTTATTGAAGAAGCTTGTTGGTGTATGGCAGACAGGGAGGGGAGAGGGAGGACTGATTATTGTTTGGAAGGGGAATCCCTTTCCATAAAGACTTCAGGTACCAAGTCCTTATTGGGGGTTACTTCCCTTCTTTGTGTTTTTACTGGCACTAGGACCAGCTTGAGAGTCACTGGACCCCTGTCACATAAAATTTTTTTCCAGAGAGCTCTGTGTTTCTAGCATCTTTAAGATTTGCCTAAAATGGGACAAGGCATTGTCATTGAACATGTTGCAGACACAGCTTACAACAGCTCTATTAGGGTGACATTTCTCCACAAAACTTTGCAACTCATTCCACATTGCACAAATGTCCTTAATCACTGAAGAAGGCCCCTTCTTCCCTCTCTCTTCCTCCTCCTCTGAAGTAATTTTCTCAGCTGTGGTCCATTGCTGTTCCAGATGAAGGTCTTGCAGCTCTTCAATAGTTAGCTCTTCACTGTGGTCGTCCACCAACTCTTCCACGTCCTGGCCACTCGCATCCAACCCCATGGACTTCCCCAAAGCTACAATAGATTCCATAACATGTGTAGGGTTGTCAGGTGTGTGTGTGGGGGAAGTACCGTGGCTGGTATGTGGGGAAGCGCCCTGGCTGGTGTGTGGGGAAGTACCCTGGCTGGTGTGTTGGAAAGTGCCCTGGCTGGTGTGGGGAAGTACTCTGTCTGGTGTGTGGGGAAGTACTCTGGCTGGTGTGTGTGGGGACGTACCCTGGCTGGTGTGTGTAGGGAAGTACCCTGGCTGGTGTGTGTAGGGAAGTACCCTGGCTGGTGTGTTCTTTCTTGAATTCTATCGTGTTTCTCACCTTCTTTATCAAAGGGCTGGCATTAGCAGCTTTCTTTGGGCCCATGGTGGATTATTTAGCAAACACAATAAGCAAGAGCAAAAAAACAATGTATTATTACAAAATGTTTCGTATTACCTTGCAGGGTAATATTCACTCACCGAGAAACAATGCCACACTGACTCTGAATGTGTCTGTGGGAAGCTTTGTGTGCACAGGGTCATTGGGAGATGTTCCGTATGACCACCGAAATCCAAGGGAAATCACGGCAACCAAGGCTATATTTTGACGAGAAAAAGTTGCCAATAACCAAAATTCACGAAAACTGAGGCTAACAAAAACCAAAGGTCCACTTTATATATAACCTAGGTAGTAGGTTGGTAGACAGCAACTGCCCAGGGAGGTACTACCGTCCAGCCAAGTGAGTAAAATGGAAGCCTGTAATTGTTTTACATGATGGTAGGATTGTTTTTGTCTTTTTTCTGTCTCATAAACATGCAAGATTTCAGGTACATCTTGCTACTTCTTACACTTAGGTCACACTACACATGCATGTACAAGCATATATATATATACACACTCCTCTGGTTATCTATTTTCTTACTAGCTCTTGTTCTTGTTTATTTCCTCTTATCTCGATTGGGAAGTGGAAAAGAATTCTTTCTTGGTTAGCCATGCATGTTGTAAGAGGCAACTAAAATGCCAGGAGCAAGGGGCCAGTAACCCCTTCACCTGTATACATTACTAAAGTTCAAAAGAGAAATTTTTGTTTTTCTTTTTGGGCCACCTTGCTTCGGTGGGATATGGCTGGTTTGTTGAAAGAAAAAATTATAAACACAGCATTAAAAAAATGCAGTTTCTAGTAATAACAAACTATGCAGTAGTGTATCCGGGATCAATAGCTCACCCTTCCCAAAAACCCACCCTTTGGGAGAGGAACTACAGTGTTTCCCCCATCCGGGGCCACTGTCAAGTCACAATGGCAAGAAATTTTTTGGGGGAATTGTTAAATGTTGATGAAAAAGGGGAACTGTGATTTCTTATAGGGCAAGAGAATAACATCTTGTAGATGGGAAGACCTTTTGTGAGGGGGGGGAAGTTCGTGAGGCAGTAGGTAAAATGAAAGGGGTAAGGCAGCCGGATTGAGGGGAAAAAGATAGAAAGTTAAAAGCGGGTGGGTAATTTTGGAGGGGTTGGGCAATTATTTTAATAAATGTATGGAAAGGGTAAGGTACCTAGGGTTTGGGCAAGAGCATGCAAGTTCCTTTGTATAAAGGCAAAGGGGGACAAAGAGAGGAAAAAATTATAGGGGGATAAGTTGTTGAGTGTACCGGGAAAAGTGTAGGGGTAAGTTATAATTAAAAAGAATTAAGAGTAAGACGGAGAATAGGATACAATGAAAAAGGGGGTTTTGGGAAAGGGTAGGGGGTTTTGGGGCCAGTGTTTACAGTGAAAATTAATGAACAGTTTTTAGTAAGGCTAAAGAGGTCTTTGTGGCTTTATGTTTTGGGAAAAAAGGCGTATACGGGGTGATAGGGGGGAAAAGTGGCAGATTTTTGCAAGTGTTGGTGTAGGGGGTTTGGTTACTGAAAGCGTAAAGTTTTTTTACAGGATAGTGAGCTCAATTAAGTATTAGGAAAGGGGGAAATTTTTTCCCAGTAAAGTAGGCCTTGACAAGGATGTGTGTTTCCCGTGGTTGTTTAATTTTTTATAGAGGGGTTGTAAGAGAAGTAAATGCGAGGGTTTTGGAAAGAGCGGGGATTAAAAGATAAAGAATCACACACAAAGGGGGATTGCACGCTGCTCTTTGCTGTGACACGTGCTCTTGGAATTCTGAAGAGAATTTTGCAGAGATTGGTGGATAATTTGGTAGGGGGCAAAAAAAGAAAAAAAAGGTGAATACGGAAAGAAAAGGGTTATGAGGATAAAAAAAAGATTGGGTGATGAAAATTGAATATCAGTTTTGGAGGAAGATTTGGGGGAGGTGAACTATTCAGAATTTGGGAGGGGACGTGTCAGCGGAGGGGCTATAAAGATAGGTGAATCATAAAATTGTAAAAAAAAGAGTGAGGGGTGCACTTGGACCCCTTGGGGAGAAAAAGAATTTTGTCCTTGGAGGCAAAGGGGGGAATGTATGAGAGTATATTTTACCAACGCTCTTTATTGTGAAGCGGGGGTGATAATGTTGCAGCGGGAAGGCGGGAGGCAGGGGAGATGCCGGTCTGAGGCAATGTGGGGTGTAAAATATAATGCAGAGAATTCGTATTTTGGGAAGTTGGGAGGAGGGGGGATTCAAAACTGTTTCCGAGGGCGGGGAAGGTTGTTTTAGGGGGTTCGGAATGTAAGAGAAAGGGGCGAAACAGAATGACTTCAAGAGTGTATCAGTCTGTAGGGAAGGGAAAGGGGGGGGTAGGGGCGGGCCCAGGGAAGGTTGGAGGGAGGGGTAAAGGGGTTTTTTTTGCAGGGGCCCCGACTTCCAAGGATGCTGGGGCGGTTTGAAGGAGGAATGGGGACAAAGGTTTTTAAAAACTTTTACGTGCTGTTGGGGTGTGAGCAGAGTAACATTGTGAAGGGTTTCAGGGGGAAAACCGGGGGCCGGTTGGTCCCGGGGGAAAGGGGAAGTACGTGCCTGCACTCTGAAAGGAGGGGTGTTAATGTTGCAGTTTAAAAACTGTAGTGAAAGCACCCTTTGGCAAGACAGTGATGGAGTAATATGGTAAAGTTTTTTTTTTTCGGGCCCCCCCTGCCTTGGTGGAAACGGCCAGTGTGATAATAAAAAAAAAAAAAAAAATAAATTTTAACCAAGCCTAAACCCATAGGGGTCAAGAAAGTTAAAACTTAATCTGCCCCATATTTAACTGAAGTTACTGCTGTTAAGGGGAAAAGTTTCAGAAAAAAAGAAACAATTTTTTTTTACAGATCTATTCTCAACTTGTCTACGTATAAAATTAATAATTGTATAACAAAACCCCCTTTCCCCCAGGGGTTACTTGTGCTGGTGTGGGGGTTTTTCTAATAATAATATCTTTATTTACTGCAAGTACATTACAAGGGATACAGTCCTAGCTGACTTCATGACAACACTATTAAAAAGCCGCTTGTTATACGGCATTTCGGGCAAATTAAATCATTTTTGTCCCAGGATGTCCCACACCATCGATAACACGCAGGAAGGAAGGGATAAAATGACCTCATAGGGGACAGGGCCCTAGTGGGGAAAAAAGTGTAGTCAAAGAAAGATAAAACCAATATTCAAACAAAAATACAACAGGAAATAGCAAACAAAAGGGGCTCCACTAGCAATAGTGGGATAATTTCCAAAAACAACTGGTGGGGCTCCATTGTTGGGGCTAGGGAGGGTAGGAATAAGACAGGTAAACATGCACCCAAAAGGGAATTTCAGTCAAAAATCCCAAGGGAAACAGAAACCAAGCCGTGCCATACATGCACTTTTTACGCGACATGGGAAATCTGGAAAAACAGTGGGACGTGCAAGATACCACCCTAGAAAATCCGTGCCCATAAAACAGGAAAAAGCAAAACCCCCCCTGTAACTTTTTTACCCGAAATGTGTCCCCTTTTAGTACAGGAAAGACTGTGCTATAACTTAAATTGCCAGGCATACCATCTAAAGGGGACAAAAAAATACAAAAAACCGGCCATGGGGAAAAAGGGGGAGCCACAGCCCCCCAAGGGGGAGGTTTTTTTTTGCCCGGGAAGAAAAAAAACTGGAGGAAAATGCAGAAATTGTCACCAAATCCAGCATTCCCCGGGGTGGAACCCCAGTCGATGGCCTCCACTCCAAACCCCAAAGATACAATACAATCCCCAAAAAAAAAACCCCCCCCCCCGACCCAAAATACCACCCGTCTGAGACATTCTTTTTTGCAAATACGTAATACAAAAGGGGCTAAAACCACAACAAAAAAAAAAAAACCTTTCATCCGGGATGCGCGAGGCAAAAGGGAAAGTTCGGGCTTTTCACTGAGACCCACAAAAGGATCACTTTGACAACGAAAAAATGGTCCGGTTTCAACCTATACAGATGTGACAGAGTGAACAGGCAAAAGGGGGGGGTTGGCGTACATTGCAGGTCCGTTTGCACAGAAATGCTTATTGCCTCAAATGATTAGTGGAAGTTTTAGCGTAAAGGTCAGAACCAAAACCTAGTCAGTGGGAGTCACAAGCCCCCGGGTGCAACATCCCAGCAATTCCAGGGAAAATTTTAAAAATTGACCCCTGTCTGGAAAAACCTTCCCCTCCTGCACCCCAAAATCTTTTCCCCAGGGTTTCAACTTAAGGCACCTAAAATTGAGGAAATACAAAAAATATTGTTCATCACCCGAGGCAGTCTGATGAAAATCACACTCACACATTTTAAAACTCTGCCAAAATTTAATTTAAACCAGCAAATAAAAGCCTACTAGACGGGGAAAACACTAGACCTCATCTTCACTAACAAGATATCTGTAAGAAATGTCACCATATCAAAAACAAAATACTCAGATCAAACATAATTGAGGTTCGACTGTATCCAGAGCCCCAGCCCACAAAATAGATGTCCGAGGGGGCATTCACCAAATTCAATTCAATAACAAAAACATAAAGGGGACAAGTAAACCCGTCCAACCCAATAAACTGGGAAATATACTAAGCAACACAGACCCCAACTTATGCCTAAAAAGTGTGGTGTGTGTGTGTGGTGGTGTGCACCCATCCTAGTTTGAGATTGCAGGGGCGATCCAAGCTTCCTGTAGTGTGTATGGTGTGTGTGTTTGTGTTTGTGTGCTGTGTGTTTGTTGTGTGTGTAGTGTTTGGTGTGTGTGTTGTGTATGAGTGTGTGTGTGTGTGTGTATGGGTGTGTGTGCGCGTGTGTGGTATGAGTTTGTGTTATGAGTGTGTGTGTGTGTGTGTGTGTGTGTGTGTGTGTGTGAGTGTGTGTGTGTTTGTGTGTGTTGTGTGTATGAGTTTGTGTATGTTGTGTGTGTGTGTTAGTTACCATTTTGTCCTAGTCACATGTTCGATTAGACACTAGGCCTGTTTTTGTGTTACATGCGTGTGCTGTGTGTGCGTGTGTGTGGTTTGGTTGTTGTGTGTGTGTGTGGTGTGTGGTGTGTGTTGAGTGTGGGTGTGTGTGTGTGTGGTGTGTGTTGTGTGTGTGTGTTGTGTGTGTGTGTGGTGTGTGTGTGTGTGGAGTGTGTGTGTGCCTGTGTGTGTGTGGTGTTAGTGGTGTGTGTGTGTGGTGTGTGTGTATGGTGTGTGTGTGTGATGTGTGGTTGATGTGTGTGTGGTGTGTGTGTGGTGTGTGTGTGCGTGTGTGTGGTGTGTGTGGCGGTGTGTTTGGTGTGTGTGTGGTGTGTGTGTGTGGTGTGTGTGTGTGGTGTGTGTGTGTGGTGTGTTTTTTGTGATGTGGTGTGTGAGGTGAGTGTGTGTGGTGTGTGTGGTGTGTGTTTGTGGTGTGTGTGTGTGTGTGTGTGTGTGTGGTGTGTGTGTGTGAGTGTGTGGTGGTCTGTGTTGTGTGTGTGTGTTGTGTGGTGTGTGTGTGTGGGTGTGTGTGTGGTGTGTGTGGTGTGTGTGTGTGTGTGGTGTGTGTGTGTGGTGTTGGTGTCTGTCGTGTGGTGTTGTGTGAATGTGGGTGTGTGTGTGTGTGTGTGTGGTGTGTGTGGTGTGTGTAGGGTTGGTGTGTGTGGTTGTGTGTGTGCAATGTAGTGTGTGTGGTGTGTGTGTGGTGTGTGTGTGTGGTGTGTGTGTGAGGTGTGTCTTTGTGTGGTGTGGTGGTGTGTTGTGGTGTGTGTTGTGTGGTGTGTGTGTGGTGTGTGTGTGTGGTGTGTGTGTTTATGTGGTCCGTGTGTGTGGTGTGTGTGTGTGTGTGGTTTGTGTGATGTGGGGTGTGTGTGTTGGGTGTGGTGTGGGTATTGTGTGTGTGTGTGTGTGTGGTGTGCTGTGTGTGTGTGTGTGTGCTGTTGTGGTGTGTGTGTGTGGTGTTGTGTGTGTGGTTGTGTGTTGTTGTGTGTGTGTGTGGTGGTGTGTGGTTAGTGTGTGTGTGGTGTGTGTGGGTGTGTGTGTGGTGTGTGTGTGATGGTGTGTGTGTGGTGTGTGTGTGTGGTGTTGATGTGTGTGGTTGTGTGTTGTGTGGTGTGGGTGTGTGAGTGGTGTGTGTGTGTGGTGTTTTGTGTGGTGATGTGTGTGTAGGTCGTGTGTGTGTGTGTGTGTGTGTGGTGTGTGTGTGTGGATGTTGTGTGTGTGTGGTGTGTGTGTGTGTGGTGTGTGTGTGGTGTGTGTGTGTGGTGTGTGTGGTGTGTGTGTGTGGTGCATGTGTGGTGTGTGTGGTGTGTTGTGTGTGGCGTGTGTGTGTCTGTGGTGTGTGTGTGTGGTGTGTGTTGTGTGGTGTGTGTGTGTGTGGTATGTGTGTGTGTGTGGGTTGGCGTGTGTGGTGTCGTGTGTGTGTGTGTGTGTGTGGTGTGTGTGTGTGGGGTTTGTGTGTTTGGGTGTGCTGTGTGTGTGTGAGTGTGTGGTGTGTGTGGGGTGTGTGTGTGTGTGGTGTGTGTGTGTGGTTGTGTGTGCTGTGTGTGTGTGTGTGTGTGTGTGTTGTGTGTGTGTGTGGTGTGTTAGTTAGAGTTAGTTTAGTACCATTTTTGTCCCAGGCACATGTCGTTAGACATGGCATGTTGAATTATGAGCACGTTGTGTGTGTGTGTGTGTGTGCTTGTGTACGATGTGTGGAGTGTGTGTGTGTATGTGTGTGTGTGTGTGGTGTGTGTGTGTGTGTGTGTGTGGGTAGTGTGTGTGTGTGTGTGTGTGGTGTGTGTGTGGTGTGTGTGCGTGTTGTGGTGTGTGGTTGTGTGTGCTGTGGTGTGTGTGTGTGGTGTGTGTGTGGTGTGTGTGTGGTGTGCGTGGTGTGTGTGTGTGGTTGTGTGTGTTGTGGTGTGTGTTGGTGTGTGTGGTGTGTGTGTGTGGTGTGTGTGTGTGTGTGTGTGTGTGTGTGTGTGTGATGAGTGTGTGTTTGTTGTGTGTGTGTGTGGTGTGTTACTCACCTAGTTTTACTCACCAGTTGATGGTTGCGGGGGTCGAGTCCGAGTCCTGGCCCCGCCTCTTCACTGATCGCTACTAGGTACTCTCCTGAGCCGTGAGCTATATCATTCCTCTGCTTAAAGCTATGTATGGAATCTGCCTCACTACATCGCTTCCAATCTATTACTTACTGACTACCTGTGGCTGAAGTCATACTTCCTAGCATCCCTGTGATTCATTGTGTCTTCAGCTTCCAACGGTTGTACCCTTGTTACTGTGTCATTCTCTTGAACATCCTGGTCTTTGTCCACCTTGGTCACATTCCTCTCAGTATTTTGTATGTCGTTATAATGTCCCCCTATCTCTCCTGTCCTTCCTGTGTCGCTGGTTGATTTCCCCTTAAACTCTCATCGTAGGGACATACCTTAGCTCAGGGATAGTCTTGTTGCAAACCTTTGCACTTTCTCTAGTTTCTTCACGTGCTTGGCTAGGGGTGTGGGTTCCAAATGTGCACGCATACTCCAATATGGGCCTAACGTACACGGTGTTAAGGGGTTCCTGAATGATTCCTTATTAAGATGTCGGAATGTGCTGTTCTGAGGTTTGGCTAGGGCCATATCGCCAGCAGTTAATTTGGTTGATGTGCGCTTCAGGAGATGTGCTGGTGTTATACTCACCCCAAGATCTTTTTCCTCGAGTGAGTATAAGTCTCTGACCCCCTAGAATGTACTCCGTCTGCGGCATTGTTGGCACTTCCAATCTTTATGACTTTGCACTTGGTGGGATTGAAACTCCAGGAGGCCAATTTGCTGGACCAGGTCTGCAGCTGTCCAGATCCCTTTGTAGTTCTGGCCTGGTCTTCGATCGCAGTGAATTCTTTCGTCAACTTCACGTCATCTGCAAACAGGGACCACCCAGAGTCTTTCCTTCCGTCATGTCGTTCACAAATACCAGAAATCAGCACTGGTCCTAGACTGACCCTGCGGGACCCCATGGTCACAGGTGGCCCATCTCTGACACCTCGCCACGTACCATGACTCGCTGCAGTTTCCTGCATGTATTCCCTGGATCCATGTAGTGCCTTCCCTGTTATCCCTGTTGCGTCCTCCAGTTTTTGCCACCAATCTCTTGTGTGGAACTGTGTCAAACTCCTTCTTACAGTCCAAGAAAATGCAATCCACCCAACCATCTCTCTCTTGTCTTACTGCTGTCACCATGTCATAGAAACTCCAGTAGGTTGTGACACAGGGGATTTACCCGTCCCTTGAAACCATGTTGGCTGCTGTTGATGAGTCATTCCTTTATAGGTGTTCCATCACTCTTCTCTGATAATTCTTCTCCATTGATTTTGCATACTATAATGTCAGTGGACACTGGTCTGTAGTTTAATGTTCAATGTCTGTCTCCTTTTTTAAAGATTGGGACTACAATTGCTGTCTTCATGCCTCAGGCAATCTCCTGCTTTTCGATGATGTATTGATATTGTTGTTAGGGGTACACATAGCGCCTCTGCTCCTCTCTCAATACCATGGGAGATGTTATCTGGCCCATTGCCTTTGAGGTATTAGCTCACTCAGAAGCTCTTCACTTCTTCCTCGGTTGTGTGCACTGTGTCCAGCACTTGGTGGTGTGCCCCACTGCCCCAGCCTCTCCGTTCTTTCTGGAGTACCTTCTCTCTCCTCTCGTGAACACTTCTTTTGAATCTCTTGTTGTGTTCTTCCACATTACTTCACGGTCATTTATTGTTGTCTCTCCGCCTTCCTTCCTTCCTTAGCCTGATTACTGGTCTTGACCTGTTGTTTTCCTCCTGATGTGGCTGTAAAAAGTTTAGGTGTCAGATTTGGCTTCGCTGCTATGTCATTTTCATATGGTCTTTTGGGCCTCCTTCTTATCTGTGCATATTCGTTTCTGGCTTCACGGACTGTTCTCCTTATTTCCTGGGTCCTTTGACTTCTATATTTTCCTCATTCCCTAGCACACTTGGTTTTTGCCTCCCTGCACCTTTGGGTAAACCATGGGCTCATCCTGACTTTTTCTTTATTCTGTTACCCTTGGGTACAACACCTCTCCTCAGCCTCCTTGCTTTTGTTGCTACATATTACTTCATCTCATTTAACTGGCTTCCTGCCAGTTCTTGTCCCACTGAACCTCGTTCAGGTAGTTCCTCTTCTGTGTAGTCCCCTTTCTTGTAGTTTGGCTTTCATTCGTCCTGGCCTTCCTGCTTCTCCCTTCCATTGTAGCTCTACTGTGTATTCGAAAGCTTAAAACCACATGGTCCACTGGCCCCAAGGCGGTCATTTTCATATGTGATGTCTGTGGGTGTTGTGAGTGTGTGTTTGTGTCTGTGTGGATGTGTTGTGTGTTGTGTGTGTGTGTGTGTGTGTGTGTGTCTGTGTGGAGTGTGGTGTGTGAGTGTGTGTGTGTGTGTGTGTGTGTGTGTGTGAGTTGTGTGTGTGTGTGTGTGTGTGTGGTGTGTAGAGTGTGTGTGTGTGTGTGTGTGTGTGTGTTAGTTACCATTTGTTTCCTAGGGCACATGTCTATTAGACACTTAGGCTGTTGTATGTGTGTGTGTGTGTGTGTGTGTGTTGTGTTGTGTGTGTGTGTTGTGTGTGGGTGTGTGTGTGTGTGTGTGTGTGTGTGTATGTGTGTATGTGTGTGTGTATGTGTGTGTATGGGTATGTGTGTTTGGGTTGTATGTACTACTTATTTGTACTACCTATTTTGTGCTTGCTTGGGTCGAGTACTAGCTCCTGGCCCCGCCTCTTCACGGTTGCTACTAGACCCTCTCTCTCCCCGCTCCATGTGCTTTATCAAAACCTCGTCTTAAAACTGTGTCTGGTTCCTGCCGCCCACTACGTCATTTTCTAGGCTATTTCCACTGCCTAACAAAACTCTATGACTGAAGAAATACTTCCTACTATCTCTCAGACTCCATTTGTGTCTTCAATTCAATTGGGCCTCTTGTTTCCTGTTGTCCCTACCGGGAACATCCTAGTCCTTGTCCACCTTGGGCTATTCCACGCAGTATTTTATATGTCGTTATCTTGTCTCCCCTGACCCTCCTGTTCCTCAGTGTCGTCAGGCCGATTTCCCTTAATTTTATTCATAGGACATTCCCCTTAGCTATGGAAACTAACCTTGTTGCAAACATTTGTACTTTCTCTAGTTTCTTGACTGTGCTTTATCATGTGCGGGTTCCAAACAGGTGCCGCATACTCCAGTATGGGCCTGACATACACGGTGTACAGTAGTCTTCGAATGATTCCTTACTAAGGTGTCGAGAATGCTGTTCTCAGGTTTGCATGGCGCCCATAGTCTGCAGCAGTTATTCTGACTGATTGTGGTGCTTCCGGAGACATGCTCGGTGTTATACTCTCCAAGATCTTTCTCCTTGAGTGTGGTTTGCAAGATTGGCCACTAGCTATTGTTTAAGACTCGTCTGTGGGTCTCCTGTGCCTTCCCTATCTTCATGACTTTGCATTTGGGCAGGGATTAAATTCTAGAAAGCCATTTGCTGGACCTGGTGTCCTGTCTGTCCTGGTTCTCTTGAAGTCCTGCATGGTCTCATCAATTTATTCTCCTAATTAACTTCACATCATCTGGCAAAACAGGGGACACTTGCAGAGTCTAACCCTGCGTCAGTCGTTTCACTTATACCAAAATTAGCACTAGTCCTAGGACCGACCCCTGTGGGACCGCTCGAGTCACAGGTGCCCACTGGGATACATCATTACGTACCATGACACGTTGTTGCCTCCTGTCAGGTATTATCTGATCCATTGCAGTGCCCTTCCTGTTATATGCGCTGATGCACTAAGCTTCTGCACTAATCTCTTGTGAGGAACTGTGTCAAAGGACTTCCTTGCAGTCCATGAAGATGCAATCAACCCACTCTCTCTCTTGTCTTATTCTGTTATTTTATCATAAAAACTCCAGAAGGTTTGTGACACAGGATTTGCCTACGTTGAATCCGTGCTGGTTGGGCATTATTATCTGTTCCGTTTCCAGGTGCTCCACCACTCTCCTCCTGATAATATTCTCCATAATTTTGCATACTATACAGTCATGACACCGGTCTATAGTTTAGTGCTCTTTTCTGTCTCCTTTTTTGAAATGGGAATACATATGCGTCTTCATAATCAGGTAGTTGCCCAGTTTCCAGGTTGTGTTGAAGATTGTGGTAAGTGGTACGCACATCATATCTGCTCCCTCTCTAAGGACCATGGAGAGATGTTGTCCGGTTCCATGGCCTTTGAGGTATCGATGTTCCCTTAGCAGTTTCTTCACCTCCTCCTATTCTGTATGTATGTCTTCCAACATCTTGTGGTGTATTCCTTGTTGGTGTCCCCATCTGGTCTGGTCCCCCAAGTCCTTCCTGTCTCTACTGTAAATACTTCCTTAAATCTCGTGTGAGCTCCTTCACATACCTCTTGTATCGTTTTCTTGTGAGTTCCCCACCTTTTCCTCAGCCTTATCACCTGGTCCTTGACTGTTGTCTTCTTCCTAATGTGGATATACAGCAGTTTTCGGGTCAGATTTGACTTTCGATGCTATGTCGTTTTTTATACTGTACTTGGGCTCCTCCATATCTGCGCATACTCGTTTCTGGATCTTCTACTAATTCCTTGTTTCCTGGGTTCCTATGCCTCATGTACCTTTTCCATTCTCAGTTGCACTTAGCTTTTGCCTCCCTCTCCTTCGGGGTAAACCAGTGACTCGATCTTGGTCTTCCTATTATTCTGTTGCACTTGGGAACAAAACTTTCCTCTGCCTCCTTGCACTTTGTGGCCAACATATTCATCATCTCGTTTTACTGATTTTCCTACCATTTCTCTGGCCCAATGAAAACCTCCTGCAGGAAGTTTCTCATACCTGTGTAGTCCCCCCTTTTATAGTTGGCCTGTCCCTTCAGTCTGTTTCCTTCTCCACTTGTAACCTACTTTATAGGTCAAAACATCAGAACCACATGATCGCTAAGCTCCATGGGGGCCTCTCGTAAGTGATGTCCTCGATGTCTGACTGTCAGGGTGAACACAAGATCAGTCTTGCTGGCTCATCCTCCCCTCTCTCTTGGTTGTGTCCCTGAAATGTTGAGCATGAGGTTTTCAAGTACCCATCCATCATCTTTGCTCTCCATGGTTTCGGGACCCCCATGTGGCTCCAGGTTTTCCCAGTCGATCTCCCTGTGGTTTGAAATCGCCCATTACCAGTAACTTTGCTCCTGCTCGAAGTGAGCTCTTCTTGCACCTCAGCCAGTTGTTCCCATCACCCTGTTTTTGTTTTCTTTCGTATCCTCTCTTGGCCTCCTGCAAGTTCTGTGTGGGGTTATACATCACTCCAATGGAATACTTTATGTTCTCCGGACTGAATTGTACCTACAATGTAGTATCTTTCTCAATCATGTCCCATGCCTTCCATTTTCCTCTAATCCCCATGGTGTTTTATGATCTGGTGCAACCCCTCATCCCCTTCTACTCCTTCTATCTTTTCCTCAGGATTGTATCCTGTTGGGAAGAGTGGTCTGTTATTATCTCTGCGAGTTTTGTTTCTGTGACTGCTATGATGTTCTGGGGATTTTTCACTGATTCTTTCATTTCCCTCTCAGTTTATTCATTATTCCATCCGCAATTTGGGTACCAAACCCTTTAGTTTCTTTTTATCCCATTGTGGTCATGACGTATTGGGGTGGGGGGAGGGGAGAGCCTTGGTGGGGGCCTATATGGGGCTGTGGTGTAGGTGGGGTATGTGTTGATGGGGGTGGGCGTCAGAATGCCCATAAGGGACAGCTGTTGGGCGTGAGGTTTGTGATATGGGGGTTGGTGGCAGAGGGAACAGTGAGTGGGTTGGAGTATTGGTTTGCTTCAGTTGCGTTGGGAATTGTCGCGGGTGGGGTCTTTTGGTGGGAGATTTTCTGTGGGGTGTGTTTGCCTTCCTCCGTGTCTGGGTCCTGCTCATTTTCATTGTTCTGTTCCTCCTTGCGTCTCTGTACCCTCTCTTTCAGTGTAGTCCTTTCTTCTTGTGTTCTGTCGCGGTCCGAGGTATTTACTCTCTGGTACCCCTCTTTGTCTCTCAGTCTTGCTTTCTCTGTGCAAGAATCTGTTTCGAAACTGAATTCATCCTGAAAGTTTACTCTGACAGGCCGTTTCCTTCACTCGCAAACCACCCACTTCGCTGAAAATTTGTCACCTGGGTCATATTGCCCTCCCTATTGTTTTATGATGCCTTCAATCATTTTTTCTCCTTGTTTTATTTCTTCAAAGTTGGCCCCTGGCTTCTTGGAGGCCCGTACACAAAAAATTGACCTCGCCCTTTCCTCCGCCCACTGAGTTCTCCATCTGCTTCCTCTGAGCATTTTGTTTCCTTCCATTGACATGTTCTTGCCTTCAGTCCATGTCATATCTGAACATTATTCTCAGTGGACTGTCTTTCCTGAGCCAGCTGTCCCTTTGCTACGCAGTTGGCTGTTAGAAACCTCTTGATATACAAACTTCATTTTCTTCGACTGTCGCTTGATCTTAGTGTGGCTCTTCGTCTTTTCCCTGGCCCCACGTGGTGGTCTGATAGGGTCCTTCGTGTACGGCCATGCTCCGGTTGTTGCTTACTTCCCCTTGTATGCGCCTGACTCTGACTTTCAATCATTGTCTTCAGACCTGTCTTTTGATCTCAGTGTGCTGTCGTCTTTTCCCTGGCCCCACCGTGATGGGTCTGATAGGGGTCCTTCCTGTCGGCATGTCTCCGTTGTTAGTTACCACCCTTGTCTGCGCCTTCTGTACTTTGAATTTCCTGATGTCTCCTTCTGAATTGTCATTTGTCTCTCTATCTGGTTTCAGGCTTTGCAGTTACTCTTTCTAAGCACTGTATCTAGGCTTCTGCTGCTAAGGCCTGTACTTCCCACTTCCTGCACTCTTAGCTATCCGCTCCTCCATTTTCTTACCATGGCTCTTCTATCTTCCTTCCCCACTCCTTCTCCATTTTTCTGGAGCTCTAACTCCAGTCTTTCCTCCCTGGTTCTTTCTACCAGATCTCTTGGTTTTCCGTCCTCTAAGGCACCCTATTTTTTTTTCTTTTTTTTTTTTTTTTTTTTTTTTTTTTTTTTTTTTTTTTTTTTTTTTTTTTTTTTTTTTTTACCGCCAGCAGAAGGCTAGAGGAGGGGGGTGTGTGGGGGGAGAGAAAGGGTTAGAGAGAGAGGAAGAGAGGAAAGGGTAGGAAGAGGGAAGAGAAGAGAGAGGAGAGAGAAAGGTAGAAAGAGGGAGAGAGAGGAGAGAGTATAGGGGTGAGGGATAGACCAAGGGGGGAGAGAGAGGAAAGGTGAGGGGGTGGGGGAGAAGTGTTAGAGAGAGGGAGAAAAGAGGGAGAGGGAGGGAGGGGAGAGAAAAAGAAGAGGGAGAAGGAGGGCGAGGGAAAGGCTATGAGAGAGAGAAAATGGAGAGATGGAGAGAGGTGCCTTATAGAGAGAGAGGAGGTGAGAGATTGGGTTATGGGAGTGAGGGGAGAAGAGTAGGGAGCGGAGAGAGAGGGAGAGAGAGAGTAGAGAGGAAGAGAGAGAGGGAGGAGAGAGAGAGAGAGAGAGAGGGAGAGAGGGAGAGAGAAGGAGGGCGAGAGAGAGGGAGAGGAGAGGGAGAGATAGAGAGAGGGAGAGAGAGGGAGAGAGAGGGGGGAGGAGAGGGGGGGGAGAGAGAAGAGGGAGGGGGAGAGAGAGGGAGAGAGAGAGGGAGGGGAAAGTGGGGAGGAGGGGGAGAAGAGGGAGAGAGATAGGGGAGAGAGAGAGGGAGAGCGCGGGAGAGATGAGAGGGCGGAGAGAGAGAGGAGAGAGAGAGAGGAGAGAGAGAGGGAGAGGGGAGAGTGAGGGAGAGAGAAGAGGGAGAGTGAGGGACGAGGAGAGAGTGGAAAGAGAAGGAGGGAGCGAGGAGGGAGAGGAGGTCGAGGAGAGGAGGGAGAGGAGAGAGAGAGGGGGAGAGAGAGGGAGAGAGAGAGAGGGAGAGAGAGAGGGGAGAGAGGAGGGAGAGAGAGTGGGAGAGAAGGAGGGAGAGAGAGAAGGAGAGCGGGAGAGGGGAGAGAGAGAGAGAGAGGGAGTGTGGCGAGAGAGAGAGAGAGAGACGGGTGGGAGAGAGGAGAGAGAAGGAGGGGAGAAGAGAGAGGGGAGAGGATGCAGAGGGAGAGAGTGAGGGAGTGCGGAGAGAGAGAGGGAGAGAGAGAGGGAGAGAGAGAGGAGGGAGAGAGATGAGGGGAGGAAGGAGGGGAGAGGGAGAGAGAGAGGGAGAGAGAGAGGGAGAGGAGAGAGGGAGAGAGAGAGAGGGAGAGAGGAGAGAGAGAGGAGAGAGGGAGATGAGAGAGAGGGAGAGAGGAGAGGGAAGATGGAGAGCGTGGGAGAGAGAGAGAAGAGGAGGAGAGAGAGAGAGTAGAGGGAGAGAGGGAGAGAGAGAGAGAGAGAGAGAGAGAGAGGAAGAGAGAGCGGGGGAGGTGGAGAGAGAAGGGGTGATGAGAGAGAGAGAGAGGGGTCGAGAGGATTAGGCAGCGAGGAGAGAGAGAGAGAGAGAGAGAGATGATGGGAGAGAGAGAGAGCGGTGAGAGAGGAGGGAGAGAGAGTGGGCGAGATGAGAGAGAGAGAGGGAGGCGCGTGCGAGAGCGAGAGAGAGAGGGAGAGTGGGAGAGAGGGAGAGAGGGAGAGAGAGGGAGAGAGGGTGAGAGAGAGGGAGAGAGAGAGTGAGAGAGGGAGAGAGAGAGAAGAGAGTGAGGGAAGAGAGAGAGAGAGCGCAGGGATGAGAGAGAGAGAGAGCAGGAGGAGAGAGAGAGAGAGAGAGAGGGAGCGAGAGAGAGAGAGAGAGAGAGGAGAGAGGGAGAGTGGGAGAGAGAGGGAGAGAGAGGGGAGAAGAGAGGGATGAGAGAGGGAGAGAGGAGAGAGCGGAGAGAGAGGGAGGGAGAGGGAGAGAGAGGAGAGAGAGAGGGAGAGAGAGGGAGAAGAGGGAGTGAGAGAGAGAGAGAGAAGAGAAGGAGGGCGGAGAGAGGAGAGGGAGAGAGGTGAGAGAGGAGGAGAGGGTAGAGAGAGGGGAAGGAGAGGGAGAGAGGAGAGAGAGGAGAGAGAGGAGACGAGAGAGGGATGAGAGAAGAGAGAGAGAGTGAGAGGAGAGAGTGAGAGAGAGAGAGAGAGAAAGAGAGAGAGAGAGAGAGGGAGCGAGAGAGAGAGAGGGAGGAGGAGGGGAGAGAGAGGTGAGAGAGGGAGATGAGAGGGAGGAGAGAGTGAGAGAGAGGGAGAGAGAGGGAGAGAGAGGTGAGGAGAGAGGGAGAGAGAGGGAGAGAGGGATGAGATGAGGGAGGAGAGAGAGAGAGAGAGAGAGAGAGAGGAGAGAGAGAGAGAGAGAGAGAGAGAGGAGAGAGAGAGAGAGATGTGAGTGAGAGAGAGAGGAGGGAGAGAGAGAGAGGAGGAGAGAGAGAGAGAGAGAGTGAGACGAGAGGAGGAGAGAGCGAGAGAGAGAGAGAGAGAGGGAGAGAGAGGTGAGAGAGGGAGAGTGAGAGTGAGAGAGAGTGAGAGAGTGAGGTGAGTGAGTGAGTGATGAAGTAGGGGGAAGGGAGGGAGCGAGGGAAGAAAAAAGTAGGGGTGAGGGTCTGTGGGGGGGGGTCTGTGGGTGGGGCGGTCAGATTCCAAGGATCAGACTGTGGGTACTAACTGATGTGGTTTCAGGGGTCGAGATCCGCTCCGGCCAGCTGGTATGTATGTGTGTTGCGCGCGTTCGTGTGTGTGTGTGGGGTGTCAGTTGTTATATGTCCCGTAATAAACTCACTTTGTGTACCGTAATTAAATGAGATACCATTAAAATTGCGAGTAGTTTAATAATTATGTAATATAGCGTGTGTCTACCAAGTCACTCTTTCACTAGTTTTTTACATTTCATGTGTACCCAATACTTGCTTCTCACCGCCATCGACTGTACTGTCTTTGTGTCCTTAAACATTATCTCTTTCGAAACTGTTTGTCTGGGCTGTAGTCCCATTAGTTTGCTCCTACAAATTTTATTTCCCTACTATGCTAGGGTGTTTTGTGTAATGACTAAAGACCGACCTGGAGCTCGCGCGTTATAGATAGCCAGCTTAACCAGTGTCCGCCGGGGCCGGGTTCTTACCCTCAGATTCCGCCACCAACAAACAAGTGAGATTTTGTACCTTACTCAGTGGGGACGTCATCCAGATGCCTGATGTTCGTTGCTCGCTGTTACGATGCTCGTTGTTTGATGACTCGTACACCTCGCCCTTCGCCTTGACTTCTTCGGGCTATACTTATCTCTTGCCCGTTTGTGTCCTCATTTACCACGCTTATCACTTGTATATTGCTACTTTTATAATTTTCACTCCACTTTTGGTAAGTACCCTACTTATTTGTGATGACCACCCAACATGGTTATGGAGCTACTCCTCAGGCTACTGCTGCCAAAACCTCTGCTTATATATATTTTATATTTCTATGTATACAATATTATATATCCCCTTTCTGGCTAGCTTGTTCACGCTGTGTGATACATCTCATTAGGTCGTTTCCACCCTCTCTTAATTATATTTGGTCCTTTTCTCTTTAGTCTCTCGTTTGTACTTTGTATATATGAACAATGTGGCAAAGGGCCCACTAGGCCTCAACGAACTGGCACTTTGAAATTTTGTTGTATAATTCAGGCTTTCTCTCAAACCTTAACTTTTATTTATTTTTTTCTATACATTGGTTATCACTTGTGGATTGTCCATGACGTTGTCACTCAACTGGATGCTTTCTAGCTGCTAAAAACACGCCCTATAAAACACAAGATCCTCGGAGCTATGGCGCTTGTGACCCACTACACTGTATGCGTGTTGTGTGTGTATGTGTGTTTGTATGATGTGTGTGTTATGTGTGGGTGTATTGTGTGTGTATGTGTTTGTGTATGTGTGTGTTGTATGTGTGTATGTGTGTATGTGTGTGTGTATGTGTATGTGTGTGTTGAGTGTGTGTGTGTTGTGTAGTGTGTGGTTGTGTAAGGTGTGGTGTGTGTGTGTGTGTGTGTGTGTGAGGTGTGTGAGTGTGTGTGTGTGTGTGTGTGTGTGTTGTGTGTGTGTGTGTGTGTGTGTGTGTGTGTGTACTTACCTATTTGTACTCACTATTTGTGGTTGCTGGGGTCGTTCATAGCTCCTGGCCCCGCCTCTTACTGATTGCTAACTAGGTCCTCTCTCTCCTGCTCCATGAGCTCTATCATACTCGCCTTAAAACTATGTATGGTTCCGCCTCCACTTCTTCACTTTCTAGGCTATTCACGGCTTGACTACTCTATGACTGAAGAAATACTTCCTAACATCCCTTTGATTCATCTGAGTCTTCAACTTCAATTGTTGACCTCCTTGGTCTGTGTCCCATCTTGGAACATCCCGTCTTTGTCCACCTCGTTCTATTTCCGCCGCAGTATTTTATATGTCGTTATTCATGCTCTCCACTGGACCCTCCTGGCCTCAGTGTGTCAAGGGCCGGTTTCCCTCAACCTTTCTTCCGTAGGACAATCCCGTAGCTTCTGGGACTAGTCTTGTTGCAAACCTTTGCACTTTCTTAATTTCTTGGACGTGTTTGACTAGGTGTGGATTACAAACTGGTGCTGCATACTCAGTATGGGCCTGATAGTAATTGGTATACAGCGTCTTGAACGAATCCTTAATTGTGGTATCGGAAGCTACCGTTGGTTTGCCAGGCGCCCGTATGCTGCCAGCAGTTTATCTGATTGAGTGCGCCTCGGGAGATATGCTGGTGTTTTTACTCACCCCAGATCTTTTCCTTGAGTGAGGTTGCAGACTTTGGCCATCTAAATTATTTATGTATTGCGGTTCATTCTTTGCCCTTCCCCAATCTTCAAGACTTTGCATTTGGCAGGGTTAAACCAAGAGCCTGTTGCTGGACAGCGCTTGTAGCTGTCCAGGTCTCTTTTGTAGTCCTGGCCAGATCTCATCCGATTTGATTCTTCTCATTAACTTAACATAGTCCGAAAAAAAGGGACACTTCTGAGGTATATCCCTTCCGTTTTGTTATTCACATATTCCAACGACAAGCACAGGTCCTAGGACTGACTCCTGTGGAACCCGCTTGTCACAGGCGCCCACTCTCTGACACCTCGTTCACGTACCATGACTCGTGGTTGCCTCCTGTCAGGTATTCTCTGATTCATTGCCAGTGCCTTTCATGTTATTGTGCATGTGATCCTCTTAGCTTTTGCAGTACTGTACCTTCTTGTGAGGAGCTGTGTCGAAGGCCTTCTTGCAGTCTAAAAAATGAGTCGATCCACCCTCTCTCTCTTGTCTTACTTCTGTCACTTGTCATAAAACTATAGTAGGTTTGTGACACAGGATTTTCCCTCCCTGTAACATGCTGGTTGTCAATTATACACTTGTTTTTCAGGTGCTCCACGCTTCCTCCTGTGAATCTTCTTCATGGACATTGCATCTTTGCACGTTAGTGATACAGGTCTGTAGTTTAGTGCCTCTGTCGGTCTCCCTTTTTAAAAAATTTGGGACTACATTGCCATCTTCCCTAACTGGGGAGTTGTCCAGGGTTCAATTGATGTGTTTGAAGATCTTTGTTAACGGTACCCACAATAACTCTGATCCCTCTTTAAGGACCCTCGGGAAGATTTTGTATGGTACACCGCTTTGAGGTGTCTAGTTCGCCCTATAGCAGATTCTTTACCTCTCCTTGGTTATATGTACCTCATCCAGCACTTTGCTGGTGCACCCCCCTGCTCTGATTCCTGGAGTCCTATGGTTTTACTGTAAAACTTCTTTAAAATCTTGTGTTCGAGCTCCTGACATACCTCCCGGTCGTTTCTTGTGAATTCCCATCACCACTTCCTAGTCTGATTACTGGTCCTTGACTGTTGTTTTCTCCCGATGTGGACTGTAAACAGTTCGGGTCAGTCTTGACATTACGATGCTATGTCATTTTCGTATTGCGTCTGAGCCTCCCTTCTAATCTGTGCTTTAATCGTGTCTGGCTCTCGGCTAATTCTCTATTTTCCTGGAGTTCTCTGTCTTCTGTACCTTTTCCTTACGCTAGTAAACCTAGTTTTTGCCTCCCTACACATGTGGTGAACCAAAGGACTCGTTCTGTTATTCCCATTTATTTCTGTTTCCATTGGGAACAACCTTCCTCGCTCTTGCATTTTGTTGCCACATAGTCCATCATTTTCTTGACTGGTTTTCCTGGTCAGTTCATCTTCCCATGAATGTCATTAAAGAAGTTCCTCAAGCCTGAGTATAGTTCCCCCTTTTGTAAGTTTGTTTTTTCCAGCTAATTCCTGCTGCTCTCTGCACTTGGAGCTCAACTATGTCGTCGAAGCAACAGAACACATGGATCACTAGTTCCCAGGGGCCTTTCATACATGATATCCTCGATGTCAGAACTGCTCAAGGATGATTACAAGGTCCAGCTTGCTGTTCTTCTATCCTCTCTCTCTGGTAAGTGTCTCTAACCATGTTGATGCTTGTAGGTTTTCCAGTAACCACATCCTTTCATCTTGGCTCTCTTTGTTTCGGGACCACCTGGGGCTCCCATGTTTTCCCAGTCAGTCTCCTTGTTGATTGAAATCACCCATAATAGTATACTTTGCTCCCCCCATGTGTGCTCTACTGGCCACCTCGGCTAGTGTGTACAAAACCATTGCGTCTGTTGCTCTCATCGTATTCTTCTCTTGGCCTCTGCATTTCTGTGGGGTTGTACATTACTGCAATTATCACCTTATATCCTCAGATTGGTTTGTTCCTAGTATGTATAGTCCCTTTCGCCCTGTGCCATCCATTCCTTCCATTTCATAAACCCCCTGGTTTTTATTGCGCTGTGCGTGTGTGTGTGTGTGTGTGTGTGTGTGTGTGTGTGTGTGTGTGTGTTGTTGTGTGTGTTGTTGTGTGTGTGTGTGTGTGTGTGTGTGTGTGGGTTTGTGTGAGTGTGTGTGTGTGAGTGTGTGTTCGTGTGTGTGTTGGTGTGTGTGTGTGGTGTGTGTGTGTGTGTGTGTGTGTGTGTGTGTGTGTGAGTGTGTGAGGGTGGTGATTGTGGTGCGTGTGTGTGGTGTGTGTGTGTGGTGGTGTGCACCCATCCTAGTTTGAGATTGCAGGGGCGATCCAAGCTTCCTGTAGTGTGTATGGTGTGTGTGTTTGTGTTTGTGTGCTGTGTGTTTGTTGTGTGTGTAGTGTTTGGTGTGTGTGTTGTGTATGAGTGTGTGTGTGTGTGTGTATGGGTGTGTGTGCGCGTGTGTGGTATGAGTTTGTGTTATGAGTGTGTGTGTGTGTGTGTGTGTGTGTGTGTGTGTGTGAGTGTGTGTGTGTTTGTGTGTGTTGTGTGTATGAGTTTGTGTATGTTGTGTGTGTGTGTTAGTTACCATTTTGTCCTAGTCACATGTTCGATTAGACACTAGGCCTGTTTTTGTGTTACATGCGTGTGCTGTGTGTGCGTGTGTGTGGTTTGGTTGTTGTGTGTGTGTGTGGTGTGTGGTGTGTGTTGAGTGTGGGTGTGTGTGTGTGTGGTGTGTGTTGTGTGTGTGTGTTGTGTGTGTGTGTGGTGTGTGTGTGTGTGGAGTGTGTGTGTGCCTGTGTGTGTGTGGTGTTAGTGGTGTGTGTGTGTGGTGTGTGTGTATGGTGTGTGTGTGTGATGTGTGGTTGATGTGTGTGTGGTGTGTGTGTGGTGTGTGTGTGCGTGTGTGTGGTGTGTGTGGCGGTGTGTTTGGTGTGTGTGTGGTGTGTGTGTGTGGTGTGTGTGTGTGGTGTGTGTGTGTGGTGTGTTTTTTGTGATGTGGTGTGTGAGGTGAGTGTGTGTGGTGTGTGTGGTGTGTGTTTGTGGTGTGTGTGTGTGTGTGTGTGTGTGTGGTGTGTGTGTGTGAGTGTGTGGTGGTCTGTGTTGTGTGTGTGTGTTGTGTGGTGTGTGTGTGTGGGTGTGTGTGTGGTGTGTGTGGTGTGTGTGTGTGTGTGGTGTGTGTGTGTGGTGTTGGTGTCTGTCGTGTGGTGTTGTGTGAATGTGGGTGTGTGTGTGTGTGTGTGTGGTGTGTGTGGTGTGTGTAGGGTTGGTGTGTGTGGTTGTGTGTGTGCAATGTAGTGTGTGTGGTGTGTGTGTGGTGTGTGTGTGTGGTGTGTGTGTGAGGTGTGTCTTTGTGTGGTGTGGTGGTGTGTTGTGGTGTGTGTTGTGTGGTGTGTGTGTGGTGTGTGTGTGTGGTGTGTGTGTTTATGTGGTCCGTGTGTGTGGTGTGTGTGTGTGTGTGGTTTGTGTGATGTGGGGTGTGTGTGTTGGGTGTGGTGTGGGTATTGTGTGTGTGTGTGTGTGTGGTGTGCTGTGTGTGTGTGTGTGTGCTGTTGTGGTGTGTGTGTGTGGTGTTGTGTGTGTGGTTGTGTGTTGTTGTGTGTGTGTGTGGTGGTGTGTGGTTAGTGTGTGTGTGGTGTGTGTGGGTGTGTGTGTGGTGTGTGTGTGATGGTGTGTGTGTGGTGTGTGTGTGTGGTGTTGATGTGTGTGGTTGTGTGTTGTGTGGTGTGGGTGTGTGAGTGGTGTGTGTGTGTGGTGTTTTGTGTGGTGATGTGTGTGTAGGTCGTGTGTGTGTGTGTGTGTGTGTGGTGTGTGTGTGTGGATGTTGTGTGTGTGTGGTGTGTGTGTGTGTGGTGTGTGTGTGGTGTGTGTGTGTGGTGTGTGTGGTGTGTGTGTGTGGTGCATGTGTGGTGTGTGTGGTGTGTTGTGTGTGGCGTGTGTGTGTCTGTGGTGTGTGTGTGTGGTGTGTGTTGTGTGGTGTGTGTGTGTGTGGTATGTGTGTGTGTGTGGGTTGGCGTGTGTGGTGTCGTGTGTGTGTGTGTGTGTGTGGTGTGTGTGTGTGGGGTTTGTGTGTTTGGGTGTGCTGTGTGTGTGTGAGTGTGTGGTGTGTGTGGGGTGTGTGTGTGTGTGGTGTGTGTGTGTGGTTGTGTGTGCTGTGTGTGTGTGTGTGTGTGTGTGTTGTGTGTGTGTGTGGTGTGTTAGTTAGAGTTAGTTTAGTACCATTTTTGTCCCAGGCACATGTCGTTAGACATGGCATGTTGAATTATGAGCACGTTGTGTGTGTGTGTGTGTGTGCTTGTGTACGATGTGTGGAGTGTGTGTGTGTATGTGTGTGTGTGTGTGGTGTGTGTGTGTGTGTGTGTGTGGGTAGTGTGTGTGTGTGTGTGTGTGGTGTGTGTGTGGTGTGTGTGCGTGTTGTGGTGTGTGGTTGTGTGTGCTGTGGTGTGTGTGTGTGGTGTGTGTGTGGTGTGTGTGTGGTGTGCGTGGTGTGTGTGTGTGGTTGTGTGTGTTGTGGTGTGTGTTGGTGTGTGTGGTGTGTGTGTGTGGTGTGTGTGTGTGTGTGTGTGTGTGTGTGTGTGTGATGAGTGTGTGTTTGTTGTGTGTGTGTGTGGTGTGTTACTCACCTAGTTTTACTCACCAGTTGATGGTTGCGGGGGTCGAGTCCGAGTCCTGGCCCCGCCTCTTCACTGATCGCTACTAGGTACTCTCCTGAGCCGTGAGCTATATCATTCCTCTGCTTAAAGCTATGTATGGAATCTGCCTCACTACATCGCTTCCAATCTATTACTTACTGACTACCTGTGGCTGAAGTCATACTTCCTAGCATCCCTGTGATTCATTGTGTCTTCAGCTTCCAACGGTTGTACCCTTGTTACTGTGTCATTCTCTTGAACATCCTGGTCTTTGTCCACCTTGGTCACATTCCTCTCAGTATTTTGTATGTCGTTATAATGTCCCCCTATCTCTCCTGTCCTTCCTGTGTCGCTGGTTGATTTCCCCTTAAACTCTCATCGTAGGGACATACCTTAGCTCAGGGATAGTCTTGTTGCAAACCTTTGCACT
Organism: Cherax quadricarinatus; assembly: GCF_026875155.1. Classification (NCBI taxonomy): domain Eukaryota; kingdom Metazoa; phylum Arthropoda; class Malacostraca; order Decapoda; family Parastacidae; genus Cherax; species Cherax quadricarinatus. The sequence continues at coordinate 41,069,737 of NC_069419.1, read as the reverse complement.
TTCTCTAGTTTCTTCACGTGCTTGGCTAGGGGTGTGGGTTCCAAATGTGCACGCATACTCCAATATGGGCCTAACGTACACGGTGTTAAGGGGTTCCTGAATGATTCCTTATTAAGATGTCGGAATGTGCTGTTCTGAGGTTTGGCTAGGGCCATATCGCCAGCAGTTAATTTGGTTGATGTGCGCTTCAGGAGATGTGCTGGTGTTATACTCACCCCAAGATCTTTTTCCTCGAGTGAGTATAAGTCTCTGACCCCCTAGAATGTACTCCGTCTGCGGCATTGTTGGCACTTCCAATCTTTATGACTTTGCACTTGGTGGGATTGAAACTCCAGGAGGCCAATTTGCTGGACCAGGTCTGCAGCTGTCCAGATCCCTTTGTAGTTCTGGCCTGGTCTTCGATCGCAGTGAATTCTTTCGTCAACTTCACGTCATCTGCAAACAGGGACCACCCAGAGTCTTTCCTTCCGTCATGTCGTTCACAAATACCAGAAATCAGCACTGGTCCTAGACTGACCCTGCGGGACCCCATGGTCACAGGTGGCCCATCTCTGACACCTCGCCACGTACCATGACTCGCTGCAGTTTCCTGCATGTATTCCCTGGATCCATGTAGTGCCTTCCCTGTTATCCCTGTTGCGTCCTCCAGTTTTTGCCACCAATCTCTTGTGTGGAACTGTGTCAAACTCCTTCTTACAGTCCAAGAAAATGCAATCCACCCAACCATCTCTCTCTTGTCTTACTGCTGTCACCATGTCATAGAAACTCCAGTAGGTTGTGACACAGGGGATTTACCCGTCCCTTGAAACCATGTTGGCTGCTGTTGATGAGTCATTCCTTTATAGGTGTTCCATCACTCTTCTCTGATAATTCTTCTCCATTGATTTTGCATACTATAATGTCAGTGGACACTGGTCTGTAGTTTAATGTTCAATGTCTGTCTCCTTTTTTAAAGATTGGGACTACAATTGCTGTCTTCATGCCTCAGGCAATCTCCTGCTTTTCGATGATGTATTGATATTGTTGTTAGGGGTACACATAGCGCCTCTGCTCCTCTCTCAATACCATGGGAGATGTTATCTGGCCCATTGCCTTTGAGGTATTAGCTCACTCAGAAGCTCTTCACTTCTTCCTCGGTTGTGTGCACTGTGTCCAGCACTTGGTGGTGTGCCCCACTGCCCCAGCCTCTCCGTTCTTTCTGGAGTACCTTCTCTCTCCTCTCGTGAACACTTCTTTTGAATCTCTTGTTGTGTTCTTCCACATTACTTCACGGTCATTTATTGTTGTCTCTCCGCCTTCCTTCCTTCCTTAGCCTGATTACTGGTCTTGACCTGTTGTTTTCCTCCTGATGTGGCTGTAAAAAGTTTAGGTGTCAGATTTGGCTTCGCTGCTATGTCATTTTCATATGGTCTTTTGGGCCTCCTTCTTATCTGTGCATATTCGTTTCTGGCTTCACGGACTGTTCTCCTTATTTCCTGGGTCCTTTGACTTCTATATTTTCCTCATTCCCTAGCACACTTGGTTTTTGCCTCCCTGCACCTTTGGGTAAACCATGGGCTCATCCTGACTTTTTCTTTATTCTGTTACCCTTGGGTACAACACCTCTCCTCAGCCTCCTTGCTTTTGTTGCTACATATTACTTCATCTCATTTAACTGGCTTCCTGCCAGTTCTTGTCCCACTGAACCTCGTTCAGGTAGTTCCTCTTCTGTGTAGTCCCCTTTCTTGTAGTTTGGCTTTCATTCGTCCTGGCCTTCCTGCTTCTCCCTTCCATTGTAGCTCTACTGTGTATTCGAAAGCTTAAAACCACATGGTCCACTGGCCCCAAGGCGGTCATTTTCATATGTGATGTCTGTGGGTGTTGTGAGTGTGTGTTTGTGTCTGTGTGGATGTGTTGTGTGTTGTGTGTGTGTGTGTGTGTGTGTGTGTCTGTGTGGAGTGTGGTGTGTGAGTGTGTGTGTGTGTGTGTGTGTGTGTGTGTGAGTTGTGTGTGTGTGTGTGTGTGTGTGGTGTGTAGAGTGTGTGTGTGTGTGTGTGTGTGTGTGTTAGTTACCATTTGTTTCCTAGGGCACATGTCTATTAGACACTTAGGCTGTTGTATGTGTGTGTGTGTGTGTGTGTGTGTTGTGTTGTGTGTGTGTGTTGTGTGTGGGTGTGTGTGTGTGTGTGTGTGTGTGTGTATGTGTGTATGTGTGTGTGTATGTGTGTGTATGGGTATGTGTGTTTGGGTTGTATGTACTACTTATTTGTACTACCTATTTTGTGCTTGCTTGGGTCGAGTACTAGCTCCTGGCCCCGCCTCTTCACGGTTGCTACTAGACCCTCTCTCTCCCCGCTCCATGTGCTTTATCAAAACCTCGTCTTAAAACTGTGTCTGGTTCCTGCCGCCCACTACGTCATTTTCTAGGCTATTTCCACTGCCTAACAAAACTCTATGACTGAAGAAATACTTCCTACTATCTCTCAGACTCCATTTGTGTCTTCAATTCAATTGGGCCTCTTGTTTCCTGTTGTCCCTACCGGGAACATCCTAGTCCTTGTCCACCTTGGGCTATTCCACGCAGTATTTTATATGTCGTTATCTTGTCTCCCCTGACCCTCCTGTTCCTCAGTGTCGTCAGGCCGATTTCCCTTAATTTTATTCATAGGACATTCCCCTTAGCTATGGAAACTAACCTTGTTGCAAACATTTGTACTTTCTCTAGTTTCTTGACTGTGCTTTATCATGTGCGGGTTCCAAACAGGTGCCGCATACTCCAGTATGGGCCTGACATACACGGTGTACAGTAGTCTTCGAATGATTCCTTACTAAGGTGTCGAGAATGCTGTTCTCAGGTTTGCATGGCGCCCATAGTCTGCAGCAGTTATTCTGACTGATTGTGGTGCTTCCGGAGACATGCTCGGTGTTATACTCTCCAAGATCTTTCTCCTTGAGTGTGGTTTGCAAGATTGGCCACTAGCTATTGTTTAAGACTCGTCTGTGGGTCTCCTGTGCCTTCCCTATCTTCATGACTTTGCATTTGGGCAGGGATTAAATTCTAGAAAGCCATTTGCTGGACCTGGTGTCCTGTCTGTCCTGGTTCTCTTGAAGTCCTGCATGGTCTCATCAATTTATTCTCCTAATTAACTTCACATCATCTGGCAAAACAGGGGACACTTGCAGAGTCTAACCCTGCGTCAGTCGTTTCACTTATACCAAAATTAGCACTAGTCCTAGGACCGACCCCTGTGGGACCGCTCGAGTCACAGGTGCCCACTGGGATACATCATTACGTACCATGACACGTTGTTGCCTCCTGTCAGGTATTATCTGATCCATTGCAGTGCCCTTCCTGTTATATGCGCTGATGCACTAAGCTTCTGCACTAATCTCTTGTGAGGAACTGTGTCAAAGGACTTCCTTGCAGTCCATGAAGATGCAATCAACCCACTCTCTCTCTTGTCTTATTCTGTTATTTTATCATAAAAACTCCAGAAGGTTTGTGACACAGGATTTGCCTACGTTGAATCCGTGCTGGTTGGGCATTATTATCTGTTCCGTTTCCAGGTGCTCCACCACTCTCCTCCTGATAATATTCTCCATAATTTTGCATACTATACAGTCATGACACCGGTCTATAGTTTAGTGCTCTTTTCTGTCTCCTTTTTTGAAATGGGAATACATATGCGTCTTCATAATCAGGTAGTTGCCCAGTTTCCAGGTTGTGTTGAAGATTGTGGTAAGTGGTACGCACATCATATCTGCTCCCTCTCTAAGGACCATGGAGAGATGTTGTCCGGTTCCATGGCCTTTGAGGTATCGATGTTCCCTTAGCAGTTTCTTCACCTCCTCCTATTCTGTATGTATGTCTTCCAACATCTTGTGGTGTATTCCTTGTTGGTGTCCCCATCTGGTCTGGTCCCCCAAGTCCTTCCTGTCTCTACTGTAAATACTTCCTTAAATCTCGTGTGAGCTCCTTCACATACCTCTTGTATCGTTTTCTTGTGAGTTCCCCACCTTTTCCTCAGCCTTATCACCTGGTCCTTGACTGTTGTCTTCTTCCTAATGTGGATATACAGCAGTTTTCGGGTCAGATTTGACTTTCGATGCTATGTCGTTTTTTATACTGTACTTGGGCTCCTCCATATCTGCGCATACTCGTTTCTGGATCTTCTACTAATTCCTTGTTTCCTGGGTTCCTATGCCTCATGTACCTTTTCCATTCTCAGTTGCACTTAGCTTTTGCCTCCCTCTCCTTCGGGGTAAACCAGTGACTCGATCTTGGTCTTCCTATTATTCTGTTGCACTTGGGAACAAAACTTTCCTCTGCCTCCTTGCACTTTGTGGCCAACATATTCATCATCTCGTTTTACTGATTTTCCTACCATTTCTCTGGCCCAATGAAAACCTCCTGCAGGAAGTTTCTCATACCTGTGTAGTCCCCCCTTTTATAGTTGGCCTGTCCCTTCAGTCTGTTTCCTTCTCCACTTGTAACCTACTTTATAGGTCAAAACATCAGAACCACATGATCGCTAAGCTCCATGGGGGCCTCTCGTAAGTGATGTCCTCGATGTCTGACTGTCAGGGTGAACACAAGATCAGTCTTGCTGGCTCATCCTCCCCTCTCTCTTGGTTGTGTCCCTGAAATGTTGAGCATGAGGTTTTCAAGTACCCATCCATCATCTTTGCTCTCCATGGTTTCGGGACCCCCATGTGGCTCCAGGTTTTCCCAGTCGATCTCCCTGTGGTTTGAAATCGCCCATTACCAGTAACTTTGCTCCTGCTCGAAGTGAGCTCTTCTTGCACCTCAGCCAGTTGTTCCCATCACCCTGTTTTTGTTTTCTTTCGTATCCTCTCTTGGCCTCCTGCAAGTTCTGTGTGGGGTTATACATCACTCCAATGGAATACTTTATGTTCTCCGGACTGAATTGTACCTACAATGTAGTATCTTTCTCAATCATGTCCCATGCCTTCCATTTTCCTCTAATCCCCATGGTGTTTTATGATCTGGTGCAACCCCTCATCCCCTTCTACTCCTTCTATCTTTTCCTCAGGATTGTATCCTGTTGGGAAGAGTGGTCTGTTATTATCTCTGCGAGTTTTGTTTCTGTGACTGCTATGATGTTCTGGGGATTTTTCACTGATTCTTTCATTTCCCTCTCAGTTTATTCATTATTCCATCCGCAATTTGGGTACCAAACCCTTTAGTTTCTTTTTATCCCATTGTGGTCATGACGTATTGGGGTGGGGGGAGGGGAGAGCCTTGGTGGGGGCCTATATGGGGCTGTGGTGTAGGTGGGGTATGTGTTGATGGGGGTGGGCGTCAGAATGCCCATAAGGGACAGCTGTTGGGCGTGAGGTTTGTGATATGGGGGTTGGTGGCAGAGGGAACAGTGAGTGGGTTGGAGTATTGGTTTGCTTCAGTTGCGTTGGGAATTGTCGCGGGTGGGGTCTTTTGGTGGGAGATTTTCTGTGGGGTGTGTTTGCCTTCCTCCGTGTCTGGGTCCTGCTCATTTTCATTGTTCTGTTCCTCCTTGCGTCTCTGTACCCTCTCTTTCAGTGTAGTCCTTTCTTCTTGTGTTCTGTCGCGGTCCGAGGTATTTACTCTCTGGTACCCCTCTTTGTCTCTCAGTCTTGCTTTCTCTGTGCAAGAATCTGTTTCGAAACTGAATTCATCCTGAAAGTTTACTCTGACAGGCCGTTTCCTTCACTCGCAAACCACCCACTTCGCTGAAAATTTGTCACCTGGGTCATATTGCCCTCCCTATTGTTTTATGATGCCTTCAATCATTTTTTCTCCTTGTTTTATTTCTTCAAAGTTGGCCCCTGGCTTCTTGGAGGCCCGTACACAAAAAATTGACCTCGCCCTTTCCTCCGCCCACTGAGTTCTCCATCTGCTTCCTCTGAGCATTTTGTTTCCTTCCATTGACATGTTCTTGCCTTCAGTCCATGTCATATCTGAACATTATTCTCAGTGGACTGTCTTTCCTGAGCCAGCTGTCCCTTTGCTACGCAGTTGGCTGTTAGAAACCTCTTGATATACAAACTTCATTTTCTTCGACTGTCGCTTGATCTTAGTGTGGCTCTTCGTCTTTTCCCTGGCCCCACGTGGTGGTCTGATAGGGTCCTTCGTGTACGGCCATGCTCCGGTTGTTGCTTACTTCCCCTTGTATGCGCCTGACTCTGACTTTCAATCATTGTCTTCAGACCTGTCTTTTGATCTCAGTGTGCTGTCGTCTTTTCCCTGGCCCCACCGTGATGGGTCTGATAGGGGTCCTTCCTGTCGGCATGTCTCCGTTGTTAGTTACCACCCTTGTCTGCGCCTTCTGTACTTTGAATTTCCTGATGTCTCCTTCTGAATTGTCATTTGTCTCTCTATCTGGTTTCAGGCTTTGCAGTTACTCTTTCTAAGCACTGTATCTAGGCTTCTGCTGCTAAGGCCTGTACTTCCCACTTCCTGCACTCTTAGCTATCCGCTCCTCCATTTTCTTACCATGGCTCTTCTATCTTCCTTCCCCACTCCTTCTCCATTTTTCTGGAGCTCTAACTCCAGTCTTTCCTCCCTGGTTCTTTCTACCAGATCTCTTGGTTTTCCGTCCTCTAAGGCACCCTATTTTTTTTTCTTTTTTTTTTTTTTTTTTTTTTTTTTTTTTTTTTTTTTTTTTTTTTTTTTTTTTTTTTTTTTACCGCCAGCAGAAGGCTAGAGGAGGGGGGTGTGTGGGGGGAGAGAAAGGGTTAGAGAGAGAGGAAGAGAGGAAAGGGTAGGAAGAGGGAAGAGAAGAGAGAGGAGAGAGAAAGGTAGAAAGAGGGAGAGAGAGGAGAGAGTATAGGGGTGAGGGATAGACCAAGGGGGGAGAGAGAGGAAAGGTGAGGGGGTGGGGGAGAAGTGTTAGAGAGAGGGAGAAAAGAGGGAGAGGGAGGGAGGGGAGAGAAAAAGAAGAGGGAGAAGGAGGGCGAGGGAAAGGCTATGAGAGAGAGAAAATGGAGAGATGGAGAGAGGTGCCTTATAGAGAGAGAGGAGGTGAGAGATTGGGTTATGGGAGTGAGGGGAGAAGAGTAGGGAGCGGAGAGAGAGGGAGAGAGAGAGTAGAGAGGAAGAGAGAGAGGGAGGAGAGAGAGAGAGAGAGAGAGGGAGAGAGGGAGAGAGAAGGAGGGCGAGAGAGAGGGAGAGGAGAGGGAGAGATAGAGAGAGGGAGAGAGAGGGAGAGAGAGGGGGGAGGAGAGGGGGGGGAGAGAGAAGAGGGAGGGGGAGAGAGAGGGAGAGAGAGAGGGAGGGGAAAGTGGGGAGGAGGGGGAGAAGAGGGAGAGAGATAGGGGAGAGAGAGAGGGAGAGCGCGGGAGAGATGAGAGGGCGGAGAGAGAGAGGAGAGAGAGAGAGGAGAGAGAGAGGGAGAGGGGAGAGTGAGGGAGAGAGAAGAGGGAGAGTGAGGGACGAGGAGAGAGTGGAAAGAGAAGGAGGGAGCGAGGAGGGAGAGGAGGTCGAGGAGAGGAGGGAGAGGAGAGAGAGAGGGGGAGAGAGAGGGAGAGAGAGAGAGGGAGAGAGAGAGGGGAGAGAGGAGGGAGAGAGAGTGGGAGAGAAGGAGGGAGAGAGAGAAGGAGAGCGGGAGAGGGGAGAGAGAGAGAGAGAGGGAGTGTGGCGAGAGAGAGAGAGAGAGACGGGTGGGAGAGAGGAGAGAGAAGGAGGGGAGAAGAGAGAGGGGAGAGGATGCAGAGGGAGAGAGTGAGGGAGTGCGGAGAGAGAGAGGGAGAGAGAGAGGGAGAGAGAGAGGAGGGAGAGAGATGAGGGGAGGAAGGAGGGGAGAGGGAGAGAGAGAGGGAGAGAGAGAGGGAGAGGAGAGAGGGAGAGAGAGAGAGGGAGAGAGGAGAGAGAGAGGAGAGAGGGAGATGAGAGAGAGGGAGAGAGGAGAGGGAAGATGGAGAGCGTGGGAGAGAGAGAGAAGAGGAGGAGAGAGAGAGAGTAGAGGGAGAGAGGGAGAGAGAGAGAGAGAGAGAGAGAGAGAGGAAGAGAGAGCGGGGGAGGTGGAGAGAGAAGGGGTGATGAGAGAGAGAGAGAGGGGTCGAGAGGATTAGGCAGCGAGGAGAGAGAGAGAGAGAGAGAGAGATGATGGGAGAGAGAGAGAGCGGTGAGAGAGGAGGGAGAGAGAGTGGGCGAGATGAGAGAGAGAGAGGGAGGCGCGTGCGAGAGCGAGAGAGAGAGGGAGAGTGGGAGAGAGGGAGAGAGGGAGAGAGAGGGAGAGAGGGTGAGAGAGAGGGAGAGAGAGAGTGAGAGAGGGAGAGAGAGAGAAGAGAGTGAGGGAAGAGAGAGAGAGAGCGCAGGGATGAGAGAGAGAGAGAGCAGGAGGAGAGAGAGAGAGAGAGAGAGGGAGCGAGAGAGAGAGAGAGAGAGAGGAGAGAGGGAGAGTGGGAGAGAGAGGGAGAGAGAGGGGAGAAGAGAGGGATGAGAGAGGGAGAGAGGAGAGAGCGGAGAGAGAGGGAGGGAGAGGGAGAGAGAGGAGAGAGAGAGGGAGAGAGAGGGAGAAGAGGGAGTGAGAGAGAGAGAGAGAAGAGAAGGAGGGCGGAGAGAGGAGAGGGAGAGAGGTGAGAGAGGAGGAGAGGGTAGAGAGAGGGGAAGGAGAGGGAGAGAGGAGAGAGAGGAGAGAGAGGAGACGAGAGAGGGATGAGAGAAGAGAGAGAGAGTGAGAGGAGAGAGTGAGAGAGAGAGAGAGAGAAAGAGAGAGAGAGAGAGAGGGAGCGAGAGAGAGAGAGGGAGGAGGAGGGGAGAGAGAGGTGAGAGAGGGAGATGAGAGGGAGGAGAGAGTGAGAGAGAGGGAGAGAGAGGGAGAGAGAGGTGAGGAGAGAGGGAGAGAGAGGGAGAGAGGGATGAGATGAGGGAGGAGAGAGAGAGAGAGAGAGAGAGAGAGGAGAGAGAGAGAGAGAGAGAGAGAGAGGAGAGAGAGAGAGAGATGTGAGTGAGAGAGAGAGGAGGGAGAGAGAGAGAGGAGGAGAGAGAGAGAGAGAGAGTGAGACGAGAGGAGGAGAGAGCGAGAGAGAGAGAGAGAGAGGGAGAGAGAGGTGAGAGAGGGAGAGTGAGAGTGAGAGAGAGTGAGAGAGTGAGGTGAGTGAGTGAGTGATGAAGTAGGGGGAAGGGAGGGAGCGAGGGAAGAAAAAAGTAGGGGTGAGGGTCTGTGGGGGGGGGTCTGTGGGTGGGGCGGTCAGATTCCAAGGATCAGACTGTGGGTACTAACTGATGTGGTTTCAGGGGTCGAGATCCGCTCCGGCCAGCTGGTATGTATGTGTGTTGCGCGCGTTCGTGTGTGTGTGTGGGGTGTCAGTTGTTATATGTCCCGTAATAAACTCACTTTGTGTACCGTAATTAAATGAGATACCATTAAAATTGCGAGTAGTTTAATAATTATGTAATATAGCGTGTGTCTACCAAGTCACTCTTTCACTAGTTTTTTACATTTCATGTGTACCCAATACTTGCTTCTCACCGCCATCGACTGTACTGTCTTTGTGTCCTTAAACATTATCTCTTTCGAAACTGTTTGTCTGGGCTGTAGTCCCATTAGTTTGCTCCTACAAATTTTATTTCCCTACTATGCTAGGGTGTTTTGTGTAATGACTAAAGACCGACCTGGAGCTCGCGCGTTATAGATAGCCAGCTTAACCAGTGTCCGCCGGGGCCGGGTTCTTACCCTCAGATTCCGCCACCAACAAACAAGTGAGATTTTGTACCTTACTCAGTGGGGACGTCATCCAGATGCCTGATGTTCGTTGCTCGCTGTTACGATGCTCGTTGTTTGATGACTCGTACACCTCGCCCTTCGCCTTGACTTCTTCGGGCTATACTTATCTCTTGCCCGTTTGTGTCCTCATTTACCACGCTTATCACTTGTATATTGCTACTTTTATAATTTTCACTCCACTTTTGGTAAGTACCCTACTTATTTGTGATGACCACCCAACATGGTTATGGAGCTACTCCTCAGGCTACTGCTGCCAAAACCTCTGCTTATATATATTTTATATTTCTATGTATACAATATTATATATCCCCTTTCTGGCTAGCTTGTTCACGCTGTGTGATACATCTCATTAGGTCGTTTCCACCCTCTCTTAATTATATTTGGTCCTTTTCTCTTTAGTCTCTCGTTTGTACTTTGTATATATGAACAATGTGGCAAAGGGCCCACTAGGCCTCAACGAACTGGCACTTTGAAATTTTGTTGTATAATTCAGGCTTTCTCTCAAACCTTAACTTTTATTTATTTTTTTCTATACATTGGTTATCACTTGTGGATTGTCCATGACGTTGTCACTCAACTGGATGCTTTCTAGCTGCTAAAAACACGCCCTATAAAACACAAGATCCTCGGAGCTATGGCGCTTGTGACCCACTACACTGTATGCGTGTTGTGTGTGTATGTGTGTTTGTATGATGTGTGTGTTATGTGTGGGTGTATTGTGTGTGTATGTGTTTGTGTATGTGTGTGTTGTATGTGTGTATGTGTGTATGTGTGTGTGTATGTGTATGTGTGTGTTGAGTGTGTGTGTGTTGTGTAGTGTGTGGTTGTGTAAGGTGTGGTGTGTGTGTGTGTGTGTGTGTGTGAGGTGTGTGAGTGTGTGTGTGTGTGTGTGTGTGTGTTGTGTGTGTGTGTGTGTGTGTGTGTGTGTGTGTACTTACCTATTTGTACTCACTATTTGTGGTTGCTGGGGTCGTTCATAGCTCCTGGCCCCGCCTCTTACTGATTGCTAACTAGGTCCTCTCTCTCCTGCTCCATGAGCTCTATCATACTCGCCTTAAAACTATGTATGGTTCCGCCTCCACTTCTTCACTTTCTAGGCTATTCACGGCTTGACTACTCTATGACTGAAGAAATACTTCCTAACATCCCTTTGATTCATCTGAGTCTTCAACTTCAATTGTTGACCTCCTTGGTCTGTGTCCCATCTTGGAACATCCCGTCTTTGTCCACCTCGTTCTATTTCCGCCGCAGTATTTTATATGTCGTTATTCATGCTCTCCACTGGACCCTCCTGGCCTCAGTGTGTCAAGGGCCGGTTTCCCTCAACCTTTCTTCCGTAGGACAATCCCGTAGCTTCTGGGACTAGTCTTGTTGCAAACCTTTGCACTTTCTTAATTTCTTGGACGTGTTTGACTAGGTGTGGATTACAAACTGGTGCTGCATACTCAGTATGGGCCTGATAGTAATTGGTATACAGCGTCTTGAACGAATCCTTAATTGTGGTATCGGAAGCTACCGTTGGTTTGCCAGGCGCCCGTATGCTGCCAGCAGTTTATCTGATTGAGTGCGCCTCGGGAGATATGCTGGTGTTTTTACTCACCCCAGATCTTTTCCTTGAGTGAGGTTGCAGACTTTGGCCATCTAAATTATTTATGTATTGCGGTTCATTCTTTGCCCTTCCCCAATCTTCAAGACTTTGCATTTGGCAGGGTTAAACCAAGAGCCTGTTGCTGGACAGCGCTTGTAGCTGTCCAGGTCTCTTTTGTAGTCCTGGCCAGATCTCATCCGATTTGATTCTTCTCATTAACTTAACATAGTCCGAAAAAAAGGGACACTTCTGAGGTATATCCCTTCCGTTTTGTTATTCACATATTCCAACGACAAGCACAGGTCCTAGGACTGACTCCTGTGGAACCCGCTTGTCACAGGCGCCCACTCTCTGACACCTCGTTCACGTACCATGACTCGTGGTTGCCTCCTGTCAGGTATTCTCTGATTCATTGCCAGTGCCTTTCATGTTATTGTGCATGTGATCCTCTTAGCTTTTGCAGTACTGTACCTTCTTGTGAGGAGCTGTGTCGAAGGCCTTCTTGCAGTCTAAAAAATGAGTCGATCCACCCTCTCTCTCTTGTCTTACTTCTGTCACTTGTCATAAAACTATAGTAGGTTTGTGACACAGGATTTTCCCTCCCTGTAACATGCTGGTTGTCAATTATACACTTGTTTTTCAGGTGCTCCACGCTTCCTCCTGTGAATCTTCTTCATGGACATTGCATCTTTGCACGTTAGTGATACAGGTCTGTAGTTTAGTGCCTCTGTCGGTCTCCCTTTTTAAAAAATTTGGGACTACATTGCCATCTTCCCTAACTGGGGAGTTGTCCAGGGTTCAATTGATGTGTTTGAAGATCTTTGTTAACGGTACCCACAATAACTCTGATCCCTCTTTAAGGACCCTCGGGAAGATTTTGTATGGTACACCGCTTTGAGGTGTCTAGTTCGCCCTATAGCAGATTCTTTACCTCTCCTTGGTTATATGTACCTCATCCAGCACTTTGCTGGTGCACCCCCCTGCTCTGATTCCTGGAGTCCTATGGTTTTACTGTAAAACTTCTTTAAAATCTTGTGTTCGAGCTCCTGACATACCTCCCGGTCGTTTCTTGTGAATTCCCATCACCACTTCCTAGTCTGATTACTGGTCCTTGACTGTTGTTTTCTCCCGATGTGGACTGTAAACAGTTCGGGTCAGTCTTGACATTACGATGCTATGTCATTTTCGTATTGCGTCTGAGCCTCCCTTCTAATCTGTGCTTTAATCGTGTCTGGCTCTCGGCTAATTCTCTATTTTCCTGGAGTTCTCTGTCTTCTGTACCTTTTCCTTACGCTAGTAAACCTAGTTTTTGCCTCCCTACACATGTGGTGAACCAAAGGACTCGTTCTGTTATTCCCATTTATTTCTGTTTCCATTGGGAACAACCTTCCTCGCTCTTGCATTTTGTTGCCACATAGTCCATCATTTTCTTGACTGGTTTTCCTGGTCAGTTCATCTTCCCATGAATGTCATTAAAGAAGTTCCTCAAGCCTGAGTATAGTTCCCCCTTTTGTAAGTTTGTTTTTTCCAGCTAATTCCTGCTGCTCTCTGCACTTGGAGCTCAACTATGTCGTCGAAGCAACAGAACACATGGATCACTAGTTCCCAGGGGCCTTTCATACATGATATCCTCGATGTCAGAACTGCTCAAGGATGATTACAAGGTCCAGCTTGCTGTTCTTCTATCCTCTCTCTCTGGTAAGTGTCTCTAACCATGTTGATGCTTGTAGGTTTTCCAGTAACCACATCCTTTCATCTTGGCTCTCTTTGTTTCGGGACCACCTGGGGCTCCCATGTTTTCCCAGTCAGTCTCCTTGTTGATTGAAATCACCCATAATAGTATACTTTGCTCCCCCCATGTGTGCTCTACTGGCCACCTCGGCTAGTGTGTACAAAACCATTGCGTCTGTTGCTCTCATCGTATTCTTCTCTTGGCCTCTGCATTTCTGTGGGGTTGTACATTACTGCAATTATCACCTTATATCCTCAGATTGGTTTGTTCCTAGTATGTATAGTCCCTTTCGCCCTGTGCCATCCATTCCTTCCATTTCATAAACCCCCTGGTTTTTATTGCGCTGTGCGTGTGTGTGTGTGTGTGTGTGTGTGTGTGTGTGTGTGTGTGTGTGTTGTTGTGTGTGTTGTTGTGTGTGTGTGTGTGTGTGTGTGTGTGTGGGTTTGTGTGAGTGTGTGTGTGTGAGTGTGTGTTCGTGTGTGTGTTGGTGTGTGTGTGTGGTGTGTGTGTGTGTGTGTGTGTGTGTGTGTGTGTGTGAGTGTGTGAGGGTGGTGATTGTGCCAATAATCTTTTACGTTGTGACCGGGTGTGGAAGTGTGAATTGTCTTACTTATAATTTTTTTTTTTCATGATTTTTAGCCATGTTAACGTAAGTAACCATTTTTACAGGATTCATTACCTTTGTAACCTGGGAAAGTCCATTACCTTTGTACCTAGTTCAGCTATCAAAATTTTTGGGGGCTCAGTCCCTGGACCCATTACGTACCTCTGTAATCTGTAAATACCTTTGTAACTTGTCATGATTGTGACTAGACCGACCTGGAGTTCATTATCTTTGTAAATTGTGAGTTCATTACCTTTGTAAATTGTGAGTTCATTACCTCTGTAACTTGCTCAACTATCAAAACTTTGGAGTCCAGTCCCTGGACCAATTATGTACCTCTGTAATATTTTGACTACCGCCAACAGGATGGGTATGGGGTGCATAATAAACATATTAAGCTAAAAGACCTCCCAATTAATTCTCAAAGTAGACACATATGAACTACCTGCCAGCGGGTGGAGACGCAACCCCTGCAATGTAGTTTCCTTAACTTTTGACTCTCGTGAGCTTCCGTCCTCTGTTTATATTGCGGAACACCATCTCCAAATCCGAGAGTTAATTCCTACACCACATATGCCATGGCAGTCTCTCATCTCTGCCTCCAGGCAAGACTTCCACGACTTTCTTATTCTAGACATGTTTAAAGACTCCAACCTCGGTAGTACTTACTTCCATGGTCTCTAGTGTCAAAAATTCCTCAGATTACCAATAGACCCCTGGCTGTATTTAAGAAGGCACTGGACAGGCACCTACAGCCAGTACCTGGCCAACCGGGCTGTGGTTCGTACGTCAGCTTGCGTAAAGCCAGCGAAAACCAGCTGGGGGTAGATCAGACCCTGATCCACCATGGGGCCCTGGTCTCGACCGGGGCCCGCGGGGGCGTTGACCCCCGAAAACCCTCTCCAGGTAGTCCCCTTTTTATCTCTATCTTGCAGTCCTCGCCCCCAAGGACCTACCTCAACGCCTGATGCTGTCCTTGAATCTTCATCTTCTCGCTCGCATGTTTCTATGTCTACAAGACCACCATAAATAGACCTTCCCTCGCCTCTCTACTTCTCTGACCCCTCAAGGAAGGTTCCCTTGATGCTGGTGAGGGGCTGGATCTGTGCTCCAGTTCCCTGAATTGAGCTGATACCTTCCATATCCCCCCACAGGCGCTGTATAATCCATACTGGTTTAGCGCTTCCCCATGATGGTTTAGACTTCTCTGAAGTCTAAACCATCACCAAAGTTCAAACCTCCTTTTACCCCTTCTTCACATATCCTTTCCAAACATTTTTCATTTTCAGTCTCTCTACCTAGTTCTTTACCTCTTACTAGTTCTGTTACTCTGTTCCTCTCATACAGTCCCCTCCTCTCCTGTCCCCTCCCAAGTTTCTTCCTCTCCTGTCCCCTCCCAAGTTTCTTCCTCTCCTGTCCCCTCCCAAGTTTCTTCCTCTCCTGTCCCCTCCCCAAATTTCTTCCTCTCCCGTCCCCTCCCAAGTTTCTTTTCCCCTCCTGTCCCCTCCCAAGTTTCTTCCTCTCCTGTCCCTCCAAAATTTCATCCCAGGTTAATCTACCCTTACATTCCCTCCTTCTTTGGTAACCTCCATCACCTCTCCGATCTTTACTTCCCCTTTTTACCTCTTATGTCACACATGCAGCTTCCATGTCCTCTGAAAAAACTTGAAAAATTTTCTCGATATACCGAGGAGATGAAACCCTTTATGGACATGATCCACCTCCCATCGCTCATTCTCACTCGTCTAAACCATTGCACAACTCTTTTCTTCGCAGCGTTCCAGTCCTTCGTTGTTTACTCGTTTTCCACTGCCTCCACACGCAGACTTTAACCCCTCCCAGTCCGTTGAACACCTACTGTTTCATATTACTGGTATACTTCTCGCAAATCATGTTTTATTTACAGTGGGAATATTACGAGGCATCAGGGATAATGGGGCGAGTTTCAGGAAATTTGCTCACACAGTTTTTATTTGTTTGTGCCTGTTTTCAAGAACATAAATTATGCTCTGCTGTTATCCATTCCCCTCAAGCTAGTTTTATTACTTTTCATCAAAATCCTCATCCCGATGGAACGTTTAATGAAAGTGCAATTCTTGTGTGCACCGATATCCCATACCATCAGATCTTCATTGAAACTTCGTTGCATTACACAGCACCCCACATCTACATAAACAAGCGGTATACAGTTATTCTTGTATCTCCCCTTTTCGGCATTATCTATCCCGGGATGCTACGTTTCTTGTTTATTCCTTACCGCCACCTATTCTGTTTAGGTGATTTTAATGCTCTAATTTTCCCTTGGGGGTGAGGCTCACTGTGACTCCCGGGGCCCAATCAGTTAGAGGCTCTTCTCACTTCTCTTCCCCTCCATGGTTTAAATAACTGGTACTCCACCCATTCTGACCCTCGCACTCAATCTCTCTCTTGCACTGATCTCAGTTTGCTTCTCTTTCAACTGCATTTGACTTTACCTGGTCTGTGCTCCAGATTTACATGACAGTGATAAATTTCCTATCTTCCTTAATTTCCATTCATATTCTCACCCTCCTCTAAGTTCACGTTTGCAATTTGAACGAGCGAATTGGGATCTGTACTTGGGCCAAACTGCTTTTAGTGAGGATCCTTCGTCCTTTACTGATGAGCTGTTACACCTATTTTCAACCTTAGTTTCAACCGCAGCTTCATATTCTATACCTCAAACCTCGAGCCGCATTCTAAGAAATGCGTGTCTTGGTGGTCGCCAGCAGTACGTTTCAAACATGCTGCAGGCGCACGTTTCAAACGTACTGAACGAGCACCACCGATATCGTTACAATAGGACCACAGAGCGTCTTGATTTTAAACGGGCGAGAGCGGTCGCCCGACATGCCATCTGTGAAGCTAAACGCACTTGCTGGCAAGATTATGTTTCTACCATTACTTCTGCTTCCTCTATGAGTGCAGTTTTGTAAAAAAGTACTGAAACTGAGTGGCAAGTTCTCTCCAAACCCTGCTCCCATTCTCCAGGTTGCTGGTGTCAGTGTTGCAAACCCTCTTGAAGTTGCCACGGAAACAGGAAATCATCTTCGTATCACTAAAGGACTCCATCTATGTCCTTCGTTTCTTCTCTACAACTCTGCCAGAGAGTTTTTGCCCTTAGACTTTTCTTCTAGCAGAGGAGAGCCCTATAATGGGCCTTTTACATTTCCAGAACTAGAATCTTCACTTTCTGCTTGTCAATCATCGGCAGCTGGGCCTGATGGCATTCATATTCGTATGCATCCATTTGCATCCATCAGCCCTTGAAGTCCTCTTACATCTTTTCAATCGTATTTGGTCACAAGGAGTTCTTTTCCAGCAGTGAAAACCTGCCATAGTTCTACCTTTTCGTAAACCAGGTACTTCAGGACATGATACCTCGCACTATTGTCCCATTGCTCTTACCAGTGCAGTTTGCAAGGTGATGGAACGTCTGGTAAATAGACGTTTGATGTGGTATTTAAAGACACACAATAGTCTCTCCTCCTGTCAGTATGGCTTTTGTAAGGGCTGCTCTACTATTGACCCCTTACTCCACTTAGATACCTTTGTTCGTAAGGCCTTTGCTAGTAACCACTCCGTTACAGCAGTCGTTTTTTTATCTTGAAAAGGCATATGACACTACTTGGAGGTATAACACCTTGGCCCCACCTCACTCCTTAGGCCTCCGAGGTTATCTGCCATTTTTTCTTGTCAGCTTCTTATCTGAGAGACATTTCCGTGTTCGGTTTAATAATTTGCTTTCCTAGGACTTTGTCCAAGCTGAAGGTGTTCCTCAGGGATGTGTCCTGAACACCACACTTTTTTCTCCTTCCTATAAATGATCTAGCATCTGTTTTCCGATCTAATATTTGGCTATCACTCTATGTTAATAACTTCGCTATAGCTTGTGCAAGCGCTGACTCTCACCTAGTAGCAGCCTCACTCCAGAATGCTGTCAACAGTGTTTCTCATTGGGCCACTACTCATGGGTTTAAATTTTCTAGTGATGAAACACAACAAATTACTTTCACCAGACGTTCAATCGTCCCTGATACCCCAGTGTACTTTTATGGCTCATGAATCCCTAAATGTGATACGGTCACATTTATTCGGCCTACTGTTTGATCGCCGGTTGTCTTGGAAACCTCACATTACCTTCTGAAAGCAACTTTCCATAGCCGGCTGAAACCCCCTTAAAACCCTCGCTCATCTTTCGTGGGGGGGGGGGGTGATCGTCTAACTCTCCTTTTGACTGCATTCAGCCCCAATTTTATCGAAGCTAGATTATGGTGACCAGATATATTCTGCGGCCTCTCCTGCAACTCTTTTTAAACTCGAAACCCCTCCATATCAAAGGGATTACGTTTGTGTTCTAGGTGCTTTCGCTCCTCACCTGTCGAGAGCCTCTAATGCAGAAAGCAAATGTCCCATCCTTGAACAATCGTCGCGATGCTCACTGCCTTCGTAGTTTGTTCACTCCATGATCTTCATGGGTCCTTCTTATGCAGGATGTAACCGACTTAGGAGAGGTTCATCACGTTTTTCGCCCCCTGTTTACTCCTCCCTTTCTCTTCGTCTTCAATAGCTCTTGTCTTCTCTTCAGTTGACCCCTTATATGTTCATTTTGCTTTTAACTTTTCACTTCCCCCCTTGGGAAGCTCTGACAGTTAGTGTCTGTTCTTCCCCCCTGCCATGCTCGAAAGCCCAAACCCCTACAGTTGCTTCTCGCTCTTTTTCTTAATCACTTCCGATCTCGTTCACATGCCGTTGCAGTGTACATTGATGGCTCTAAATCCTCTGATGGTGTTGGGTTTGCATTATTAGTGAAGATGAGGTCCAGTGTATTCTCCAATCTTGTTGGTTCTATTAGTTACTGTTTAAGGTGAATATGGTGCAGATGTTTAAAAGCTGTGTGTGTGTGCGAGTTTTCATCTGAGCTGCCTCCTGGGGTTATCTCTGCTACAGCAGTATTGCTACATTCCTCCATTTAGGTGTCTTAGGTTGAAATCCACCAGGAGCAAGATGTTTGGGGCCCGGGGGCTGGAAGATTTTCCAAAAAAGTGGTTATTTTCAAAAGCTGTTCCTTTAATTGTTGGGAAGTTACATCCGGGGGCTTGCATACAACCCCAATGACCAGGTTTTGGTTCGAGTTTTACTGCCAAAACTTCAAGTACACCATTTGAGGCATTTAGTAGTTCCAGGCATATCAGTGACTCTGTGAAGTACAGTCTAACCTCCCTCCCTTTTGCCTGCTCCCTTGTCGCATCTGTATAGGTTATAAACTCGGGATCCATATTTCATTGTCAAAATGATCCTCTAGGAGTCTAGGTCGTTCTTTTTGAAAACTGCAAACACTGCGTTTAACTCCGTAAGTAGTCCACGGAAGGGAAAAGGAAAAATTTTGTTGTTCATTGCTGGCTTTAGACCCTGTATGTTTGCAAAAAATTAATGTCGTCAAATTGATGGTATGGGGGGATGTCTTTTTTCCTGGCACTAATATCTGTTGTTTTGGAGCGGAGGCCATTCACTGACTGTGATTCCGCTCCAGAAATGATCGGAGTTGGTGTACGATTTATGTCATTTCCTGCCAGCTTTTTTTCCTTCCTGGAGCTAAAAGTTAGTTTATTCAGGTATACACAAATACAGTTACATAGATTATTATACATAGCAGCATATGTGTAGAGGGGGATCAATGTCTGTGCATCAATTTCTTTAGGATACTCAGAAGTAGTGTGGAAAGCGACTCCACGTATCTTATTATAGTGGTGTTTATCCATAGAGTGAGAGACAAGTGAAGTCGATGATTGGTCAGTTTTGTTGGTGTTGGAAGACGAGGACGCTGCTCGTGTCTTGATATATGTGGTGGCTGGCGTTGGAGGCGGTTTCTCACTGGTGGAGGAAGGTGGAGGCACGTGAGGTAGTGAGGGCTCTGATTGGTTCTTGGCAGTGGTGGTGGCTGGTGGAGGTGGTGGTCTCTCATTGGTGGGTAGCTAAGTAGAGCAGGTGGCTTCTGCAGAAATCAAATCTTGCAAGTCATCTGGTGCCTCGAAACACGATTTTTGGGATAATCTTCAAAGCATCGGCTGAAGCAGGACTAGCTGGGAAGTTGAATGATGGCAGATTGTTGAGGACAAGAATATCATTCATAGCTGTATTAAAACAACCCGGGTTAGCTGCATTTTGCATGTGTGCATACATCAGGCAGTAGTAGAATTTTGTGGAAATATCGTCTGGTAGAGGAGAGGCTGTGAGTGGTGGAGGTTGCTGAGTGGCTTGTAGAATCTTGGTGGTGGTCGTCTGAAGCTTAGCTACAGCAGCATAAGTAGGAAAGTTTCCTGAAGACTTCTTAGTTTCTTCTTTCAGTTTCTTAGAGAGGATATCCTTGCGTACTGGACATTTGGCTGCAAGAATAGTTCTATGAAGGCCGTTTTGATCTTTCCGTCTGTTAATACAATCATTATTCTATCAATTACAATGATTTCTGATTTATTATAATTTGTAATGAATTACAATCAGTTATCATCCTTATGTATAGTTCTCATGTTCAACTGTTGTGTATATTGATATTGTATAGAATCAGCCCAGAGCCGTAATGCCTACAGTCTATGGTGTGTATAAGTTAGCTGTTTACCTGGAGTTTACCTGGAGAGAGTTCCGGGGGTCAACGCTCCCGCGGCCCGGTCTGTGACCAGGCCTCCTGGTGGATCAGAGCCTGATCAACCAGGTTGTTACTGCTGGCTGCACGCAATTCAACGTACGAGCCACAGCCCGGCTGGTCAGGTACCGACTTTAGGTGCTTGGCCAGTGCCTACTTGAATACAGCCAGGGGTCTATTGGTAACCCCCCTTATGTATGCTAGGAGGCAGTTGAACAGTCTCGGGCCCTTGACGCTTATTGTATTGTCTCTTAACGTGCTAATGACACCCCTGCTTTTCATTGGGGGATGTTGCATCGTCTGCCGAGTCTTTTGCTTTCGTTGTGAGTGATTTTCGTGTGCAAGTTCGGTACTAGTCCCTCTAGGATTTTCCAGGTGTATATAATCATGTATCTCTCCCACCTGCATTCCAGGTAGTACAGGTTCAGGAACTTCAAGTGCTCCCAGTAACTGAAGTGTTTTATCTCCATTATGCACGCCATGAAGGCTTTCTGCACATTTTCTAGGTCAGCAATTTCACCTGCCTTGAAAGGTGTGTATCAATATTCCAGGCTAGATAGAACAAGCGACCGGAAGAGTGTCATCATGGGCGTGGCATCCCTAGTTTTGAAGGTTCTCATTATCCATCCTGTCATTTTTCTAGCAGATGCAATTGATACAATGTTATGGTCCTTGAAGGTGAGATCCTCCGACATGATCACTCCCAGGTCTTTGACGTTGGTTTTTCACTCTATTTTGTGGCCGGAATTTGTTTTTGTACTCTGATGAAGTTTTAATTTTCTCATGTTTACCATATCGGAGTAATTGAAATTTCTCATAGTTGAATTTCATATTGTTTTCTGCAGTCCATTGAAAGATTTGGTTGATGTCCGCCTGGAGCCTTGCAGTGTCTGCAATGGAAGATACTGTCATGCAGATTCGGGTGTCATCTGCAAACGAAGACACAGTGCTGTGGCTGACATCCTTGTCTATGTCAGAAATGAGGATGAGAAACAAGATGGGAGCGAGTACTGTGCCTTGTGGAACAGAGC
Organism: Cherax quadricarinatus; assembly: GCF_026875155.1. Lineage (NCBI taxonomy): Eukaryota > Metazoa > Arthropoda > Malacostraca > Decapoda > Parastacidae > Cherax > Cherax quadricarinatus. The sequence goes on along the minus strand of NC_069419.1, from coordinate 41,048,417 downwards.
TTTTCACCGTAGCCAACTCAGACTTTTCTCTGTTGACTACTACTCTTTATGTTCTGTTTGTGAGGAAATTATAGATCCATCTACCAACTTTTCCTGTTATTCCTTTAGCACTCATTTTGTGCGCTATTATGCCATGGTCACACTTGCCGAAGGCTTTTGCAAAGTCTGTACATATTACATCTGCATTCTTTTTGTCTTCTAGTGCATCTAGGACCTTGTCGTAGTGATCCAGTAGTTGGGACAGACAGGAGCGACCTGCTCTAAACCCATGTTGCCCTGGGTTGTGTAATTGATTGGTATCTAGATGGGTGGCGATCTTGCTTCTTAGGACCCTTTCAAAGATTTTTATGATATGGGATGTTAGTGCTATCGGTCTGCAGTTCTTTACTATTGCTTTACCGCCCCCTTTGTGGAGTGGGGCTATGTCTGTTGTTTTTAGTAACTGTGGGACGACCCCAGTGTCCATGCTCCCTCTCCATAGGATGATAAAAGCTCGTGATAGGGGCTTCTTGCAGTTCTTGATGAACACGGAGTTCCATGAGTCTGGCCCTGGGGCAGAGTGCATGGGCATGTCATTTATCGCCTGTTCGAAGTCATTTGGCATCAGGATAACATCAGATAGGCTTGTGTTTATCAAATTCTGTGGCTCTTTCATAAAAAATCATTCAGATCTTCGACTCTCAGTCTGGTTAGCAGCTTGCTAAAAGGTGAGTCATATTGGGACTTGAGTAGCTCATTCATTTCCTTGCTGTCATCTGTGTAGGACCCATCTTGTTTAAGTAGGGGCCCAATACTGGATGTTGTTCTCGACTTTTTTTTTGGCATAAGAAAAGAAATACTTTGGGTTTCTTTCGATTTCATTTATGGATTTTAGTTCTTCCTGCGACTCCAGTCTCCTATAAGATTCCTTTAGCTTTAGTTCGATGTTTGATATTTCTCTGACCAGTGTCTCCCTACACATTGCAGATATATTGGCCTCTTTTAGCCGCTCTATTATTCTTTTCTGTCGCCTGTAAAGGGAGCACCTGTCTCTTTCTATTTTACATCTACTCCTTTCTTAAAGGAATAAGCCTTGAGCATACATCGAGTGCCACAGAGTTAATCTGTTCTAGGCATAAGTTGGGGTCTGTTTTGCTTAGTCTATCTTCCCAGTTTATATAGTTTAGGACTTGGTTTACTTGGTCCCACTTTATGTTCTTGTTATTGAAGTTGAATTTGGTGAAGGCTCCCCCGTGACTGATCTCATTTTGTCAGTCTGGGGCTCTGCACATACATGTCTGAACCTCGATTATGTTGTGATCTGAGTATATTGTTTTTAATATGGTGACATTTTGTATCAGATCATATACTTCTGAGGAAGTATATTTACAAAAAGAAAATGTTTAACGAAAACGTAGACTTGGTGCACTCAAGTCTTTTACTGTTAATTCTCAGAACGTGAACATACACAAAAAATTTTGAACATCAGTAAGCTGATATAGTAACACAAAGTTGCAATACTCTCCAGACTGTATTATCTATGGAGATTATTTACATTTAATCCCAACTCTAGGGGGTGGCAAAGTCTGTAGCAATGGCTAGCACATTCTGTGGTTGAGGAGGATCTGGACTGGGGATTCTTCATTACTTGTTGGGTACATAAGGAATATTGACAATCAGGTTGTTCTTCTGTCTGGTTGTTAGAGGTAGAGGGTACTGGGGCATACCCAGAATCACTTCCCTGGTTTAATATCTCTTGTAGATGATTCCTGAATATTTGCACAAGATGTGTGGGCCCATTTCCCACAGAAGTTTCACATAATCCATGCAGAAGCCCGTTTGTTGCTCCGGTTGCAAGATACACAAAGTTTCATGACAAGAAGAAGGCCAGAAACCCAAACTTGGCTTGATAGAATGTAATTTGTTATGAGTCATATCAAACCAATGTTGTTGCCAACAGTTGTGAAGGTGGGTAGAGATAACAGCAAAATAGTCAGAGAATGGAATACCTTTATATGAAACTGGTAGGTCATGTACTGCAGATCGCACAACAGAGTCTGCCTGCTCATTACCCTGAATATCAACATGACCAGGGACTCAACAGAAAAATATTTCTTTATTCTTGCTAGAAATATGGCATAACCGAAGTTGTATATGAAGAACTAGGGGATGAGGCAAATCAAATTTTTTAAAGGGGTGTGAGACGATTACAAACTTTGAAGTAAGCATAGAAGAATTACGGGTAATTGCATTGAGAATGGCATACAATTCAGCTGTAAAAATGTTAGCTGAGTCTAATAAATGACTTCGCACAACACTGTCAGGAAACACAGCTGTAAACCCAACACCATCAGAGGATTTAGAACCATCAGTGTACACTGAATGCCACGGGCTTTCGCACATGACAGATGGGAAGAGCAGACACTAACTTTCCAAGGGGGAAGCAAAAAGTTAGATGCCAGATAAACATATAAAAGGGGCAACTGAAGAGAAAACAAGAACTATTGAAGATGAAGAGAAAAGGGACAGAGTAAACAGGGGAAGCGAACAAATGATGGACTTCTGCTAATGTTCGTTACTCTTCAGTATGTAGAAGAATGCTGGGTGCAATGAGCATCACGACGATCGTTCAAGGATGGAACATTTGCTTCTGCATAGAGGCTCTCGACAGGTGAGGAGTGAAAAGCACCTAGACACAAACATAATCCCTGATGATGGATGGGTTCGAGTTTAAAAAGAGTTGCAGAAGAGACCGCGGAATATATTTGGTCACCATACTTTAGATTCGATAAAATTAGGGCTGAATGCAGTCAAAGGAGGGTTCAACGATCTATCCTTCCCCCATGAAATGGGTTTGCCGCAGTGTATCCTGACAGTGTTGTGCGAGGTCATTTATTAGACTCCGCTGGCATTTTACAACTGAATTGTATGCCATTCTCATTGCAATTATCCGTATTGCATCTATGCCTACTTCAGCATTTGAAATCGTCTCAGACTCCTTTAGTGCTTTGCAAGCTTTTAAAAAATTTGATTCACCTCATCCCCTAGTTCTTTGTATACAACTTTGGTTGTACCGCATTACTAGTAAAAATAAAGAAATCGTTCTCTGTTGGGCCCCTGATCATGTTGTTGTTCAGGGCAATGAGCAGGCAGACCTGCATAATTTACTAGTTTCATATAGGGGTATTCCATTCTCTGGCTATTTTGCTGTAATTTCTACTCACCATTGCAGTCATTGGCAACAACGTTGGTCCGATATGACTCATAAGAAACTACATTCTATCAAACCTTGTTTGGGTTCTGGCCTTCTTGTCATCGATACCAAAGTTGTGAGACCACTCTTGTCTTCGCATCAGACACACTCGTCTAACTAACGGGTATTTCAAGGAGAGGCGTCCTGTTCCACCCAATGAGAATTGTCTAGTTCCAGTTTCAATTTCCCATATTCTATTAGACTGTCCTCTCTATCAACGAGCATGCAGAATTTTGCTGATGTCGTCACAGCCTAACACCTTACATTATTTTCCCTCCTTGTTGATGGCCCCACCTTTGACACAGAATCCCTCTTCAACTTTTTGACAGCAACTGATTTATTACCCAGCAGTGCTGTATGACCCTAGTAGGTTTAGTGCTTGTTTTTTTTTGTATTATTATTATTATTATTGTAATAATAATAATAATAATACAGTTAATTACTGTACAACAGCAACTAGTAATGGTACTATTTTTACTACTGCTGTCATTTATATTACTGTACAACTACTGCAGTATTATTACTACTGTACTATTACAACTACTGGATTACTGCTACAGCTATACTTGTATTTCTACTGTTATTACTGTATTTACTGTGTGTAATACAGTTATCATTTTTGTTTTTGCCGTATTTTTGGCAAAATTCTGGGAGAAGATAAGATAAGATAAGATTTCGTTCGGATTTTTAACCCCGGAGGGTTAGCCACCCAGGATAACCCAAGAAAGTCAGTGCGTCATCGAGGACTGTCTAACTTATTTCCATTGGGGTCCTTAATCTTGTCCCCCAGGATGCGACCCACACCAGTCGACTAACACCCAGGTACCTATTTGCTGCTAGGTGAACAGGACAACAGGTGTAAGGAAACGTGTCGAAATGTTTCCACCCGCCGGGAATCGAACCCGGGCCCTCCGTGTGTGAAGCGGGAAACCTTCACCAAATTCAGCTTCAGTAACAAAAGCATACAGTGGCATCAAATCAACCATGTCCTAAATGAAACAAGCTAGGAAGATATCCTAAACAACACAGATCCGAACCTTTGCCTACAAAGAAATAACTCTGTGGCACTTGAGGTATGATCAAGGCACATTACTTTAAGCAGAAATATCGAAGTTAAGCTTAAGAAATCATTTAGGAGGTAGGAAATGCAGGAAAAAAATTTAAGCCATAAATGAAATTGAAAGAAACCCAAAATACTTCTTTTCATATGCCAAATCTATGACTCATCCAGTATTGGACCCCTGCTTAGACGAGATGGAACTTAACCCTTAAACTGTCCAAACGTAGATCTACGTTCGCTTGCATAGCGTTCTGAACTTAGATCTACGTTTTTTTTTTTACATGCTTTCAAATGGAGAAAATCAAGGTCAGAGAGCTACGCACGTAAACATAGCTCTACGTTTGGACAATTAGGATGACAGCAAAGAAATGAGTGAAATACTGAAGCCCCAGTATTACTCATCGTTCAGTGAGCCGCTAACCAGACTAAGAGTCGACAAACTAAGTGATTTTTTTATGACAGAGACTCAAAATTTGGTTAATTGAAGAAGGAGGTTCTACTTCTTCAGGAGGGAAATAGGAGGCTGAAGCTTCGCCTAGATGGGTTTGGGAGTGTGAGATGGATAGAGCTGGTAAGAAGGAAATGTGGTTACCACCAGTGAGAGTGGCAGCCACTTTAAGTGGCAAGTGGTTGGCAATTCAGGAAGAAGAAAGATGAGGGTTAATAGAGAAGAAATCGATTCTCTGTTCTCCAGGAAGAGTGTACTTCAGTGGTTAGTGAGGTTATAGATATCACTGACTTCCCTGCTAATCAAGGTAAGAATATTCTAATTGTAAGAAATTCTCAGGTAAGATATATGGACCGTGCTTTTAGTAACAGAAATAGAAAAGTCAGACAGAGGGTGGGCCTCCTAGCAGCTGGTGTTGGTGATACAGTCAGCAGGTTGTTACTGGATAAGTACAGGTCAGCCATAGAAGTAGTCAGGTCTAAGGGAGGGATCCCTATCATTTGTAGCATCTTGCCTAGAAGGAGAGTGGGCAATGAATGGATGTCTAGGGCAATTGGCATAAATTCCTGGCTAGACAGGTACTGCAAGGAACTTGCAATCCTATTCATTGATAACTGAGACAAGTTCTATGGCAAACATGATATGTATGCAAGGGATGGGGGTCATCTCTCTGGGGCTGGAGTGGTTGCATTAGCCAGTTCGATTGACAGGGTAATTAATGACTTGTCTAGGATATTAAACTTATAGATTAAAGAGGTATGGATGTTTGTGGGAAACAGTCAGTCTGCAGTATCAGGGTTGGAAACAGCAGATATTACCAGGATACCTCAGGGATATGTTTAAAAGACAATATTCAAAATAAAGTTGCTAGTAAAGGCAAAGCAATTGATCAACAAACAAAGAGAGATAGTAAAAAGCAGCGAGTGACTAGCTCCATTAAGGTTTACTATACAAATAGTAGGAGTCTAAGAAATAAGATAGATGAGCTAAGATTACTTGCAAGAGCAGGTAATATAGACATTATTGCTATAACAGAGACCTGGTTCAACTTGAAAGATAGTTAAATGCCTTCTGAATACAACATACAAGGTTATAAACTATTCCACACTGATAGGGTCAACAGGAATGGTGGTGGAGTGGCGGTGTATGTCAGAGATAATTTAAATTGTTGTGTTAGACAAGATGTAAGATTAGAAACATCGGACACGGAATCTGTTTGGCTAAAGTTTCTCAATGGTCGTGAAAAATTAATTTTGGGTGTGATTTATGTGCCCCCAAACCTTGATAGGGAGTGCGGTAGGCTGCTATGGGACAAAATTCATAAGGCATCTAGATATGAAAATGTTGTGTTAATGGGAGATTTTAACTTCAGACAAATTGATTGGAACATGTGACAGGAAATCTTAAGTCTAGTGACTTTCTTAATACAGTTCAAGACTGCTTTTTAAAACAGTTTGTGACAGAACCAACTAGAGGAAACAATCTGCTTGACTTGGTTCTTGTCAACAAAGAATCACTAGTTAATAATCTTGAGGTTAATGATGAGCTTGGGGAAAGCAAGCACAAAGCACTTTCTTTCAATATATCATGGAATTACCGAGATAACTGCAATCAAGTCACTGTCCCAGATTTCCGCTTGGCCGCTTTCATGGGTATGAGAAATTACCTGGGTGGACTAAATTGGGATGACCTTACTAGGTATCAAGTTGGTAGAGTTGGGTGCCAGTATGATGTATTTCGGAGCATAGTGCAGGCTGCCCAGACGACTTTTGTCCCTAGTAGGGAAATTAGATCTAACAAAAATGATCCAAATGGTTAAACAATAGATTAAAACATCTAATTGGTCAAAACAGAGGCATATAGGCGTATCAAAAGAGGGAATGGGCAGTTAAGAAATCAATATATTCAATTAAAAAGAGAAATAAAAAAAAGAATAAGAGAAGCAAAAAGTAATTATAAGACTAAAGTCGCAAGGGATTCGACGACTAACCCAAAAGGGTTCTTTCAGGTATAAAGAAGTAATATTAGGGATAAAATAGGCCCACTTAAGAGTAACTCAGGTCAGATTACTGACAGTGATAAGGAAATGTGTGAACATTTCAATACCTACTTCCTCTCAGTTTTTACTCAGGAAGATACTAGCGAAATTCCAGAAATAATAAATTATGTAGAACAGGACGAAAATAAACTATGCACGATTAGGGTAACTAGTGACATGGTCCTCAGACAAATAGAGAAATTAAAACCTAACAAATCCCCAGGCCCTGATGAACTGTTTGCAAGGGTTTTAAAGGAATGTAAAGAGGAAATTTGCAAACCTTTGACTAATCTTTTCAACATATCACTACAAACTGGCATAGTGCCTCATAAGTGGAAAATGACAAATGTAATACCTATTTGCAAGGCAGGTGACAGGTCCTTGGCTTCGAACTATAGACCAATAAGCCTTACTTCCATAGTTGGTAAATTTATGGAATCAGTAATTGCCGAAGCAATTCGAAGCCATCTTGAAAGGCATAAATTGATTAATGAATCTCAGCACGGTTTTACAAAGGGGCGTTCCTGTCTTACGAATTTACTTTCTTCATTAAGGTATTTGAGGAGTTAGATCATGGTATTGAATATGATATTGTGTATATGGACTTCAGTAAGGCTTTCGATAGAGTTCCACATCAGAGGCTGCTGAGAAAACTTAAGGCACAAGGAACAGGAAGATAATTTTTTTCCTGGGTAGAAGCATGGTTGACAAATAGGCAGCAGAGAGATTGCATAAATGGGGAGAAATTAGAATGGGGGCACGTCACAAGCGGTGTTCCGCAGGGGTCAGTGTTGGGCCCCTTGTTGTTCACAATCTACATAAACGACATAGATGAGGGAATAAATAGCGACATAAGCAAATTTGCTGATGACACCAAAACAGGCCGTCCAATTCATTCTAATGAGGCATTAAAGCGCTCCAGGATGATTTGAATAGACTGATGCAGTGGTCGGAGAAGTGGCAGATACAGCTTAATATAGACAAATACAAAGTTCTAAATGTTGGACAGGAAAATAACCATGCCACATATAAACTAAATAATGTAGATCTTAATATTACGGATTGTGAAAAGGATTTAGGAGTTCTGGTTAGCAGTAATCTGAAACCAAGACAACAGTGCATAAATGTTCGCAATAAAGCTAACAGAATCCTTGGTTTCATAGCAAGAGTATAAATAATAGAAGTCCTCAGGCTGTTCTTCAACTCTATATATCTTTGGTTAGGCCTTACTTAGATTATACTGCGCAGTTTTGGTCACCATATTACAGAATGGATATAAATGCACTGGAAAACGTGCAAAGGAGGATGACAAAGTTGATCCCATGTATCAGAAATCTTCCCTATGAGGATAGATTGAGGGCCCTGAATCTGCACTCTCTAGAAAGGCGTAGAATTAGGGGGGATATGATTCATTCATTCATTAGAGGTTTGCCGGTACTTCCGGCCCGGGTCTTCTCCATATGGTGACCCGGCTGTGGCCCCCGGTTGGGGGTGTCGTCATCTTCTTCTTTCTTCTGTCTTCTTTCTTGGGCCCTCCGGCTGGAGGGAGGGGGATATGAGTGAGGAGTATAAATGGAAAACAGGAATTAATAAAGAGGATGTAAATAGCATGCTAAACATATCTAACATAAGATAAGATTTCGTTCGGATTTTTAACCCCGGAGGGTTAGCCATCGACCCACACCAGTCGACTAACACCCAGGTACCTATTTGCTGCTAGGTGAACAGGACAACAGGTGTAAGGAAACGTGTCGAAATGTTTCCACCCGCCGGGAATCGAACCCGGGCCCTCCGTGTGTGAAGCGGGAGCTTTAGCCACCAGGCCACCAAGCCACTTCTCAGTAATGGTTTTAAAATGGAAAAATTCAGATTCAGGAAGGATATAGGAAAGCACTGGTTTGGTAATAGAGTTGTGGATGAGTGAAACAAACTCCCGAGTACCATCATAGAAGCTAAGACGTTGTGAAGTTTTAAAAATAGGTTGGATAAATACATGAGTGGGTGTGGGTGGGTGTGAGTTGGACCTAACTAGCTTGTGCTACTAGGTCAGATGCCGTGCTCCTTTCTTAAGTGACGTGTCTGACCTCACTAGGTCAGTGAGGTCAGGCGGTCAGTGAGCTTAAGCCAGTGGGAGAATTGGACCTGACTCGCATAGGCCAGTAGGCCTGTTGTTCTTGTGTAATGTTTTATTCATAAAAACTCCTTATTTATATTAATTATAGCCAATCACGTGAAGTTTAATGTGAGGCAGTATTTCCCTACTGGGCTTATAACACGACTGCTGATTGGATACTGCTCACTCCTTGATGACGTCAGTTGGGGTACTCAGAGTAGCTGATATAAAATTTACATATACAGTAACTTCATTTTTAATGTACAAGCAGCAGTAAATTTTAAAATGTTCTGGAAAAAATTACTATAATTTGTACTGTTTACTCTCTTTATACATTTATTATCGTTTACATTGCAGCAGTCACCGTTGATGTTATTATTATCACTAGTACTACTACGACCTTCACATCTACTCTCACTATAATTATAACAATGCTGCTGCTATTACTGCACTGTTACTACCAAACTACTTCTATTATTACTATTATTACTATTTTTCTAAGATTATATCCATTACTTAAAATTTTCCTAGTACAGCTGTTGAACTTGTATTATTACTGCATTAAGATAATTAAAATGGGTGTTTTATTATTTTAAATAAAATATTAAATTATCTTTTTTGTTTTTAATAATTTTTTTTATTTTCTTAAATCAAAAATTTAAAAAAAAATTAAAACTGAAAAACAAATAAAAAAATATTTAAAAACAAAATTTTCTTTAAATAATTTTCTTTAAAAAAAATTCTTAAACAAGCATTTTCTTAAAAAAAAAGTTTTCTTAAGATAATTTAAAAAAAAGCTACTTTAAAAAAAATCTTTAAAAAAAGTTATTAAAAAATTAAAAAAAAAATTCTTCAAAAGACAAATTAGGAAGCAAATTTTCTTTAAAACAATTAAAAAAAATAGACAAATTCTTTAAAATAAAATTCTTAAAAATTGTTTTTCATTTTTTTTCTAATTTTTTTAATTTTATTTCTTTTTTTATTTAAATTCTATTAAAAAAATCTTGAAAATAAATTGTTTAAAAGAACTCTAAAAAAATCTCAAAAAAAAAAAAAAAAATACTAAATCTAAATATAAATAATAGTGTGTGAACCGAGTGTCACAAAGTTACGAGATGGATGTCCTGCCTCACTAACACCTGGAATACCTGGAGATTACCTGGAGAGAGTTCCGGGGGTCAACGCCCCCGCGGCCCGGTCTGTGACCAGGCCTCATGGTGGATCAGGGCCTGATCAACCAGGCTGTTACTGCTGGTTGAATGCAAGCCAACATACGAACCACAGCCCGACTGGTCAGGTACCGACTTTAGGTGTTTGTCCAGTGCCAGCTTGAAGACAGCCAGGGGTCTATTGGTAATCCCCATTATGTATGCTGGGAGGCAGTTGAACAGTCTTGGGCCCCTGACACTTATTGTGTTGTCTCTTAACGTGCTAGTGGCACTTCTGCTTTTCACTGGGGGGATGTTGCATCGTCTGCCGAGTCTTTTGCTTTCGTAAGGAGTGATTTTCGTGTGCAAGTTTGGTACTAGTCCCTCTAGGATTTTCCAGGTGTATATAATCATGTATCTCTCCCTCCTGCGTTGCAGGGAATACAGGTTCAGGTACTTCAAGCGTTCCCAGTAACTGAGGTGAAGGTTCTCTGTACATTTTCCAGTTCAGCAATTTCACCTGCCTTGAAAGGTGCTGCTAGTGTGCAGCAATATTCCAGCCTAGATAGAACAAGCAACCTGAAGAGTGTCATAATGGGCGTGGCATCCCTAGTTTTGAAGGTTCTCATTATCCATCCTGTAATTTTTCTAGCAGATGCGATTGATATGATGGTATGGTCCTTGAAGGTGAGGACTTCTGACATGATCACTCCCAGATCTTTGACGTGGAGGTTGCTCCAGGGATCAATGCCCCGCTACCCAATACATGACCAGGACTCATGGTGGATTAGGGCCTGATCAACCAGGTTGTTACTGGTGGCCACATGCAAACCTACTTATGAACCACAGCCTGCCTGGTCAGAACCTAACTTTATGTGCTTGTTCAGCTATCTCTTGGAGTTCGCCAGGAGTCTATTGTAATCCTCCTTATGTATGGTGGGAGGCAGTTGAACAGCTTTAGGGCTTCTGACACTTACTGTGTTGTCTCATGGTGCCCCTGCTATTCATTGGTGGGATGTTGCACTGCCTACCGAATCTCTTGCTTTCGTAGGAAGTGATTTCCCTGTGCAGATCTGGCTCTGCATTCCAAAGAGTACAGATCAAGAGTCTTCAACAGTTCCCAGTAAATTAGATGCTTTATTGTACTTATATGTGGAGTGAAAGTTCTCTATATATTCTCCAGGTCTGCAATTTCGCCTACCTTGAAAGGGGCCGTTAGTGTACAGCAATATTCAAGCCTGGAGATAACAAGCAATTTGAAGAGAATCATCAATGGCTTGGCATCCCTGGTTTTGAAGGTTCTCATTATCCATCCTATCATTTTCCTAGCAGATGTCGTAGAGACATTGTTATGATCTTCGAAAATAAGATTCTCTGATATTATCACTCCCAAATCCTTCACATTAGGTTTCCGCTGTATTGTTTGGTTGAAATTTGTTTTATGCTCTGATCTAGTTTTTATTTCCTCGAGTTTTCTAGTTTGTCGTCAATGAACTTCACATTTTCTGAGGCCCATTCAAAGACTTGGTTATGTCCGCTTGGAGATTTGCAATCTCCTCAATGGATGACACTGTTATGAAAATTTTGGTATCATTAGCAAATGAGGATACGATGTTGTTGCATACATCTCTGTCAGATATGAGGATGAGGAAAAGAATGTAGCGTTGAGGCAGCCAATCTAGACTCTTCTTCGACGAGAGATTTAGATTTTGCCACCGAAGTGGCTAGTTTATTGTGCACCACATATCCATCCTGTGGACGGTAGCGCGAGAGCATATGGATACACAAAAGGCCTAGGAACTAGGCCCCAAAGGGTTAACAGGAATACATATGGATTTATATCTACATATCTATAGTTCACTTATCTGTTACAAGCAAATTTAGGAAATTTGCTTAGTATATCTGGTATCTTATTTTCATTAATAAGATATCTTGACATGTCACATAGGTTATTATACTGTCTGTCTCTGTATTCCTCAATGAGTGGCCCAATTAAGCACATAGTGTTCAAGAGAGTGCCCAAATATGCCTGATCACATAATTTACATTTAGTTTGATCATCATCTTGTGTCTCCCAAACTGCCAGAAGTACTTGTAACCAAGCCTAAGCCTGGCCACTACAACATCAGTCAGTCTGTTCACATTGCAAGTTGCTCCATAAACATACTTATCTACGTTCATGTTATCATAGTGGGTTATAGATCTACTCAGGCTTCTAACTGCATTCCTATAACAATCATTTTCATTATTTACTTCTCTCCTAATATTATTCCTAATGCTAGACACAGTTATACCAAAGTTATATTCTACATTCTCCTTCTCGATACTCTTCTTGGCTAACATATCAACTTTATCATGAAGGAGTAATCCAATGTGTGATGGGATCCATAGCAATTGTACATTAATTCCTTTGTCCCTAATTTTTGAGTATCTATACCTGGCTTCCCCAATGAGCATGTTGTTGGAGTCATTATATGAGCCAAGAGCCTTCAATGATGACATAGAATCAGTAATGATGATAGAGTCAAGCTCAGTGTCATAGGTTAGCTTCAGCGCCATTAGGATTGCAAACAATTCAGTTTGCAGTGTAGACCCCCCAGTTGTTAATTCTTATGCCTAACTCAACAAATTTATTATCGTTCTTAACTAGGGAGGTGGCAACAAGAGCAGATGCAGCCCTGCCAGAAGACTCCTGTTTAGATCCATCAGTGTATATAACTTGTGATAACTTGTTACTACCAGCTAGGTGAGAAATTTCTTCTTGAGCAGTTGCTCTAACAAGAGATTTAAGGAAGGGATTACTAGCAATGAGCTTCTTGGGAGGGACTTGTAGGTATGTGATATTAAATGAACACATCTTCCATGGAGGGGTGAAATGCTCTTGTTGCCTACAGTGATACAGTTCATGCAGGTTATAATCCATTTAGATCTGTGTGTATTTACCTCTAGACACTTGGTAAGATTCACTGTGACAGTGTCTGGTTCGTTTCTCAACATTCTAATACCGAGTACAGTGTTAATTTCAACAATCCTATCACTGATACTAGAAATACCAAGCTCCTTCCTCATGTTAAGAACTTTTGTAGATCTGGGACAGCCAAGAATAATCCTGAGAGCTTCATTTTGCATTAACTCCAAGGGTCGGAGAGAACTTTCTCTAGCTAATATCAACATGGGAGCAGCATAATCAATTAAGGACCTAACATAAGCTATGTACATCATTCTCACGATTCTCACATTTGCACCATAGTTGGGATTGTAGCCAGCAACAGCTTTGAGAGCATTTAGCCTAGCTTTACATTTCTTGTTTAGTTGTGGTATAGTGGATTTGTTAAAGGGTACATCTACACCAAGATATCTGTAAGTTTTAACGTAGCTAATGATTTCACCCTGCAAATAGATGGGTGGGGGATGTCGTTTGCTTGTTAATATCTTAGTTTTAGAGGAAGATATTATGAGGCCTAGTCGATTACAAATTGCTTGAACTTCATTAAGAATGGTATTCATCTTCTTATGCCCTGTTGTATGGATCATGATATCATCAGCATAGCTTATAGCTATATGTTTTGGTGAGGCAGGTAGAGCATTTAGGAGAGCATTAAATCAGAATATTAAATAGCATGGGACTAAGAACTCCTCCCTGCGGTGTACCTAAAGACATTTCTTTAGAATCACTTCTGAAGCCTTGGTAAAGGAAGAGGATACTCTATTTGACAGGTATCCTATTATCCAGCAGAGTAAGCTACCACCAATATTCATTTTGGCTAGTTCATGTAGTATAACGGTTCTGTTCGCAATATCAAATGCAGATTTTAGATCAAGAAAAGTGGTAAAACTAGTAGAGGTGTGTGCAGTGAGAAAGGTGGAAATACAGTTCTGCACACTTTTACCTTTCATGAACCCATAGAGGTAGGGGGAAAGTTGATCCTTTATTCTGTAGTACAGTCTGTTAAAATATCATTCTTTCAAAAGTTTTACAAAGACAACTAGTTAAGGAGATCGGCCTAAATGTATCAGGCTGTTGGGGCTTAGGGATAGGCACAATGAGACTATTGGTCCAGGAAGTAGGAAGAACGCCCTCAATGTAACTGAGATTATAACAGTGCCAACAAAGGGTTATCAGGCACGTGCCTTAGGGTTCTGAGAATATCATAGGTTATACCATCCTCTCCAGGAGCAGTTGATCGACCTTTGGTTAATGCAAATTTTCTAATTCATACTCGGTAAAGAGGCAATCACTCTCATCAATATTTTGGCTCATAAAATTAATCAGTTTTCAACATTTCTTCAGAAGTTTCTCTCTAAATTTTTTCTAATATGAGATGGAAGGCTTTCATGCCTGGATGTTTTGGACCAGTCATTTATGAGGTCATTTGCTTTTTCAAGAGGAAAGGGATGAGCAACATTGCCAGTCTTTTTCCTGGTTATTTTATTTATACCTTTCCAAGCCAAACTCAAAGGGGTGGACCTATTTAATCCACTAACAAACTGTTCCCATTCCTGTTGCCTAAGTTCTTCCTTTCTATTCCTTGCATTTGTTAGTGCAGCTTGGAACGTTCTGAGCAAGTCTGGGGTTCTACATTCACGGTATGCTTTACCAATCCTCCTAGCTGCATGTGTTAGATTGCGCAGCTGTGGATCATTATAGTATTTACATTGGTTTTTATTGTTATTTATAGTGGAGGGTTTTTGTTTCCTATTCCTGCCCACTTGATCTGTGAGAACACTCTCAATAGTGGTAATTAAATCATCATTAAATTTTTGTGTGCCAATGGGCTCGTAATTCTTATACCATTGATCCAAGTGGTTAATAAAGTTGTCTCTGTGTTCTGGTTTGAGAATAAGTTTCCTCTTTCTGTATTTAGCTCCTTGATTGCTGGAGATGTGATCAAGATTGACAGTTGTTAGTCTTGGGAAGTGATCAGATAGAAGATCAGATAGAAGATCTTCGACGAGGAATACATATAAACATAATAATTACGGCGTCCTTTTCTGAGAACCCTCCGTAGAGTTTCTGCATTTTTTAATGTGTTTCTATATTTTTTAATAATGTTTCTGAGGTTTTAGTAGTGTTTTGTAGCGTTTTTGTAGTTTTTGTGTTTTAGTGTTTTTGTAGTATTTTTAAGTGTTTCTGTAGTGTTTTTGCATTTTTTATTATATTGTTTTTAATATTTTTGTAGTATTATCATATTTTTTGTAGTGGTTATGCAGTAGTGTTTTTTAATGTTTTTCCATTTTTTGTGGTGTTTTATACTGCCTTTGTAGTGTTTTCGTAGTGTTTTGTAGTGTTTTTGTAGTGTTTTTGTATGTTTTGTAGTGTTTTTTGTATGTGTTTTTGTAGTGTTTTTGTAGTGTTTTGTAGTGTTGTTGTAGTGTTTTTTTTAGTGTTTTTGTAGTGTTTTGTAGTGTTTTGTAGTGTTTTTGTAGTGTTTTGTAGTGTTTTGTAGTGTTTTGTAGTGTTTTTGTAGTGTTTTGTAGTGTTTTGTAGTGTTTTTGTAGTGTTTTGTAGTGTTTTTGTAGTGTTTTTGTAGTGTTTTTGTAGTGTTTTTGTAGTGTTTTGTATGTTTTTGTAGTGTTTTGTAGTGATTTGTAGTGTTTTTGTAGTGTTTTTGTAGTGTTTTTGTAGTGTTTTTGTAGTGTTTTGTAGTGTTTTTGCAGTCTTTTGCATTTTTTTCTCTAATGTTTTGCAGTTTTTGTATTGTTTTAATAGTTTTGTTAGTGTTTTGTTGTGCTTCTGAAGTAATATATAGTGTCTTTGTGATTTTAAAAGTATTTTCGTAGTGTTTTTGCAGCATTTGTAATGATTTTGAAGTGGTTTTGTAGTATTTTTGTAGTTTTTCGCATTTTTATTATTTTTATAGTGTTACTGCAGTGTTTTCTGTATTGCTTTTGCAGCGCTTTTTCCAGTTGTTGTAGAGCTGTTGGAGTGTTTTCTGCGGTTCTAGTGTTTTTTTTTGTTTATTTTGTAGTATTTTCATTGCAGTTTTCCTGTGTTTTTGTAGGGTTCTGGCAGTTTTTTTTGTTGTGTTTTGAAATACTTTTGTTTTCTTTTTGTAATGTTTGTAGTGTTCTTGTGCTTCTTTGTAGTTTTGTTCTTTTGTGGTGTTACTGTAGTATTTGTAGTATTTTTAGGGATTTTTTAAATGTTCCTGAAGTATTTTTATGGTGTTTTTATGCCGTTTATGTAGCTTTTTATATTTTTTAAGTATTTTATAGAGTTTTGTGCTGATTTTTATTTTCATAGTATTTTTGTAGTGTTTTAGTAGTGTTTTTAGTGTTATAGTGTTTTTGCAGTTTTTTTTTATAGTATTCTTGACGTTTTCTTTAGTTTTTGTAGTGTTTTTATAATGTTTCTGTAGAATTTTTGTAATGTTTTAAAGAGGTTAGTATTGATTTAATACTGGGTTATTAATGAGGTTATTACTGGGTTATTAATGAGGTTATTACTGGGTTATTAATGAGAGTATTACTGGGTTATTAATGAGGTTATTACTGGGTTATTAATGAGGTTATTACTGGGTTATTAATGAGAGTATTACTGGGTTATTAATGAGGTTATTACTGGGTTATTAATGAGAGTATTACTGGGTTATTAATGAGGTTATTACTGGGTTATTAATGAGGTTATTACTGGGTTATTAATGAGAGTATTACTGGGTTATTAATGAGGTTATTACTGGGTTATTAATGAGAGTATTACTGGGTTATTAATGAGGTTATTACTGGGTTATTAATGAGAGTATTACTGGGTTATTAATGAGGTTAGAATTACCGACAATATGTAAAGTAAAAGGACACAAGTGCAACTAATGTGACATTTTATTGTGGCAACGTTTCGCTCTCCAGGAGCTTTATCAAGCCATTATGGCTTGATAAAGCCATAATGGCTTGATAAAATGTCACAGTAGTTGTACTTGTGTCCTTTTACTTTACATATTAATGAGGTTATTGCTGGGTTATTTATGAGGTTAATACTGGGTTGTTAATGAGATTATTATTGAATTATTGAAGTTATTACTCGGTTATTAATGAGGTCATTACTGGGTTTTTAATGAGGTCATTACTGGCTTATTAATGAGGTTATTACTGGGTTATCAATAAAGTTATTAATGAGGGTATTATTGAGGTCATTACTGGGTTATTAATGAGGTTATTATTAGATTACTGAAGTTATTACTCGGTTATTAACGATGTCATTACTGGGTTATTAATGAGGTTATTACTGGGTTATTAATCAGGTTATTACTGGGTTATTAATAATGTTTTACTGGGTTATTAATGAGATCATTATTGTGGTTATTAATGAGGTTATTTGCGGGTTATTAGTAAAGCTATTACTGGGTTATTAATCAGGTTATTACTAGGTTATTAATCAGGTTATTACGGGATTGCTGAGGTCATTTCTGGGTTATTAATGAGGTTATTACTGGGTTATTAATTAGGCTATTGCAGGGTTAATAATAAAGTTATTAATGTTAGTGGGTTTGGGTTTGAAGACCTGCCAAGTGTGGACAAGTAGGCCTGTTGCAGTGTTCCTCATTTATTATGTTCTTATGAGTTAGGAGAGTTATCTAAGGTTATTTCTCAAACCCAACCATTCCCACCCATATTTGCTCTTATTCTGAATTCTAGTCTTTCATTGACTTGATTTTCTGTTACTCTTATCACCTTGCTCTGCCCTGTGTTCCCATTTAACTTCCATCTTTTACATATCCTCTCAAACTCATCCTACAACCTCATATAACTTCTCTTCAGAACCTCCCAAAATAATAATAATAATAATAATAATAATAATAATAATAATAATAATAATAATAAAAGAAGTGTGTCACCGACAAAGAACAAATGTGACAATTCTCAGTTTATCTCAAATTCGTTATCTTTTAATTTTACAAATTTCACCACCGTAAATTTCGCTTCTTTTACATCTCATCCATAAATATGTTAAGCTAATTAATATTATATAGTTTTCTAAACCATTTCCATCACGTATACGCAAATATGCGTCACTATTCATTAATATATACATATTCAAGACTCCATGCACAAATACATAGTCACCATATTCTGAAAATTTCAGCCTACAACTTACCACTATGAGAAGAAGACCTGTTCATTGTTGGACAAAGATCATTGTTGGATGTAAGAATTAGAGTAATGGCCAACTGTGTAAAAAGTAAGTGCTAAGCCACGTGTCGCTAAGGCTCACTACTCTATCTTAGTGGGTGCAAGACGCGCCTCAACGACAGTTGTGAAAATTCACTTATGTATCCAAGTGCAAAGTCGCTCTGAAATACGGAGAGGAAAATCCCAAGACATATTGTCCCAGGCGTCCGGCAGCCCGTCTGTTCTGCTTCAGTGGAGCCTCTACCATCTTCTAGTGTTTTGATTGTCAAGGCCGGGAATCTGTGTTATGGTGGTTGTTCGCACTATTATAGTAGGTTGAGGCTGTTGTCACTGTTGTGGTGGTGAGTGTTGACACTGTTGTGGTGGTGGACGTTGGCACTGTTGTGGTGGGAGCATTGCCAGTGTTGTGATGTATGCTGACCTGTTGTGATGGGGGATGTTGGCACTCTTGTACTGATGTGTGTTGACCTGTTGTGGTGGGGGATGTTGTGATGTAAAATAACCTTTTGTGGAGGGGATGTTGGTACTGTTGCGGTGTTGGATGTTGGCACTGTTTTATTGGTAGATTTTGGCTGCATTGCAGTAAAAGCAGGCGGTATTTTGATGGTGGATGTTGGCACGGTTGTAATAGTAAATACTGAATCTCTTGTGGTGATGTTGGTTAGTTCTGTTATTGGTGGTGTTGGCACTGTTGTAGCAAGTGAGTGTTGGCACTGTTGTGGTGGAAGGTACTGCCATGAATATAGTGGTAGTGTTGCCCAGTTGATGTATTGATAATGGGTATTATCACTCTTGTATTAACTGGTTTGGGAAGGATAACACTGTTATTGTAATGGTTTTAACATTGTTCTGGTGGGTGTTGAGGTTGTTGTAGTGGATGTTGGCACTCTCTTGTGGTGATTATTGGCACTCATAGCGAGCAGTGAAGAGGTGGGACCAGGAGCTATGAATCGACCCCTGCAACCACAAATAAGTGAATACAAATAGGTGAGCACACACACACACACACACACACACACACACACACACACACACACACACACACACGCACACACACACACGCACACACACACACACACGCACACACACACACACGCACACACACACTGGTAAATATGTGACATGGTCAGTTGGGCAATCCCATGTGATGTTTCCGGTAAACCCCAGGAAAAAACATCACAACCATCGAAATAGCCGACACCCATTTTATTTATGTTTGTTTATTTATCACACTTCTGATTCAGCTTAAGGTATATCTGCAACAGACGTATCATTACCTAAACGCTTCCGTTTGGAATAGTGAACATTCTCGTACGTCCATTTTACTTCGATCAACCTTGGCCTGGATGCTGCTTAAGATATTGTAATCTCACTAAGGCAAAATAACTCCAGCTGTGTTCACCGAATTCGACTATGGTAAAATTACATCTCTAGTTATTGCTTGCACTGAACACTTCTCATAATGATAAGTAACTCGTTTTTACAGTTGATTCACAAGCAGTGCGATGACCTAAATTCGTTCAAAGTTCAACACTTGACAGGTATTATATGGTAACAGTTGTAATCAAGCAATTTGAGAGATAAAGTTCGTTGGTGGGAGATAATACGTCACCAGTTGCCCAGTAACTCCAAATTAATAATACTCGAGTTAAGAAAACTGACATTTCCTTAAAACGTACATTAAACTGCTGTAGGTCATTCAACGTTGTTCAGGGAGCTAATGGATAACCTTAAACATACAGGTAATGTATTTTTTTCTTATAACTAAGAATTATGCAGTATTTCTAAATGTACAACCACTCCTTTAACAATAACACGAGTCAGTTTCTCTAGCAGTTAACGAAAAGCAAATGTTCCTCTTCGGTACAATAATATAAAGAACAAGCTAATTAAATACGATCACAGTGACATTTGTCAGTACACTCATACGACACGTACATACAATGGGAGTTTAATTGAACACTAAACGATTAACTGAATTAGATTTAATATAAAATACGATACACCGTAGAGCCACCTGTGTCATTAAGAGACGCAAGCAAAATAAGTTCGTAGGTCAGCTTCAAACGTAAGCATCTATGTACATGTAAGGGTAAAAAAAATTCTACCGCCTACTTTTATCTCCAGTGACCTGAAAAAAACCTCTCTACCAAGATACACAAAGAGACTGCAAAGCTTGGTAAATAAGTAAAGACAAAGGAAATACGAATGGATGAACACTGCAGCAAGCCTACTGGATAATGATCAGATTTGGTCTAATGAAGAAGTTTTTATCTCACAAATGTCGCGCTGATGGCTATTACACTCGACGTCTCTCAGGAGGACAACACAGAAGACACTTCTCTGGAAGCTCAGGACCTGAAGAACGAAGGACGTCGGAGCCAGGAACACTCAAGGACCTCTACGAAGATGTTAGGACCCAGGAAACGCCGGCGGATGTAACAGAAGAGAACAGACACACACCAATCACGGTGATAGCAAGCGAACGTCAGCACGCTTACCCTTGAGCGCAACTGTCAACCAATTAGAATTTGATTTTAGCAACTGGCGACCCAGTTAAAAACCAGACTACCTAGCGATTCACGCTGGAAACAGCGGCACCCCAAAGTAACCCCAAGAAAAAGCAAGCGGTAATTTAAGTAATCAACGTTTAATAGTACTTAAATACGTAAATAGAAAATAATATAATAAACGTTAAGAAAGTATATAAAAAAGACATCAGTAGATATATACTGTATAGTTTTCTAGGCATCTCCCACCATATTAAAGCATTAAGCACTTATATTTTACTTGGGCTATCCTTGGTTGCATATAAAACTTAATTTAGTTATTAAGAAAATAAATGAATCACGTTTTCGCACATTCATCACAATTATATTAATTTTGAACCGCTAAATCCATAGGGTTCATAGTGTCTAGGGAATGAGAGGTATTACAGTTTGATCACTGAAAATAGAGTAGCCTCATTTCCTTGGATTTAAAGACACTACCTTGGATTTAAAGTCACCTTGGATTTAAAGTGGCTAAAGGTCTTGCTTCACACGGCGAGTGTCTGGGTTCGATTCCCAGCAAGGGTAGAAACATTGGGTATGTTTCTTTACACTGGTTGTCTATGTTCACCCATCAGTAAAGAGGGTAGCTGGGTGTTAGTCGACTTGTGTGGGTCGCATCCTGGGACATAATTTGCCCGAAATGTTGTGCATAACAAGCGGGTTTCTATATAGTAGTACTGTATGTCAGCTAGGTCTGTATACCTTGTACACTTGTTACTGTGCTGAGTAGCGTGTACAAGGTCGTCTCCAGCTAGTAAGATTCATCATATTTCAGGCCAGTCATGTCTCACCATGACAGTTGGTTTGGTTTACTCACAAGTTCAGTTTTTGTGCAAAATTATCAGTCATTCAACATATAAAACTGCAACTAGCAATGTCAGCCTTACTACCCCATACACACTTTGCTTATATTTTGTTTGGATGTATTGGGCATTTAAAAAAAAGTAAGCCCGTCTCGTCAGCCAACAGCTGGTTAAAAACCATGAAAGGACCTACCATACCTGAAACAATTTTACACTCGAAAGACTTAAAAATATATCAGGAAGGTGTCTGGATGAATGCCGGCAGAGGCTTAAATGGCCGAGTAATGCCTGAATACTCGTCTGACCTCATGCTTGGCCCCATGACTCACAGCTGACCTCGCTCGCCACCCAAGTCCATGCTACAAGTTCACTTTTTTGTATCTCATCTGATTTTGGCAGAATAAGGGTAGGGTGGACGATTATTTTGCCTCTAGAGAGTGTATACCATATGGTAGATTGTCACTACGATGTTAGAACAGAGGTTGGAGCCTCTGTCATTTCCTATGCTGCATATAGCACGGATTTAACACTACACATAAAGGATAACGTGTAAAATATTGCCGCAGAAGTTTCTTTTAATCACAGTCAATGATAAGATGATGATAATAATAATAATAATAATAATAATAATAATAATAATAATAATAATGTTACACCTGCCGTTGCCCACCAAGGCAGGGTGACAAAAAGGAATCACACTCACCACCACTTATTCAAATTTTTGTTATCCCTCCCAACTACAAAATCCCCAGGCCTCCTTCAGAGAGCAAACTATTTTACACCTCCAGAACTCAGGTCCGGCTAACCGATTTCCCTAAATCCCTTCACAAATGATATCTTGCTCACACCCCAACGGCATGTCAAGCCATAACCACTTTTCTCCATTCAGTCGTATCAACCGCTCACAGAAGCTTGCAGGATGCTCAACCCCCTAGCACTCAGGGCCACCTTTACCATGTCCCACCAACTTTTTCCCTTCTTTGGACGACTCCTACCCAACCTTCCCCCCACCCCAGAATAATACACACTCTTTGTCATCCAAATCTGCTCCATCCTCTTTAAATGCCTAAAACACCTCAACAACCCTTCCTCATCCCTCTATATTAAACCTTTGGAAACCCCACATCGTCTTCTAATTTTTACTCTCTGTATCTTCTACATAATATTCTCCCCACACATTGTTCTCAAACATAATATCTCTATTACCTCCGTCTTCCTTCTTGCTGCAACATTTAAAGCCAATGATGAAAAATACATTTTAGACAAATAGATGAACCTGGAGGAAAAAAAAGTTCACGAAATGCTAGGTAAATGCTATATAACCCAAAGTGCATATATAATATAAATCTACAAAATACTTTGTTATATAAAAAATATGGATACTACAATAATAAAAATATAAAATCTACGTTATAGTCATCCACCAACAAAATTACACGTCGACACCAGGCAAGTCTCCCCTGTAAATATTGGTTCTGTGGTTTGTATTGCAACATATCCCGAATTTGTATAATTATAAACGAAACGTGTGCAAATCTTTGTAAATGCAAATTTGACATGTTTGCCGTATCTGGGCACTTACAAGCTAAAATGTAGATTTTTAGTAGTGTTAGTACCCATTTTATACCTTTGGCATGGGAGCCTCTTAAAACAAATTTGGAACAGCATTCGAACAAAGGCGTGTGGAGGAAAAGTGGTGATGTCCTTTACTCGGGCGAGAGCGAATGATATATTGCCATGATTAGGGTTTTGCCTGCCCAGGAAGTTGTAGATCAAGCTGGGAAAGTAGCCTTTATGCACGTAGTAATTACGGGTCATTCTTACACTCGCCCTACGTTGCAATGTTTGCATTCACACCCATGGCTGTGCAGAGCAACGCCGCGTTCATTGTGTTCTCCCACAACACTTTGAGGCGACGATAATGTCATTTAGTGCCTATTTTCACATTATTATATTTCATTTCACTCATCTCAGCGACGCTGCAAGTTAAAATTTTAACGCTATCTTCTATTACTATTCATATTCATGAGGAATAGGAGGTAATTAGGTTTATTTCAAGGCAAGGAATTACTTGATTCAAGACCACTACCACCGGAAGACACAACACAGATCAGTATCAAATACTTGCTATTGTGCATTGCTTATCTCACACTTGGATATATTAAGTTCCACTCACCGCCAGGTTCGACACTGACAATGTATCGTTCTTTGGAAGCTGCATTTTAATTTGTTGCAGTTTTCTTACTTTTATCTTGGTCTAGCCTATTCAAAACATATGTTTTCCTTTCAACCACAAAAAATACGTTTATGTAAGCCTATTATTAATGTTATTATATTGATAGGGAAGAAATATAGCGCAGTGAGCACGCAGTTCTGAGGAAAGAGAGGTAATAAGAAATGATCCAAGAGGATAGTTCAAATTCCTTGAATCAAGAGCTCTTCACATTGTCAGTTATAATATACAATGCTCACACTCGTCGTACAGGCGTCTGTTTAAATTATTACATTCATGCGATGAGCGCTAAAACCGTAGGGACCATACAGCACCTTAGAGAGTGCAAAGCAGTCATGTTCGACTCAAGGAAAAGGAGAGGTTCAAATCCTTGGAACAAAACTCCCTGGCCGTCATCAAGAAACCTTCCAGGAAGGGTTAGTGTCCTCAGTATTCTCTACCTCCAATCTGATATCCAGTCTTTTATTGCATAGACTTTTTTTTGTTACTCTCACCACCTTGTCTTCCCATACCTTTACCTCTGATGAGTTTCGAGAATTTTTTTTTTTTTACTCCCGGAGCTGGGCCTTGGACCAGACTTTGGTGCTTGTCCGGCCAACCAGGCTGTTGATGCTGGTGACCCGCTGGTCCACCTATCCATCACAACCTGGTTGATCAGGCACCTGATAAAGATACTTGTCCAGTTCCCTCTTGATGACTTCTACACTTGTCCCAGCAGTGTTTCTGATATCTTCTCGTAAGATGCTGAATAGTCTGGGTTCACGGACATCGATACAATGTCCTCTTATTGTGTCCATGACGGTTAGTTTTTGCCCGCTAGGTATATTTTGCATTTCATCCCACATCTCTCGCTCCCATGTATGGCAGTGTACAGATTTGGGACTAGGCTCTCAAGTACTTAACAGGGATATATTATCATATACATCTCTCTTTCCTTCGTTCCAATGAATACTGTGATACCTCTCCAACCCTGAAAAGGCCGTAAACATTAATCAATATTCGAAACGAGAGAACGCAAGAAATTTGGCACTATTTCTCTTGTTTTGAAAGTTCTAACCTATATGATATGTCAAGATATCTTATTAATGAAAATAAGATACCTGATACATGAAGCGAATTTCCTAAATTTGCTTGCAACAGATAAGTGAATTGTAGATATAAATCCAGATGTACTCCTGTAAATCCTTTGGGGGCCTAGTTTTTAGGCCCTATGTGAATCTATATGCTCTTGTGTTACCACCCACAGGATGGATATGGGATACACAATAAACTAGCATCTTCGGCGGAAAATTCTAATCATCATCCACTCCGTCATCTTCCTAAATGTCGTGATATTTGCCCTTTTGTGTTCTTTGAAAGAAAGGTCAGTCGACTTAATTACTTATCTTCTTGCAGTTTTTCAGTGTCTTCTACCGAGGTAACTTTCATGCTTATTTTGGTGTCATCTGCAAAAGATGATACAAAACAGTGAAGTGTGTTTGTATTAATGTCAGCCAAGACGATGAGAAATAGTACAGATGCCAGGACAGTGCCAAGCTTGGGGTATTGAGCTTTTTACATCGCTGATGCTGGATTTTTCTCTGTTTACTACTACTCAGTTCTGTGTCAGAAGCTTACAAATCCATCTGCCCACTTTCCCTGTTGTGCCTATGACTCATATTTTGTGTGCAATCACACCATGATCGCATTTGTCAAACGTCTTTGTAAAAATCTATGTATAACACATCTGCGGTTCGATTTTTTTCCAACGCCTCCGTAATTTTGTTGTGACAAGCATTATCTTGCAGTTCTAAAATCGTGCTGGTTTGAGTTGTGTAGATTGTTGTTCAATAAAATTTGAAATTTGGCATTTTATCACTTTCGAAGATTTATGAGGTGGGGTGTTAATTTTAGTCTGTAATATTTGGCTAGCGTTCTACTACCACCCTTATGCAGAGATATGTCTGCATTCTTTAAGGTCTTTGGCATTTCTCCTAGATCTAAGTTATTTTCCCAAAGAATACTAAATGCTTGTGCTAGTGGTATTTTGCGCCTTTTAACAGATAAATATTGCATGAATTTGGTCCACGTGCTGAGTGAGTGGGCATGTTTTCCATTTCTTTTTCGAATCCTATGGGATTATTACCAATGTCAATTATTTGGTCTTTGCGGCCTTCAGAAGAAATGAAAAGTTTCTGCATTCTCCACCCAGCTTTCATTGAGTGGGTTCCTGATCATCGACTCATTGGTTTTCTAGAATTTCGCTCATTTCCTATTCATCAGTGTTTGAACCTCTTATCACTGGTACAATTCTACAGATAGTTTTTATGACTTAAGAAAATGGAAGAGTTTTTAAAAACCCCCGGGCCCGGGGAACCCCGGGCTAGGCTCAAAAGCCGAAACCTAGACAGCGCACAAAAGTTCACCAAGGTTTTTACCCAGGAAGGTAGAAAGGATGGAAAAAGATTTCAAAGGGCCAACAGTGGGGGGAAAAAGTTCCCCCCGTCAATGATTGGAAACGTTTAAGAGAAAAAAAGGGGGATTTGAAGGGAAGGTTTCCACCCCCGGAAAAGAAAGGAAAAAGGGTTCCCCGGCCAAATAGGGGAGCACAGGATTTTGGGCCCGAAGAAGGGGAATTAGGGGGGGCCGTGAGGAAAAAGGGGGGGGGGGGAAAAGGGGGGGGGGAAAGGAAGGCAAAAAAAGGGGGATTGAAGGGAAGGAAAAAAGGGGAAAAAAGAGGGGGAAAAAAGGGGAAAAAGGAAAAAAAAAGGAAAGGGGGGGCCCGGACAAAGGAAGAGAAAGGGGGCCGGGGGAAGGTTTAGGAAAGGAAAGAAGGGGGGGAAATTCCCCCGGGGGAGGGGGCCCCCGGGAAAGAAAATAGGGGAAAAAGACGCGAAAAAGAACAAAGGAAAACCCAAAAGGGGGGGAAGGGGGGGGGGGGAGAAAAAAGGGGAGAGGGCAGGGATTTTTGGGGGGGGGGGGAGGCCCCCGGGGTTTGGGGGGGGAGGGGGGAAAAGGGCCCAAAAAAGGGGCGGGGGGGAAGGGAGAAAAAGGGGGAGGAGAGGGGAGGGGGGGAAAAAGAGGGCAAGAGGGCCGGAAAGGGAGAAAAAGGGGAAAGGGAGGGAGGGGTTTGCGGGGAGGGGGGGGGGGGGGGGCCGGGGAAAAAGGGGGGGGAGGGAAGGAAAGAAAGTTTTTGGGGCAGGGGGGGCGAAAAGGTTGAGGGTTTGGGGGAAAAAGAGGGGGGCGAGGGGCCGGTAATTTTGGTGGAAAAAATTTTGCAAAAAAAAAACCATACCCCCGGCCGGGTTGAACCCGCGGTCATAGAGTTAAAAAACTCCACCCCGTCGCGCTAAAAACTGCCCAGCTACCAAAATAAGATTCATCCAACTAGGTATATTTCTACACCATAGGAAGGTTGCACAGGCACCTCTGTGACCACAAATGCAAGTTTTTACAGACGAATCTCCAGCTAGCGTGGCCGTGACGAACTCTGTTCAAGTCCCTTCATTTGCCGTCAACAGACTTAAGAAATCGTAATGACACGATTGCAAAAAAAACCCATCCCCCCGGCCGGGATTGAACCCGCGGTCATAGAGTCTCAAAACTCCAGCCCGTCGCGCTAAACCACTAGCCCAGCTAGCCACAATAAGTTTCATCCAATAGGTATATTTCTACCCCATAGGAAGGTTAGCACAGGCACCTTGGGTGTAGAAATATACCTAGTTGGATGAGTCTTATTGTGGCTAGCTGGTCTAGGGGTTTTAGCGCGACGGGCTGGAGTTTTGAGACTCTATGACCGCGGGTTCAATCCCGGCCGGGGGTATGGTTTATTTGCAATCGTGTCATTACGATTTCTTAAGTCATGTTGACGGCAGTGAAGGGACTTGAATTTAGAGTTCGTCACGGCCACGCTAGCTGGAGATTCTTTCTGTAAAAACTTGCATTTGTGGTCAGAGGTGCCTGTGAAAACCCTTCCTATGGTGTAGAAATATACTAGTTGGATAAAATCTTATTGTGGCTAGCTGGTCTAGTGGTTAGCGCGACGGGCTGGAGTTTTGAGACTCTATGACCGCGGGTTCAATCCGGCCGGGGGTATGGTTTAT
>NC_069419.1:40928081-41015581 GCF_026875155.1 Cherax quadricarinatus | reverse complement strand
TGAGTTTGGCTGCTAATCTCACAAAATATTTGCTACCAATCTAATTCTGATTAGACGTATAATACCCCCGCCTGAGCTGACCGCTGCAGACATAATGGTGTTACTTCTGGGGTCTACAGTAAATGTTACTTAAGATATTAAGTATAATTTTAAATAAAATTGTTCACAGATTAAAAAATGGTAAATTTATGCAGTAATTCACAATCTGCTAAAAAATCTGGAAATGATCATTGAGATAACGTGTCTCCCGCTGCCATTAGTTAAGGTGCTTAAAACTCCGAGGATTTCCTTAAAACCGTTATTCAGACGAGGAGACAAATGGAAAAGAGCAATGGTGGCATTTGGCTGGAGGGGTTCATGGATTCTCGAACGCTATGAACATGTCTCTCAAATTATTTAGAGCTTTAGCGTAGTCTCTGACGATGATGGTGTCCCGCATCGTTCTGGCCGACTCGCCCTCCAGGTCACGGTACTCTTCGCCCATGATCTCCTTGGTAACTAAGACAGAAGGCGTCAGTTCTTGGTGTACCATAGCGTAATGCAATTCACACAGGATTTTCACTATCTGATTTTCTATGCTTCGAAACTCCTGCAAGAAAGTACCCCGGTAAAGAGCCTGGTCCAGAGTCACTTGCTCAATACCCACCGCCAAGCGTTGTATCACTTCGTAAGCGTACTTCAAATGAGAGTTGAAGTCGGATGCCTGGGGTTCCCACTTTGGCTGGAGGAAATCTATGGACTGCGAAGAAGTATAATTTTCGAGTACGTTGGCCCAGTCCATACCCAGGTCCTGCGCCTGTTGAGAATAAGATAAATTAGATAACCAACAGTATGTGATAAATAGTAAAATAAACATTGATCCTGACTATAATACTAACTTTAAATATAAAATCCTTTATATTGAAGAAATATTAATAAAAGCTCTATTTTTACAACTACACAAGAAAACCCTTCAAGCATTTAAAGTCACCAGAGTCAAGTTAGCCCTCAATATTTCAAGAGGATATTACGGTGTGTGAAAGTCTGAGTTGCTTTTCAATTTTATGAAAAATTGGCAAGCTTCCACGAGACACCTGACACGACCATGTTTTCAGATCCTATTATTTTATTAAAGACATCTGCGGCCAATAAGCTCCGGTGGGTGACTCGGATTACATAATCATCTAGAAAGAAAAGGGTAGGAGATGAAAGGAGTGAAGAATGAAGGAAAAAATGACAGACCTGAAACGGTAGAAACCAGACATCACTGAACACACAAACTAAAACTCGTGCACTTATGAAGAGGGAAAGAAACTCTAAGAAAACTTCACGGATCGTTGAAGAGGGACACCCAAACGACCAGAATAATCATACCATACCAACTGGGAAATCAAGACAGGTGCCGAGTAAGTCTGGGAGCAAAGTGCCAATGGTCGAGTGACGCACTCGTTGTGCCAGAACAGGGAGAAAATGTGTTTTCAAAGCAGCAGGTGAGCCTGCGGGCGTGAGCGGGTGAGGCAGATGGGTCGCATGCCTAAAGAGTCGAGCTCAGCCTCCAGTGCTGCACGGAAGCAACTGGTCACACTCGCGTGTCGCACTTATTCTTTACTGCTCTTTTTGACCAGTAAAGTATGCATTTTATCAGACAATCTTCCGCCAGTCGCGGAGGTCATTATGTCCTGTAAGGACTCGCTAGTGTTCAGAGATGCAAGACTCGCTACGATCCAGAAAGTGAAAGCTTCATTATGCTAATGAACATCTATAAGTAAATATATTTGGTCTCAATATACCAGAGGGGCATCACTGACCCTCTCCCATACCAACTGCTATATTAGCATACCTCTAACCACCACCAATTACTACAAGACCACACTAATGAACAACCACAAACTACCATCAAAACGCTAGGTGGCGGGGAGAAGAGCCACCAACCTGCCACAGTGACGTGCATGTGGCAGCCGCTCGACGTGAGATCCCGGGGCACCTTCATGCCATATGGCAACCAAAAAGTCACGAACTTCCATTGGTGTACCTGACCGCCCACAGCCCAGCCACAGAGGTCAGAGCTAGGTCGCCACCTCCCCATACTGCACAGTGACCACTTCCATTATCAGATTGGGATTACAGGTGTCATCCACTCGACGTAAAGCTTGCTAATTATTGGGTCTACTTTTTCAACAACCTTAGTCAAAAAAAAGGCAAGCTAAACAATGATTTTTACAATATTATGCAATATTTGATTAACTATTTAACTCGCTCATTAACTAATGTGAATATTTCTATTGCGACGAGTTCAGCAAGCAACGTCCCAACTACTTCCACTCTGGGCGTTGAAATCACCGAATGAATATTTACAAATTATTTCTGCATTTTATTTTGGGATTATAAAAAACCACCGCGCTCTTAGTAAATCTTTCTTCTACACAGTGACTATCGAGTGTACAGTATGAGACATCAAACATCTTACCGGATATACCGCACCTTTCCTCTCTAGATTTCACATTATCTTATCTTGAATGCCTTACATTCTAAGGTGTTAAATGTATCACAGTTGTGCCTCACTAACATCCTTATCACAATTCTGGCAGAAATACTAGGAATAACGGTGTTTCTCGAAATTGGGAATTAACAAACTTTGAACTAATTTTTTGTAACACTAATGTTCCTTATTGGAAATTCAGAATTACTATTATTTATTATCATCATTATCATCATCGCTGGAGCAGCACGATTTCAATTAGGGGAAGCTTCAGCCAAGATTTCATTTTGGGGTTCTTAAAAATTATATACTGAAAAAAAAAAATATCTTTAAAAACATGATTTTTCATTATATATATGAATTTCTTAAATTATAATGTTTTTGTAGTCATTGGTCAATATAATATAGTGAATATTAGCCATTAATTTATGAAATTAAAAAGTATTTGCATATGGTTGCACCACTCAGTAGCAGAAGTTGTCTCCGTTACAACCAGAGGTCAGACTGCATAATAAGTATCGTTTGCCATTGACCACTTGCAAGCTGACCACTAGGCTAGTTACTCAGGATCGACATACAGTAGGGAAGTCAAGCAAGTGGCAGATTTCAAATGTTACCGAGACAATAAAATCGCGGGTTTGGTTTGACTGAGTTTAGAACATCACACAGAGTGGAACCAGAGAGTGGGAGAGCTTATGTATATTTTATACACATCTTCAGTAGTAGTTTCTGGAGATGTTTATATACAAAATATATGGTAACACTCGGGGACTGTTTCCACTTTCATTTTCCTGCATGGTCACTGGCACACACTTAACTGAAAATGTGCCTGACGCTCACCCTGTGACGTCATGTGCAAACACTGAGATTTCAACTCTCTTAGTGATAGTGGTGATGGTAGTGGAGGGTGGTAGTGGTGATGGTAGTGGAAGGTTGTAGTGGTGATGGTAGTGGAAGGTAGTAGTGGTGATGGTTGTGGAGGGTAGTAGGGGTGATGGTAGTGGAGGGTGGTGGTGATGGTAGTGGAGGGTGGTGGTGGTGGTAATGGTAGTGGAAGGTAGTAGTGGTGATGGTTGTGGAAGGTAGTAGGGGTGACGGTAGTGGAGGGTGGTGGTGATGGTAGTGAGGGGTTTGGTGAGTGGTAGTGAGGGTGGTAGTGGTGATGGTTGTGGAAGGTAGTAGTGGTGATGCTTGTGAAGGGTAGTAGGGGTGATGGTAGTGGAGGGTGGTGGTGATAGTAGTGGAGGGTGGTAGTGGTGATGGTAGTGGAGGGTGGTAATGGTAATGGTAGAGGGTAGTAGTGGTAATGGTAGAGGGTGGTGTAGTAGTGAGGTGGTAATGGTAGTGGAGGGTGGTAATGGTAGTGGAGGGTGGTAGTGGTGATGATAGCGGAAGGTGGTAGTGGAGGGTTGTAGTGGTAATGGTAGTGGAGGGTTGTAGTGGTAATGGTAGTGGAGGGTTGTAGTGGTAATGGTAGTGGAGGGTTGTAGTGGTAATGGTAGTGGAGGGTGGTAGTGGTGGCGGTGTGGGGCCAGTAATGCAACCCACGACTCGGAAATTCCCCCGCCTCTGTGGGCTACTTCCGGTACTAGCTGTGTCCGTCATACGCCCAATATACCACTCGTAAGATCCCCGCCCATGCTGGGTCACGCCCAGGCCACCGCCACGCATGCTCGTGTCCAGAGGTCACCAGGTCAACCCTATCAGAGGTAACCGGGTCACCGCTACAGCATTCCCGTGACCAGGTCACCGCTACAGTCCGCATGCGACAGGTTACGCAGGTCACTAATTCCTCGGGAGGGTGGAGGGGAGTGAAGACAGGGAGGTGAGGATTACTCCACATAAGAGGGAGATGAAGTTGAAAAGTGAGAACGAATAAGGAATAAATAAGACTAACGAAGTGGAATCTCTTCTCCCAAGGAGATGTTGATTAAACCAGCTATATAAAACGTATGATCACTGTTATATTGATGAGGAAGTGCTAAATCCGTAAGTCATACAGCTTCTGGGGAAACGGTGGGGGAGGTAATCAAATTAGATTTAAGGAAAGGGGGAAACATACTAAAGAAGAGGTGAATCAGAGCAGACTGAGCTTCCCTTGGGTTGGGATTCCCAAACTGAGAGGCAAATGGACCGTGACATGACCAGGCCACACTAGCACAGACGTAATGGGACAGAGCAGGTTGTGGCATATTTGGGGAATAGGAAGGACAATCAGAGGTACAAGGAATCTAAAGAAAAACGGAGTAGATAAAGCGACTGTTTGCTGGGAGATTGGAACATAACATATCCATGTAGGGAAGGCCCGCCTTAAAGTATTAGTTGGCTTATTCCTAGGGACCCTGTTAATGTCTTCTGTACATTCCTTTAAGTGATTATACCTGCCAGCAGACTATCTTTCATGCTACCACGTTAGAAATGCTTGAAAAAAAAAAAATGTTCGTGAATTGAGCTGAGAAAAAATAAAAAAAATTTCTCCAGGATAGGCGACATACCGAACGAGTCTAACTTATCCACAGCACCAGGAGCAACAATGCTAGCGCGCGAGTCACCTATGTGAGCTTACTTTTAATCGACTAATTACAATGAGCTACTATTCCTGTCATGCTATTCCTCATTGATGCTTCGACCTCTATACCTTCATCTTGTGTATCAACACACACAGCCAAATTCTCGGTTCTTTCCCACTGTTTCTAGGAATCGCCAAAGCACTTCTCACTTCGCGGTCACGTGACTCATTCCTCTCCAGTGAGGGCATCTCGCCTCTGTGTAGCGAGACCCGAGAAGCGATGATCGCTTACACAGGTGCAACATCCGTTAGCGTTAACATGACGTCACACCCACGGATTCTCTCGCCCTCCGGAAACACTAGGAAATTTTCGGTGTGTATATGAACAAACACATCACGAACCGAAAATTACTACAATTTACTGCTGATACTTATAATTAGATATCACTCCAGGATTTATTGTGTTTTTAATCAAATAATGAAGAACATTTAGAGTGAGATACAAAATTGAACATGTCATGCGCAAATTAAACACGCCATTACAAGACTACATACAGGGTGTTGCAATTATACTATCGGAAACAAACTATCGAAGAGTAAGTACAGGGGCATGGCATGACAGATGCCTGTACTACACTAACAAGCACAGGTACACGGACAAGACAGGTTCCTATGCTCCAGCGACACGCACATGTGCATGGGCATGGCAGATACCCTTGAACCTGTCTGGACACCTACACCCATCAGCAGCGGTGAAAGGGTATTTAGTGTTCCAAGAGAACTTCTATGAGCAGCTTCTCGCACCTCTCCTTATCCAATTTACTGACAAAAATTGTGTTAGCGATTAATGTAAAGCACACATTTATAACTAATAATTAATTTTAAATATAACTAAAAACATACAATGATTGTAAATCTTGCTTTCTTGTGGTTTTACAGGATTTTTAAAATTTAACTTTCCATGCCCCCCCCCCTGGCGGTGAAGTGTACATAAAGAAAAACCACGAAGTTGGCACGAATGCGAAAGTAAAATGAAAAAACCATGACGTCCCCTAAATATACCCTCCTAGGTAGCCGCCAAACTTGCCTCACGGGTTGCGGTGATTTTGATCACCCTACACTTTCACTGATGTTATCTAGTAAGCCGCTTGAAAGGAAGCGAACCAGCGCCGATATCACGCGTCAAGCACCTAATTTAGATACGAAGATGCCATTTATCAAATATGTGGACAACTGGATACCATCATTAATACGGATAACAGCACACTGACTGGCTACTGTTCCTGGTCCTCTGCGCTTCCCTTTATACAGACGTAAGAATATAAAGGGTATCAAAGATAATACAGAATTCTGAACCGTCATCATCGCTCGCTGGAAAACAGTTCCTCAGTAAACAACCAAAACACTGACAAACGATATCGCAAGAATGATCAAATTTCTCAGGAGACTCCAATATAACAGGGATCCGCCTACCTCTGAAACCCTTGCACTGATTGGCTGCCAAGTTGATGACGTAATGGCAACCCAGTGAAGTAAGTGTGATACTTAGATTGGAAAGACCAACCCGCTGGAACCTGCCTTTTTCTACTTTGAAGGACTTAATACCTATACACTCGCGAGTGTGGGTTTAAAGATTTTTCAGAAATTTGAAGTGGGACAAGTCAAGTGGCAAGCTACCGCTCAAGCGGTGTTGTCACTTGCTTTGCCGGGTTAGAATCTCTGAAAAATATTTGAATTATTACAGGCCTATATTACGTTATATTATTATGACGAAAATAGAATAAGTTACCTAGATGAGGCGCTTGGGATGTGTTCCTTAGTGTTATCTCTCAGCCAGAGAACTGGCAGTAATATCACACCGACATGTGAAGACCGCCCTCTTCTTTATCTTATCAAGTCAGGAAATGTATTTGAGGCATGATCTCACAAGACTACACTCGATGCCTCTTACCTAAGGCTAAGGACTACATGAACTGTCTTGATCCGAGTGCACAAATATTTCATCCACACCCTCACCACTAACCAGCCCAACCACACCATCCACACAATACTCAACCATACACACACACACACACACACACACACAACACAAACCTGAGAATAGCGTTCAAACACTATACAATGTGTATGTTAGGCCCATACTGGAGTGTGCAGCACCAGTCTGGAACCCACACCTGGTCAAGCACGTCAAGAAGTTAGAGAAAGTACAAAGGTTTGCAACAAGGCTAGTCCAGAGCTCAGGGGAATGTCGTACGAGGAAAGGTTGAAGGAAATCGGACTGACGACACTGGAGGACAAAAGGGTCAGGGGAGACATGATAACGACATACAAGATACTGCGGGGAATAGACAAGGTGGACAGAGACAGGATGTTCCAGAGAGGGGACACAGAAACAAGGGGTCACAACTGGAAGCTGAAGACTCAGACGAGTCACAGGGACGTTAGGAAGTATTTCTTCAGTCATAGAGTCGTCAGGAAGTGGAATAGCCTAGCAAGTGAAGTAGTGGAGGCAGGAACCATACATAGTTTTAAGAAGAGGTATGACAAATCTCAGGAAGCAGAGAGGGAGAGGACCTAGTAGCGATCGGTGAAGAGGCGGGGCCAGGAGCTGAGTCTCGACCCCTGCAACCACAATTAGGCGAGTACAATTAGGTGAGTACTACCCAATCATGATGCACTTACAATCCGTCATACGCATACACACACACGCATACACGGCAAACAGTCATTAAGCCTACGCACACACCCCAACACACACATAATACCCAATCATGATACACCCACCCACACCGGCCCAACCATACGAGAGAGAGAGAGAGAGAGAGAGAGAGAGAGAGAGAGAGAGAGAGAGAGAGAGAGAGAGAGAGAGAGAGAGAGAGAGAGAGAGAGAGAGAGAGAGAGAGAGAGCATTAAATAAATTACTTGTATACTTACATATTTTGTTCTGAAGTCATCCATGAAACTGATGGCCCTGGAGACCGCCAAAAGGATGTGTTTGGCTAGGGAATCCGCAGTGTTGTTGACGTCGTGCATGAGGTTGGTGCATGGCTGCGACCAGTGTGCTGTGCCTCGCCGGCTCCTGCTGTTGCCCACATCGTCAGGTTGATCCTCCATCCTATGCCTGCTGCTCACGCTACTGCTGCTACTTCTGCTAGCCCGCTGATGGTGCAGCGCTCGGCGGGGCCTTTCTAAAAATTCTTCCAATTGCTGGTTTATCTCCCACTCCAAGGTGTTGTCAGCTGTCGTCGATGCTGCTGCTGCTGCCGCTACCGCCGCTGCTGCTGCTTCCAGGATATACGCAGCTCTTGTGTTTTTAACGGGCACCGCTGACACGGGGCTCAACACTAATAGCAGGAGACACCACGGAGTCCAGTCTGGAAAAAAAAATGAACGAATAAGACGCTGATGGAAAAACACTAGCAAAAATTTAAGATGCGCCCGATAATCAGATCTTAATATGTTTATCTTCCTCCAAAATGGAAAACAACTTTAAAAATATGGTAGAAAAATTAAAATGATTACTATGATTTTTAAAGAAGAGTGGGAAAGAGAATGGGGAAGACGGAGGTATATGAAAGGAGAGGAGAAATATAATGAAGGAAACCGAGATGGAAAAGGACGAAGAGGTGGAAGACGAGGATGAAGAATAAAGACGAAAGGGGAAGCGAAGAAGGAGAGTAGAGGAGAGGGGAGGGGAAGGGCGGGGAAGAGAGGTAGAGATCATAAAAATAAAATTTTATTTTAAACGAAAGGATTAAACACCAACTTTTGGTGTTTTAATTGATAAAATAACCATAAATTCAGTTTAAAATAAGTAGAAAGCTAACAAACGTTTGTTCATATATACTTTATCATTTGTCACACCATTTACTACCAAAACCTTTTATGGATAAATATTATAGGACTGCGAGAAACGCTCTTAACATTCCGTAACTCAAGCAATCGCAGACACAACAATAAGTAAATTATATTACTAAGCAAAGTTTCTTATATTGTCTACTTTGTTAATTTTATCAATAATGTAATTTAAAAAGCCACCAGAAACTTGAGAATTAAGCAGATAATGTTGATGCTTGCGTCTCCATGATCCCCCATACAAGTGTAATGAATTTAATGCGGGACAGACTAGGAAAGCCTAAATTTATGAATAAAACAAAACAAAAACAGCATTAAATGTGAACAGGATTCGAAAACTTTGTTTAGTCACTAAAGAAACTTTAATCCTACCGATTATTTGAAAGCTAAAAAAAAAATTGTATATATGGCTTAACGCAAGAAGAATCGTGTCAAAACTAATGCTGATTAGAATCTTGACACAGGACCCAGACATTACAAGCTGGATGCATTACTACTGAAAAATATATATAAAACTTTAAGTCTTTGAAAAAATAAACAGTCTTTGAAACATATATAGATGTTCCGTCAGAGATACTACACTCATCTGAACCTAGATGCACAGTAACTCTCTCACTTTAAAAGACTCCCGGAATATCAACAGAGCAAGATACTCCACTCCGCCCAAGAGCACGTGTACATGAGTATTCATTTCTATATGCAAGAGTTTAGCTATATTGGTGAACCGTCCTCAATGTTAGTTACTATCAGAAGCTGAGCTATGTTCATATTGTGCCACCTTCAGTGTTTGTAGCCACAGTAACCCAACTATATTCGTGCCCAATACGCTGCTTGTAGAATTACCTACGATCTCTGCTCGCACGCATGCACGCACTTGTGTGTACCCACCAATATGTGGTTGCATGGGTGGGTGTGTGTGTGTGTGTGTGTAATTACCTATTTGTGGTCGAAGGGGTCGAGATTCAGCTCCTGGCCCCGAGTGGGCGCGCGCGCGTGTATGTGTGTGTGTGTGTGTGTGTGTGTGTGTGTGTGTGTGTGTGTGTGTGTGTTGTGTGTGTGTCAAGGTTGGTGCTTGTGCTTCAAGGTGGCAGAAGGGACGAAACTTCCCAGAAACAGTGAATCACACACCCAGCCACCACCACACACGCCACCTCACACACCACACACACACACACACCACACACACACACACACACACACACACACATACATACGCACACATACGCGCACACACACACACACACACATACAAACATACGCGCACACAAACGCATAAACACATACAAACACATACGCACAAACACACAAACACCAACAATCACTAACAGAAACAAAAAAGAATAATAAGGAGGAACTTGACAGCAAGAGTGACGAGTGATGAGAGACGTATGGGGAAGATGTTGGGGAGAGAGGGATGTGATGGGGATGAGGGTGAAGTGTAGGGGTTGTTAGTAGGGGTGGAGATGATGGAAGGAGAGGGAATAAGGAGGGGAGGGTTGGGTGGGGGATTAGGAGAGGGTGGGTCTTGGGTTAAGGGGAAGGGTTGGGGTGATGGGGATGGAGGGGGTAAGGGATGGGGATGGAGGGAGAAAGGTAAAGGTTGGGATGGAGGAGAGGAGGGGTGAGGATGCAGGGGGAAGGGTAAGGATTGGGGATGGGGAGGAATTGGGATGGAGACGGGGGGAGGAATTGGGATGGAGACGGGGGAGGAATTGGGATAGAGAGAGGGGGAGGAATTGGGATAGAGAGAGGGGGGAGGAATTGGGATAGAGGGGGAGGAATTGGGATAGAGAGAGGGGGAGGAATTGGGATAGAGAGAGGGGGGAGGAATTGGGATAGAGAGAGGGGAGAGGAATTGGGATAGAGAGAGGGGAGAGGAATTGGGATGGAGAGAGGGAGAGGATTGGATGGAGGAGGGGAGGATTGGGATGGAGAGAGGGGGAGGAATTAGGATGGAGAGAGGGGGGAAGAATTGGGATGGAGAGGGGGGAAGAATTGGGATGGAGAGGGGAGGGAAGAATTGGGATGCACAGGGGGTGAAGAATTGGGATGGAGAGGGTAGGGAAGAATTGGGATGGAAAGAGGGGGAAGAATTGGGATGGAGAGGGGGGAAGAATTGGGATGGAGGGGAGGGGAAGAATTGGGATGGAGGGGAGGGGAAGAATTGGGATGGAGGGGGGGTAGGAATTGGGATGGAGAGGGGGAAGAATTGGGATGGAGAGGGGGAAGAATTGGGATGGAGAGGGGGGAAGAATTGGGATGGAGAGGGGGAAGAATTGGGATGGAGAGGGGGGAGGAATTGGGATGGAGAGGGGGGGAGGAATTGGGATGGAGAGAAGGGGAAGAATTAGGATGGAGAGAGGGGGAAAGAATTGGGATGGACAGGGGGGAAGAATTGGGATGGAGAGAGGGGGAGGAATTGGGATGGAGAGAGGGGGAAGAACTGGGATGGAGATGGGGGGGAAGAACTGGGATGGAGAGGGGGAAGAACTGGGATGGAGAGGGGGGGAAGAACTGGGATGGAGGGGGGGGGAAGAACTGGGATGGAGCGGGGGGAAGAATTGGGATGGAGAGAGGGGAAGAACTGGGATGGAGAGAGGGGAAGAACTGGGATGGAGAGGGGGGGAAGAACTGGGATGGAGAGGGGGGAAGAACTGGTATGGAGAGGGGGGAAGAACTGGGATGGAGAGGGGGGAAGAACTGGGATGGAGAGGGGGGAAGAATTAGGATGGAGAGGGGGGGAAGAATTGGGATGGAGAGGGGGGGGGCGACAC
This sequence comes from Cherax quadricarinatus, assembly GCF_026875155.1. Lineage (NCBI taxonomy): Eukaryota > Metazoa > Arthropoda > Malacostraca > Decapoda > Parastacidae > Cherax > Cherax quadricarinatus. The sequence goes on along the minus strand of NC_069419.1, from coordinate 41,003,985 downwards.
AGCAACAAACATGAGTCAACAACGCGAAGTTGTAAGTTATCCGAGTGCCCCCCTCCCCTCCCCCTCTTCCAGATCCCCATCCCTCCCGATCCCCAACCCTCCCCACCCTCTCATCCCGATCCCCCCACCCACTCCGATACCAATCCCTCCCCCTCCTCCCTATCCCCATCCCTCCCCAACCCTACACTCCCCATCCCTCACAATCTACCCCTGCTTTACACCCCCATCCCTCAAAACCCTCAAACCCCCGCCCACACCCTTCACACCTGAATCCCCACCCCCTCCTCCACACCATCTCCCACCCTCCACCACCATACCACTCCCGCACATATCCACTCAACACCCTCATCCTTCCCCTTTACCCCCACCCCTTATCCAACCACACACCCAAACACCATCAACCCCTTTTCAACACTCTCATCCCTCCCCACCTTCCAACCTCCCCAACGCACCCACTCCACCCTCCACCCTCTCCAACACCCCCACCCCCTCCCAAACACCCGGACCACTCTCTAACATCTACCCCTCCACAAAATATACCACCCCATCTTAACACTTATTACCCCCCCCCATCACCCTCTCGTCTTCCCCAAAGCACCTCCCCCTCCCGGAGGGTCTACAAGACACTACAACCTTACTTGGAGGATCTACAAGACGCTACAACCTTACTTGGAGGATCTACAAGACGCTACAACCTTACTTGGAGGATCTACAAGACGCTACAACCTTACTTGGAGGATCTACAAGACACTACAACCTTACTTGGAGGATCTACAAGACACTACAACCTTACTTGGAGGATCTACAAGACGCTACAACCTTGGAGGATCTACAAGACGCTACAACCTTGGAGGATCTACAAGAACACTACAACCTTGGAGGATCTACAAGACGCTACAACCTTGGAGGATCTACAAGAACACTACAACCTTGGAGGATCTACAAGACGCTACAACCTTGGAGGATCTACAAGACGCTACAACCTTGGAGGATCTACAAGACGCTACAACCTTGGAGGATCTACAAGAACACTACAACCTTGGAGGATCTACAAGACGCTACAACCTTGGAGGATCTACAAGAACACTACAACCCTGGAGGATCTACAAGACACTTAAAACAAAAACAACACTTACTTGGAGGATCTACAAGACACTACAACCTTGGAGGGTCTACAAATACAACTTTACAAACATTACAACCCTGGAGGATCTACAAGACACTACAACCTTACTTGGAGGGTCTACAAGACACTACAACCTTGGAGGGTCTACAATACACTACAACATTCCTTGGAGGATCTACAAGACACTACAACCTTACTTGGAGGGTCTACAAGACACTACAACCTTGGAGGGTTCATCACAAACACTTGGCAAAAACATTCCTTGGAGGGTCTACAAGACTACCTTACAACCTTACTTGGAGGGTCTACAAGACACTACAACCTTACTTGGAGGGTCTACAAGACACTACAACCTTACTTGGAGGGTCTACAAGACACTACAACATTCCTTGGAGGGTCTACAAGACACTACAACCTTACTTGGAGGGTCTACAAGACACTACAACCTTGGAGGGTCTACAAGACACTACAACCTTGGAGGGTCTACAAGACACTACAACCTTGGAGGGTCTACAAGACACTACAACCTTCCTTGGAGGGTCTACAAGACACTACAACCTTACTTGGAGGGTCTACAAGACACTACAACCTTGGAGGGTCTACAAGAACACTACAACCTTGGAGGGTCTACAAGACACTACAACCTTGGAGGGTCTACAAGACACTACAACATTCCTTGGAGGGTCTACAAGACACTACAACCTTACTTGGAGGGTCTACAAGACACTACAACCTTGGAGGAGCTACAAGTCTACATCTTCTGTACGACATAATGCATCTTGTTTAGTTTCTTTCTAAACTTACTCAATTACTTGTGAACTGTTATTTCTCTCAGATAATGTTGTTGAGGGCGAGGCTTACCAAAGGATGGCGAGGAGGCGCATGGGCGTGGAAGATGGGCGTGAGGGAGGGGCGTGGAGAATGGATGTGGGGGAGGGGCATGGAAGATGGACGTGAGGGAGAGGCGTGGAGGATGGATGTAGGGGAGGGGCATGGAAGATGGGCGTGGAGGATGGGCGCAAGGAAAAAGCTTGGAGGATGGGCGTGAGTGAGGGGCGTGAAGGATGGGCGTGAGGGAGAGGCGTGGAGAATGGGCGTGAGGGAGGGGCGTGGAGGAAGGGCGTGAGGGAGGGGCGTGGAGGATGGGCGTGAGGGAGGGGCGTGGAGGATGGGTGTCGGGGAAGGGCAGGGATGGGAGAGGTGGACGGGTATGGAAGATGGCTGGGGAGGGAGTGGGGAGGAGAGTGGAAGATGGGCGGGGAAGATGGGCGGGGTGGATGGGCGGGGAGGAGGGGCGCGGGGAGTAACGTAATGACGGGAAGAGTATCCCAGGAGTGAGTCAGACAGTGAGAGTCAGGTGTAGGCCAAGACATTCTTGCTGCACACTGTTACTGCTGCTGTTGCTGTTACGGCTGTTGTTACTGGTGTTGTTATTGATGCTATTGGTGTTGTTGTTACTGGTTTTGTTGTTACGGCTGTTGTTTTTGCTGCTTCTGTTGTTGGTGCTGCTGCTGCTGCTGCTGCTGCTGCTCACTTAATACCTTTAATGCTCTTGTTTTCCCACGCTCGCACTCATGACCAGCCTCTTATCACTCTCCCTCATTCCCCTGACCTTCACATCTCACTCAGTCTCAGCACCTCTTTCAATCCTCACACCCATCTTACCTACGCCTCCCTCAGCCCTCACTCTTCAACCCTCACCCTACTCGCTGCTCCTTCAACACCTGACAATTTTAACCTCTCCTTCCCCAACCCCCACCAACAACTCCTTCAAACTACTTGTTAATAATTCCTCTGACTTCTGTGGATATTTGCACTAGAATACTGGCAGTGGTGTCATCAGCCTGTCCAAATTAATTCCCCCTCACACTCTTACAACTAGACAACTATATTGTCCCGTAGCTTGATCACAAGCGCACCCAGCTCACACACTGAGGTCCGAAGTACGAATCTCCTCCGGTACGGCTGGTAAATATTAGGGCCGTGTTTCCATAAGACACCTGCTGTCCTTGTTCACCCATCAGTAAAATGGGTACCTGGGTGTTAGTTGACCGGTGTGGGTCGCATCCTGGGACAAAACTGACCTAATTTGCCCGAAATGCTCAGCATAACAAGCGGCTTTCTATATAGTAGTATGTCACTGATAATACCTTGTATAGACTCGATAAAAATTAAGTTATGTAATTCCTAAAACTAGCCTTTAAGGTTTGCCAGAAATGCTGTGCATCCTAAGGGCTTTCTGATTATTGTGTTTTGAATATGTAGCACTTTTGAAAACAAGTATCTCAACGATAATCAAGAGCTGCAGTACACCTACTGACCTATATCCTACCCACTACTCACACCCAACCATTCCCTCATGTCAAACTTATTTTTAATGTGTTGTAATCACCTACAAGAAATACTGGTAAAAGTCCTTCTCTTCCACGACACCACAACCTGTGCGACACTGTGTGTAATTTACACAACTTCCCATATTATCCACGTACAGCGTAAAGACCTTTTCTCTCTACCCCCTACCCTGCCGCCCCTCGGTCCGTATCTGCCCTTTCCCTTCCACCCTCTTAGCCCTTCTTTACCCTGCCTCTCCATCCCACTCCTCTATGCCCTGCCTTCTCCCCCCCAATCCTCTCCCGCTACTCAGCCCCTATCATGCCCTCTTCCTGCCCATCAGCCCTTACCCAGAACTTCTCTTCCTCTCCTCCTCTCCCCACTTCCCCGATCTCTCCAGCACCTGTCCTACTGTCCCCTCAGCCTTTGCCCTGTTTCCCCCCTTTCTTTTCTGCCTCCTAACCTCTTACACTGCTTCCCCATTTCCGTCCCACCTCTTAGCCCTTACCCTGCCTCTCGCTCCTGCCCCTCACCCTTCCCCTCCCATCCTTCTGCTCGTACCCTGCAACCCCCCTTCAGCCTGCGTCCCCTTCCCGTCCATCTTTTCATACCCTGTCCCCCGTCAGACACTTTACTCCCCACTAGCCTCTTTGCTCATACTCTGCCTTCCCTCCATCCCTGTGCCCATACCCTGCCTCCACCTCTTCCCGCACCCATACTCTGCCTCCTTGTTTGTTTCCCTAACGCATGCACACACAAGCAGTCAGCTGGCTTAAGTCATCATCTTAAGTCTGCAGGTGGCTTGTGCATGAACCACTGTTAATTCAGAGTTTTCACGAGGGTGGGCGGCAATCGCGCAACAATAGGGCGCTGGACGGCTCAAATTAAAGGCTCAGATATTGAATTATTGCCCGTGAAAGGAAATTGGCTGGTTTTAACGACCACATTTCCAGAATTTTTTTTTATATCTTTTTGAATAATTTCTCTAATGAATATTTTCAGTAATGAGACTATGTAATTATCACTGCATATTAATGAAGACAACTAAAAACATTGCAGATACAGCATATGTGAACTTCTGTTTCCTATATAAATTTCCCCAAAGAAAGATAAAATAAAGTAAGAGCTAAATAATAATGAACACAGTAGAGTAGGTGGTGGCCACAGACAAGCAGCGCACGCTGCTAGCCTGTGGCCAACTGACCATGCAAAGCACCGACAACAGGTCACCTTGGGTAAAAATGTTAAATATATGGGCGAGGGCGCTACAACAGCGAAGCGGGCAAAAAACCTTGAGCAGTGTACATAATCACCGCGCTGGCTATTGCCAATCAAGAATTTTTATGCAGGTTAATAACATTTTTATAAGTAGTAAGACAAGGGAAGTTTTGGACATGGATTCCATTCAAGCAATGAAAGGAATAGTATTACATACGGTACGTGATGCAAGAGAATGAGCGCATAGTGGACGTGCATCATAAAAGGATAATGCTAGTATAGAGCTTCACCTGTTCCTCCTGATGCCCTCCTCCTCATCCTCCTCCTCCTCCTCGTGTGTAACAAAACCGGTACTCGCCAACCTCTTGTCCGTTATGACTTTCAGACACCCAAAAATGTCTCGACTCAAAAGAGTCTCCGCAGCTGGTATTATGAGATGAAATATTGCCCAGTTCCCAACCCTCTCTGCAGACGGTTGCTGAATGCATCTCTAGATTGTTTTTGTTCATGGGAGGATAGCAGTGATAGGGGAATGGGAGAATGGTGAGTGGGGAGAGAGGTGGGTGGGTGTTCATCTCTGGAGGCCGGAGGCTGATGAGCACACTGGGTAGATACACCTTCACATGGTGGGATGCCTTACGTGCGCTCTACTAGTACGCCTCCGTTATTGCGTAGTCTTCCGCTTGTCATGATAAACGTATCCTCGCCACATGCACATTGCTCCCCACAATTAGGAGGATCCAGTAAAACTATTAATTACAAATTATCAAACATGCACCTCTTCATACACAGAAACGTATTCGCATGTACGACTATTCATCCATCTACCACCCATTACATTTCAGAGTTAAAATATGCACAAACAAGTAAAACGATTGTCAAGATAGTTTTTCAGCCTTGGGTAAGACAAGTCACCAGTACATGGTGTGGTTTCTTAACTCAGCAAAACATCACGCATCTCTCTGCGTGATACCTACGTTACTTTACTGTATTAATTCGGAGCGTTCTTTGCGTTTTTGGTCGACCGGAATTGTCAGGAGATAAGGAAACTTGATAATGGTAGTCTTACATAACCCGCAGAATGTGTTGCCGAGATTTTTAAGGAAGTAGCGATGATGACGCTTATGTTAGACAAGGTGACGGAGGCTTATATCTCACATGCACTACCTGCTGGTTTGCTTGCTTGCTCACTAGCTCTCTGCTTCTAAAAAATTGGCTGTAACCCATTTTCAAGGATAGCTTAACTATTTGCTTCAATGGCACTTTTTGACTATTTGTTTCCTCTCATCAACAGCTATAATCATACCAGTTCTCCGCTATATCTTTGATAAATCAAAGATTAGAAAGATTACAGATAAGTGCTGGTTTAGCAATAGTTGAAAATGAGTGGAAAAAGACAGCCGAATAACGTCGCAAAAGCAAAAAATGTTGAGACAGTTTTAAAAAATGACTAACATATACAGGTGCTATTCATTGAGTGGAATTAGGATTGGTCTAACAAGAGTCAATCTACATCAAATATATATATATATATATATATATATATTATATATATATATATATATATATATATATATATATATATATATATAATATATAACGACCACTGTGAAAGAATAGAGAAATTCGAAGCGCTTTCGTGACTTCTCACATTATCAAGGATAATGTGATAAGTCACGAAAGCACTTGGAATTTCGCTATTCTTTCACACTGGTTGTTTTGCATATGCTGATATCACCTGTTTACTGTGATCTTATTGCATACACACACACACACACACACTATATATATATATATATATATATATATATATATATATATATATATATATATATATATATATATATATATACAATATATATATACACACAGATATGGTTTTGAATAAAGTGTAATGAACTTTATCAATGCTCAATAATAACCCACATGGAGACAAAGACTGATTGATTTGTATATTTCGATCTCCTTCTGGGGAAGATCCCAGAAGTTGGTTGAAATATACAGAACAATCAATCTTCTGAGTTTCTGTCCTCATGGGGGTTATTATTGAGCACTGATAAGTGTTCATTACACTTTATTCAAAACCATATCTGTGTGTGTGTGTGTGTGTGTGTGTGTGTGTGTGTGTGTGTGTGTGTGTGTGTGTGTGTGTGTGTGTGTACTCACCTAGTTGTACTCACCTAGTTGAGGTTGCAGGGGTCGAGTCCAAGCTCCTGGCCCCGCCTCTTCACTGGTCACTACTAGGTCACTCTCCCTGAACCATGAGCTTTATCGTACCTCTGCTTAAAGCTATGTATGGATCCTGCCTCCACTACATCGCTTCCCAAACTATTCCACTTCCTGACTACTCTGTGGCTGAAGAAATACTTCCTAACATCCCTTTGATTCATCTGTGTCTTCAGCTTCCAACTGTGTCCCCGTGTTGCTGTGTGTGCGTGTGTGCGTGTGTGTGTGTGTGTGTGTGTGTGTGTGTGTGTGTGTGTGTGTGTGTGTGTGTGTGTGTGTGTGTGTTTGTGTGTAGGTTGACTGGTTTAGTTAACAAAACAAACAGCTCTCGACAGGGTTTAAAATATTCGTTATGCGTTATGCAGCAGGTTTTCGAAATATCCTGATTAAACTTACATTGCTTAATTACAAAACCTTCGTAAATAACCTCACCGTATGTTATTTGGGTACATCAGGCACTTCCTTGTCATATTAAAACATATACAAGAAAATTAAAGAGATAATACTGAACTCCCTTCATAATAAAAAAAAAAAATAAGTCTGCTCGCCCGCACTTGAACATCTCAGTGACAACAGAGCCCAAGGACATCTCAGTCACCCTGCCTCAACCTCTCCACCCCTCAAACGTTTCCTCCTCACAATGATCCACCTCTCGTCCCCCAATCTTTAAACCTTGTCTTGACCTTCACTCTCCACTAAAAAAAAAAAATTCCCTTCCTGACGCTGATACGCCCCCCTCCTTGTCCAGTCTTTTATACTGTGCCTCAATATTTACTCCACAAACGTTTCCCACTAGCACTGAGCCACGCCCCTCCTCCCCAACCTATCAACTCTTCTTCATCCTCTCCTCTCTGAATTCAACACGCGTTTTTTTCCCTCACACTGAAACATTCCCTTTTAACCCGCTTACTCCTGTTCACGCTGTCACTCAGTACTATTGCTCAAAAACGTTTTCCACTAACTCAGGTAATCCCATGATATCGTTTTCATTATTATCAAACTTTGTAAGCATATTGTTCGCTTTTTCTTATTAATCTCAATCACTATATGGCAACCTCTTGAAACTGTTCCACTAATACAGATGGGAACTTTATCCCATCTGTATTAGTCACCTACGAACGTTCCTGGCTCTTCCCACGTTAATACCCACGCTATTTGTCCCCTCAAGGGAGATGCCTCGATGTTAGCGAGAGACTTTTGATCCAACTTAATCGATCTTGAATACCATCGAGGTACTATGTGACTCCTATGCATTTAGCACTTTCCCTGTTTAAAATAAATAAATTTTGTACGTATCAGGAAGATAAAGATTTTACCACTTTATTCTCCACTGTGTCACCCCATGCATGAATCTGTCATTCACTCCCATAACTATAATGGAAACTGTTCCATTTTCGTTTCCACATATACTTTCACTTTCCACGTCTCATTCACATCTATATTTTCATTAAGAAACATTTTTTCTAATAGCTCATTCTGAAATATTTACATATTTAATAAATACTATATTATAACAAAGTTGGATAAGCACATTTCCAACCTTTTATACACAAACATTTCGAGATTAGATTGAACACAACTCATAAACAAACGTTTCTACCTTGCTGATCTACTCCAGTTGACACTTCCACTCAGACATCTTCTACGTTACCTGACAATATTGTTCATGTGTTATTAGCAGCGTGGTGACCCTAGCATCACCAGGTCGAAGCTGTTATTCGTTCATAATAATCGAAAAACAACATTTAACTTTTACCTTATTCAGTTCAACTTTTATCCATTTAAAATTAACTAATTCAACTTGCCAAAATCAATAATAAACTCTAGCAAATAACTCTCAGTATTTTGTTTGTAAATTACTAATATTCCAAAACAGTAACATGAAAAAAAAATTCTACGCAATGAATGTGGTGGCAGGAATCATGTAGTTACCAGTGAAAAAAATTACATGTCAAAACCTCTCGTGCAACAACAATCTATCTCGGTGCAAAACCTTATCACAAGCAGCTGATTAGTTACTATCGTTACTCACCAAAGGTTTTCCATTGAAAGGTTTTCTTTCTGTGGGTTGAGGTAGTCACATTGGTGGAACAAACGCGCGCTACCACCGTGGAGTCAGCAAGCACGCACATATAGTCATACCCACTCATTTTCCTTATTTCTGTATTCTCACCCAACACACACTTATATAATAAATATAAATCACAGTGAAGCTATGAGACTTAAGCTTCAAATACTCTTTCAGTGTTGTCTGGACGAATAGGCTAGTTATGACTGAGCTCTCTCTTGATGTGTTGAACAGTATTTAAACCTAGGCTCATGACCCGCCATGACGTCACTCTGGTGCGCGCGCTGCCGGTGGGAGGAGCTAACCAGATTCATTCATAAAGCCGAGACGTCGTAAACTGCTACGAGGCATCCCATGTAGGAACTCCCTTACGAAAACACGTATTTTCACATTTTGTAATACAATCCTGACATTCCTAATGATGCAGTGTAAAATGCTTACCTTAACGGAAGAATTGAGAGATGCAGTTGGACAAGCTCTCAATAGATGGCGTGGAGTCCTCCGTCAACGCTCACTACACCTCTGGACCTGCAGTTGCAAGACAGACACGGGATGAGAAGCATTTCGTCTCACTCTCATCTCTTTACGCTAAACTTAAATCCTTACTGCATACTTCATTCTGCTGTATAAGCGATCAAAAGGTAATCACCTCACAACATTCTTTTTTTATGGCAAGCTTCAGTGCCATCAACAAACGGAGAACTCACTGCAAGATGAATACTCGTACAAGTGTGTGAGACGTCCAGCTGGTCGTAGCCTGTGTGCCGGCCGGTACTGAGGTGACGTTTGAACTGTGGCATGATAAGACCTCCGCTGATAGGGAAGCTAACCCGTATTCTATCATGTTAATACGCGCTGGTACGGGACCACAGATCATACATATAACATCACGTTAATACATGTTAGTGAGAGCCTTTACATGAATTTATATGAAAGGAGTGGGCGAAGGGGGTGTAATTTACAGTTTAATTACTCTGCGTAGCTAACAGGTGACTCGCCAGTTGGGTCTGAACACGCAGGAGTTACTGAAAAAATGATGTCTGCTCAGACAGGGCGTTCCACAAGGGTTAGTACCAGCACTGATATTATTAATATACTTGACCTGCCTGAAAGAGTGAGAAACATACATTCCCGAATGCAAAATGTTAAGCAACACAGAAGTTATATAAGAATTGATAAATGCACGTTGAAATTTAATGTAGAAAATTGTTCAGTGAAAATAGGCTCAATAAAAAAAGTATATAGGTAGTTTTAATATTAATGAAGTCATAGGAAAGGATCAAGATCTGGCATAGAATAGCACTGGATTAGGGGGATATATGACTTGGTGAACAAATGGCAATAAGATTAAAATTAAATATAGAGGATATAAACAGTAGAATGGACAGGGACTCGTGAAGTGGTCCTGGCATGTAGCCTGTAAGAACCACGGTTCGAGTCCCTGTTCATTCTTGCTCATTCACTGATAGTCGTTCATTGTGACTAGAAAATATAGTGTCAAAAAATATCTAGCGACGACCCAACTCGTTCTAATATGAGATAGGTGATTTTCATGAGTGGATGTGTTGGCCCCGTTATTTATGAGGTCAAAAGCTTTTTCAAGAATAATAGCATGAACAGCATTACCACTCTTTTTTTTATAGTTATTTACATATTTTCAGGCTAAACTTAGAGAAGGTAGATTTGTTTATTGTTCCCACTTCTGTTGCCTAAGTTGTTTTCTCTTCCTTGCATTTGTTAATGCAGTTTGGAAGGCTTTGAGCAGTTCTGGGGCTCCACAATCACGAAATGTTCTACCAGTCTTTCTAGTTACACATTGTAAGTTGCGTAGTTGTGGATGTTTGTTGCCATTTAGGGTGAAAATTTTGTCCTTTTTTTTTTTTTTTTTTTCTTGTTTCCTTGATCCATGAGCAAAGTTTTCAATGGTTGTAACTGAATCATTAAATTTTTGTGCGACAGTGAACTTCGGTTAATAAAATTAGCTCCTTACTGGAAATATGATCAAGATGGACAGCTAAGTCGACAAGCACAAAGAACTCAAAGCCTTTATAATATCGGACCTTCAAATATAAGGACAATAGCAAAGTTGACTCTTGGGCTAGAACCTCAGACTCCAGGCACTCTCCGTAGATTAGGGCTAACTAGACCGAACCTCAACTGCTTGCCCGCAAGGGAGGAGGTTCCTTGACGCTGGTGAGGGGCTCTTGATCTTGGGAATTGGACCTGTGCTCCAATTTCCTGAATTAAGCCTAAATGCCTTCCATCCCCCCCACACAGGCGTTGTATAATCCTATGGGTTTAGCGCTTCCTCATGATTATAATAATCTAAACTGCTAGCCCTGAGCTCCACACTGATTGTTAATTCACTCTTGGTGTCCAGGTTACCTTGCATTTGGAACAGTAGCTCTAAGAAAGCACCCCGATTCTTAATTATCAAATGAAAAATCTAACTAGCTTCCACATTTCCAGAGTGGCTGCGCTCTACTAGGCCACACCACCTCTGCCTTTATGAATTAATTTTGAGAAATCTAACTACACGTTTTCTTCTATAGTGATCAAAGTACATTCTAACGTTGTACCAAGCTGATATCAGAAAAGGAATATTATCCCTAACAGTATATTCGAACCACAGGTAAGAGTAACACTCAATTACGTTGTCAGGGGGCACAATATATTCACTTAAAGTTAAGTGTAAACATAACACTTACAATTTACCATTTATACACAGGCGCATTGTTTACAAGTTTTGTAAACGGTCTGGATTAAAAATAAAGTGTCACAAGGTAATGAATCAGAAAATTACCACATCAAACTCATCACTCGGGTAATGTTTCTTCTTTTTTCCTCGCAAAAATGATAATCTTCCTCCATTTATAAAAATTACATGCGCATAATATCCATGAAGAAGCGATAAACCCGTTGGGGAAATATTGCGCTCGGGGATTTGGTAGTAATCAGGTTTGATCCATGACAAGGGAGTATATATTTAATTCCTTGGATCAAGAGAGAGAGCGGCATCAAGGCAGATTTTAAAAGCTCTTTCATTAACAGATGTCGCCGCTAGAAAAATCAAACATTTTCATTCTAACATCATTCTCATTCTCACATATTAAATATTCTCATTCTCACATATTATACATTCTCATTCTCGCTTTAAAAAACTAGTTTAGCGTAAACATAGAGCATCTACATAGTGGTGGTGGTGGTCGTGTTGTGGTGGTAGCAGGTGGTGTGGTGGTGGTCGTGTTGTGGTGGTAGCAGGTAGTGGTGGTCGTGTTGTGGTGGTAGCAGGTAGAGGTGGTCGTGTTGTGGTAGCAGGTGGTGATGGTAAGAGTAGTGGTGTCAGCGACAGTGATAATAAAAGGTAGGGGTTGGTGTCAGCCGTACCCCTGTAGCGCTGGCTTTGACCTTCCCGAACTAATGTAAATAATTGATTTCCTTACTTCCGACTTCTCGAAAACGTTTTAATAATAGTCGTTATGGTCTGCACAAGAGCATCACCTGTCATGTAAGTAATATTTAAGGCATATTATTATTATTATAATCAAGGGGAAGCGCTAAGAACGTAGGAGGCATATTACCATAGCTTCCGTTATTAATAAAATTATTTTATGTCTCGTGTACTGTACCTCCCACTGCTTCTTCATACTATCAACCAGCTACATGTTTACGGCTATACTAACCTAATCAGTTGACTGCTAGATACTATCACAACACGGCTTTTTTCCCCTCAAGGAAGGTTCCTTGATGTTGGTGAGGGGCTCTTGATTTAGGGAATTGGATCTGTGCTCCAGTTCCCCAAATTAAGCCTGAATGCCTTCCACATCCCCCCCCCCCAGGCGCTGTATAATCCTCCGGGTTTAGCGCTTCCCCCTTGATTGTAATAATAATAATAACAACACGGCTTTAGTTAGGTTACAAATGCTTCCAGTAGTATGAACCACCAGGTGATGTAAATCTAACCAAATGTAAATTCTGTCAGCTTATTTTTTTCTTACGCCTTGCTTTAATGAGTACCAGAATGCTTAATTAAGAAAATAAAACTGTTCCTGTAAGTAAATATAAATAATTACCCAGCCTAGCGCGTCCCCAATCTTTCCTAAAACACACATACAAAGAGTAGGAAAGTAATTACCATTATAAACAGATTCCATAATTAGTGACAGGAAAAACAGGAACATTAGTTAATTTTAAGTTTATATACGTGTAATTAAGCTACTTGCCTATACGATTCTAGTATTTGTATTTTATTTACACCCATAATGGAGCTAAGCGGTGTTATAATTATCAACTAATAATAATAATAATAATAATATATTTTTGGAGACCCAATAATCCCAAATGGAATGTTATCTGGTTTGATCCAAGGAAGGGGACCGTAGCTTCAATTCACTGGAATAAGTACCCTTTACCAGTATCAAGGCACCCTATACCCTTTTTGAAGGTTAGCAACATCAAATCACTCAGAAGTTCTGTGTGTGTTAAGTCAGTGGTCACGTGTGGCTTGCCATAAGGCTACCACTAGACACTATATTAACGCGTTCCTGCAGTAATAGTCTCGTCCCTGAACGAGACATCCCGTAATCTTGTTTTGCCTCACACACCTAGATAATTTATGATAGTTTTAATGTAAGCAGAAGTATATAATTCTCGCCAGATAGCGTCTGTGACTTGTAAGTCCTCTACAATCTCTTTCTCATATACTCCCATGACAAAGACCTGTATCAGGAATGTTTCCTGTGACATCATCATAACACATTTCATGTGCTTATTATAACGGGGTGAACTGTCGAGAGCAAATCTCGTTTAAATCACCCTCTTGACCGGGATGCAACCTGAGGTCAAGGGATACTAAGTAATTTAGAAAGCTGCAGGTACCATCATGACAAGGGACGATTTTCAGCTTCGGAGAGAAGCTGCGTAAGATATTTTGGAATCAACTCGACAAATTTAAAACTTCTTCGTAACTTGAAGTAATGCAATAAGCTTAATAAAGCACAGTTTACCTTCATCGGGGAAAACACTAAACAAGGCGTTATACAACCCCATTGGGAATGGAAAGCAATCAGGTTCGATTAAAGGAAGGGCAGTTCAGGTTCAACCCCCTGGATGAAAAGCCACTCCCTGTAAACAAGGAACATTCCTGAGGGGTACCTGGAGTTTACCTGGAGAGAGTTCCGGGGATCAACGCTCCCGCGGCCCGGTCTGTGACCAGGCCTCCAATAACACAATTATCGCTAAAGCGCCAGGCAACCGGATCGAACAAATCTTTTAAATGATCTGATGATGAAATTGATATATATATATATATATATATATATATGTCGTGCCGGATATGTAAAACTGGTCAATTAGCAAGAACTCATTTAAAATTAAGTCCTTTCGAAAATTTTCTCTTATACGATTAAAGATATATTTTTTTCATTAATGTTAATGTAAAAATTTTTAATTTTGCAACAAAAGAATCTTAGAAAACTTACCTAACCTTATTATAACAAGAGCAATTTATTTTAGCCTAACCCAACTAAATATATTTTAGATTTATATACAATAATTTAATACTTAAACACAGTGAAATATATTTTTTTCGTTAGGTTCAGAATGATTTTGGCGAAATTATTGCATACACAAATTTTCGCTTGTCCTATATGGCAAGATGAGCATTGCTATTTAAGCCAAGATCGCAAGTTCTGCCTATTCGGCACGACATATATATATATATATATATATATATATATATATTATATATATATATATATATATATGTTATTGTGTGTGTGTGTGTGTGTGTGTGTGTGTGTGTGTGTGTGTGTAATAAGATCACAGTAAACAGGTGATTTTAGAATATGCAAAAGAACCACTGTGAAAGAATAATGAAATTCCAAGCACTTTCGTGACTACTCACATTATCAAGGAACAATAAAAGTAATACATCAAAGGATGGCATATAAAGGGTCTAGACCGCACCTAACCATCACATCCCACAACAAAGCAACACCTGACGCGCGACGAAACACAACTCACAAGAAAGAGAACACTGCAGTAGGTCTGCTGGTCCAACTAGACAGGTCCTTCACGGCAACTCACAAACTATTCTACCCAAGAATTAAGATTTATTATTTGTCCAATGTATTATTAAATTCTTCCCAAATTCTATTAATTATAAATGGATCTAATTTATATAAACCAAAGGAAATATTCATATTATTGTCAAAACTGCTTTTTATGAAACAAGATTCAATTATATTCCTGTCGAGCATGGACTTGCTTGATACAACTTTCTTAACTTTTTGAAAATCAATTGGATGGTTAAAATCTCTCACGTGAATAAATACAGCATTGGAATCTTGTCCAGTTCTAATGCTATATTTATGTTGTTTTAATCTTAGTTTGAGACTTTTACCAGTTTGACCGTAATAAACTTTATTGCAAATTTTCCAAGGAATCTTATAAACACATCCATCAGCATTTTGGGGGGAATTCTTTATCAAAAGTTCTTTTTACTGTATCAAGATTTTTCAATACAATTTTGATATTAAAAGTCTTAAGAAGAGAGGGCATATCAACCAAGTTTTCATGGTAAGGGAGAACCAACATATTTTTAGTTGAATAAGGTTGGTTGTCCCTTTTCGGATTGTAAAAAGCATTTCTAGCAATTTTAAAAGATTTATCAATTACGTTTCTTGGGTATTTCAGATCATTAGCTATTTCATAAATTTTGGATATTTCTTCATCTATGAACTCTGGACTACAAATACGCAAAGCTCTCAAAAACATTGATGAGACAGACAGTTTAACTATATCTTAATGTGAAGAATAAGAGTGCACATAGGAACAGTTATTTGTAGGTTTTCTGTAAATTTTAAATTTGAATTCATTACCCTTAATTAAAACAACTAGAAAAGGCAATGAATTATTTCCCTCAAACTCAACAGTAAAGTTTATAGAATGGGCTAAGCTATTTAATTTAACATGGAAATGGTGTATATCTACTTTCTTGGGCATAAGACACAAAATATTTCAACATATCTGAACCATTTAGTTCTATTAGGGAGGATTGTGTTAAGCAGTCTTGTTTCAAAAAATTCCATGTATAGGTTACTAAGAACAGATGAAAGAGGATTTCCCATTGCCATACCAAACTTCTGAGTGTAAAACTTATCATTAAATACAAATTTTGCATCAACAATGCAAAGTTTAATGAGTTGAATGATAGTAGGAACTGGCAATGGTAAATCATAATTAACGAGTTCTTCGGATAAGAAAATAAATCATCAACAGGAACTTTCGTAAACAAGGAAGTAACATCAAAACTAACCATGTTAAAATCATATAAGTCAGTCAAGGAACTTAATTTATCAACTAAATCTATGTTGCTTTTAACATTAGTTAGAAATTTTAAAAACAATAGGGCTCAAAATGTCAACAAGCCATTTGGATAATTTATATGAAACTGATCGTATGAAGCTAATAATTGGTCTGTCTGGATTACCTGGTTTGTGTTTTTGCTAGCCCATACATGTAGGGTATAGATGGATTAGTGGAAGTAAATTGTTTGATTAATTCATCTTTGCCTTTCAGTGGAAGTTTATTGTTTTATTGAAATTGCTGTTACAGTTTTTAAGGGATTCTTTCTAAGTTTAGAATAAGTTTCAGTATCGTCTAAGAGACTACCAAGAAAAAATGAACAATGATTTTCTTTCATAATTACTATTGCATTTATTTTATCTGCTTTAGTAAGGCGCAAATTTTTATTATTATTACGTGTATCATAAGACTTAAAGAATCTTTGACGGCAATTTGGAATGTTTTGTTTTAACATGGATCTCTATACCATTCCCTTACTAATATTAATGTCATCAGTGGATATGTATCCACTGATGACATTAATATTAGTATATATATATACATGTGTATGTGTGTGTGTGTGTGTGTGTGTGTGTGTGTTATATATATATATATATATATATATATATATATATATATATATATATATATATATATATATACATACACACACACACACACACACACACACACACACACACACACACACACACACACACACACACAACTAACACTTCCGTATAAGCCGAAGCGCCGTGTTTGACCTATTTGGCAAGGGTGCACTTTGTCTAATTAGCAGAATGAAAATTTGCCATAAATTAGCGGAAATAAACTTACCATTACGAAAAAAATATATATGTATCATAGATTTTAAAAAATATTAAATAAATTGAAATTAACCTATGAAATATATTGCAGAATTTAACTAAAAAATATTACGTTAGTTTAAGGGAAGTTAGGTGAGGCTTTTAAGTTAATTTTGGTCCACAAATAAAATCTTCATATCACTGTCAATGAAGAAAAACTGGCTATCATTCTGTAAAATAATTTTTTAAGAAAATAAGAACATAAGAAAGAAGGAACACTGCACCAGGCCTACTGACCCATGAGGAGCAGGTCCATGTCCCCCACCGGATTAGACCAATGACCCCCCCCCAACGGATTAGCCCAATGACCCTCCCAGTCTGGTCATCTTCACTCAAGGATAGAGCACTGCACCAGACCCAGCAGCACAAGCCAGTCAGGTCCAACTCACACCCACCCACACCCACTCATGTATTTACCTAACCTATTTTTAAAACTACACAACGTTTTAGCCGGAATAACTGTACACGGGAGTTTGTTCCACTCATCCACGTCTCTATTACCAAACCAGTGCTTTCCTATATCCTTCCTGAACCTGAATTTTCCAACTTGAAACCATTGCAGCGAATCCTGTCTTGGCTGGAAATTTTCAGCACGCTATTTACATCCCCTTTATTTATTGCTGTTTTCCATTTATACACCTCGATCATATCCCCCCTAATTCTACGCCTTTCGAGAGAGTGCAGATTCAGGGCCCTCAGTCCATCCTCATAGGGAAGATTTCTGATACATGGGATCAACTTTGTCATCCTCCTCTGTACGTTTTCCAGAGCATTTACATCCATTCTGTAATACGGTGACCAGAACTGAGCAGCATAGTCTAAATGAGGCCTAACCAAGGATATATAGAGTTGAAGAACAACCTGAGGACTTCTATTATTTATACTTCTAGATATGAAGTCAAGAATTCTGTTAGCTTAATTGCGAACAATAATGCACTGTTGTCTTGGTTTTAGGTTACTGCTAACCAGAACTCCTAAATCCTTTTCGCAATCAGTAGTATTAAGATCTACATTATTTAGTTTATATGTGGCATGGTTATTTAACTGTCCAATATTTAGAACTTTGCATTTGTCAATATTAAACTGCATCTGCCACTTCTCCGACCATTGCATCAGTCTATTCAAATCATCCTGGAGTGCTCTAGTGTCCTCATTAGAATGAATTGGACGGCCTATTTTGGTGTCATCAGCAAATTTGCTTATGTCGCTATTTATTCCCTCATCTATGTCGTTTATGTAAATTGTGAACAACAACGGGCCCAACACTGACCCCTGAGGAACACAGCTTGTGACGTGCCCCCATTCTGATTTCTCCCCATTTATGCAAACTCTTGGCTGTCTATTTGTCAGCCATCCCTCTACCCGGGAAAAAATTTCTCCTCCTATTCCGTGTGCCTTAAGTTTCCTCAATAGCCTCTGGTGTGGAACTCTATCGAAAGCTTTACTGAATTCCATATACACAATATCATATTCATTACCATGATCTACCTCCTCAAACACCTTAGTGAAAAAAGTTAGTAAATTCGTAAGACAGGAACGCCCCTTTGTAAAACCGTGTTGAGATTCATTAATCAATCTGTGCCTGTCAAGATGACTACGAATTGCTTCGGCAGTTATTGATTAGATAAATTTTCCCACTATGGAGGTAAGGGCCCTTATTGGTCTATAGTTCGAAAGCCGGGGGAAACCTATCACCTGCCTTGTAAATAGGTATTACATTTGCCATTTTTCCACTTATCAGGCCTATGCCAGTTTGTAGTGATATTTTTAAAAAGATTAGCCAAAGGTATGCAATATTCCTCTTTACATTCCTTTAACACCCTTGCAAACAGTTCATCAGGGCCTGGGGATTTGTTAGGTTTTAGTTTCTCTTTTTGGGTCTGAGGACCATGTCACTAGTTACCGCAATCGTACATAGTTTATCATCATCCTGTTCTATATAATCTATTATTTCAGGAATATCGCTAGTATTTTCCTGGGTGAAAACTGTGAGGAAGTAGGTATTGAGAATTTCACACATATCCTTATCACTGTCAGTGATCTGACCAGAGTTACTCTTAAGTGAGCCAATCTTGTCCCTAATCTTATTTCTGTATACCTGAAAGAACCCCTTTGGGTTAGTCTTTGAATCCCTTGCGACCTTAGCCTCATAATCCCTTTTTGCTTTTCTTATTCCTTTCTTTATTTCTCTCCTTAATTGAATATACTGATTTCTTAATTGCCCATTCTCTCTTCTGATACGCCTATATATGCCACTCTTTGACCAATGGAGTTCAGCTTATTAGGTACGACTTTAAAATTTTATATATATATATATATATATATATATATATATAATATTATATATATATATAATATATATATAATTATATATTATAAATTAAATTTAGGGAGGTACCACCTCTATAGCTGGACTGGGGACCCTCATCCGCAGAGAAGACAATAAACGTACCTCAGGAAAACTCAAGGTTCTCCCGGAGCTGTTTGAATATTTCTTCTACAACCCCGTATATTTTATATTCTATATGAAATTATATAGACAGAATATTTTGACAGAAAAACACAAACATGAATACTTTGGTACATGTATCAAAGATTATGAATCTCCTCCCAAGCTGGACGTGAGCCAAGTATGATATATATATATTATTATATATATATATATATATATATATATATTTTAAAAAATATATATATATATATATATATATAATATTATATTTTTTTATTTTCACCATCATTCACTCCATCACTGTCTTGCCAGAAGGGTGCTTTACCAACATTTTTTTTAAACTGCAACATTAACACCCCTCCTTCAGAGTTCAGGCACTGTACTTTCCCATCTCCAGGACTCAAGTCCGGCCTGCCGGTTTCCCTGAATATCTTCATAAATGTTACTTTGCTCACACTCCAACAGCACTTTCAAGTATTAAAAACAATTTGTCTCCATTCACTCCTATCAAAAAACGCCACGCATGCCTGCTGGAAGTCCAAGCCCCTCGCACACAAAACCTCCTTTACCCCCTCCCTCCAACCTTTCCTAGGTCGACCCCCACCCCGCCTTCCTTCCACTACAGACTGATACACTCTTGAAGTCATTCGTTTCGCTTTTATTCTCCTACATGTCCGAACCCCCTCAACAATCCTTCCTCAGCCCTCTGGACAACAGTTTTGGTAATGCGCACCTCCTCCTAACTTCCAAACTTTCGAATTCCCCTGCATTATATTACACCACACATTGCCCTGAGACATGACATCTCCACTGCCCCCAGCCTTCTCCTCGCTTTCAACATTCACACCCATGCTTCACAAACCCCTTAAGAGCGTTGGAAAACTATACCTCATACATTCCCCTCTTTGCCTCCAAGAACAAAAGTTCTTTGTCTCAACAGACTCCTAAGTGCACCGCTTACACCCTTTTCCCCCCCATCAATTCTATGATTCACCTCTCTTTCATAGACCCATCTGCTGACACATCCACTCCCAAATATCTGAATACATTCACCTCCTTCATACTCTCTCCCTCCAATCTGATATCCAATCTTTCATCACCTAATCTTTTTATCCTCATAACCTTACTCTTTCCTGTATTCACTTTTAATTTTCTTCTTTTGCATACCCTACCAAATTCATCCACCAACCTCTGCAACTTCTCTTCAGAATCTCCCAAGAGCACAGTATCATCAGCAAAGAGCAACTGTGACAACTCCCACTTTATGTGTGATTACCTTTTAACTCCACGCCTCTTGCCAAGACCCTCGCATTTACTTCTCTTACAACCCTATCTATAAATATATTAAACAACCACGGTGACATCACACATCCTTGTCTAAGGCCTACTTTTACTGGGAAATAATCTCCCTCTTTCATACGTACTCTAACTTGAGCCTCTCTATCCTCGTAAAAACTCTTCACTGCTTTCAGTAACCTACCTCTTACACCATACACCTGCAACATCTGCCCCCATTGCCCCCCTATCCACCCTTCATACGCCTTTTCCAAATCCATAAATGCCACAAAAACCTCTTTAGCCTTATTTTAAATACTGTTTTACTTACATGTTTCACTGTAAACACCTGGTCCACACACCCCCCCACCTTTCCCAAAGCCTCCTTGTTCATTTTGCTATCCTATTCTCAGTCTTACTCTTAATTTTTTTTAATAATAAACTCTACCATATACTTTACCAGGTATACTCAACAGACTTATCCCCCTATAATTTTTGCACTCTCTTTTGTCCCCTTTGCCTTTATACAAAGGAACTATGCATGCTCTCTGCCAATCGCTAGGTATATATATATATATATATATATATATATATATATAATATATATTATATATATATATATATATATATATATATATATATATATATACACACACACACACACACACACACACACACACACACACACACACACACACACACACACACGAAATCACAGCTTCCCTATCTTCGTCAACTTTTAACAATTCCTTAAAATATTCCTCCATCTTCCCAATACCTCTAACTCTCCATTTAATAACTCTCCTCTCCTATTTTTAACTGACAAATTCATTTTTTCTCTAGGCTTTCTCAACTTGTTTATCTCACTCCAAAACTTTTTCTTATTTTCAACAAAATTTGTTGATAACATCTCACCCACTCTCTCATTTGCTCTCTTTTTACACTGCTTCCCAATTCTGTTAACCTCTTTTTGTCTCTCCATATACTCTTCCCTTCTTGCATCACTTCTGCTTTGTAAAAACCTCTCATATGCTAACTTTTTCTCCCTTACTACTCTCATCACATCATTCCACCAATCGCTCTTCTTCCCTCCCGCACCCACTTTCCTGTAGCCATAAACTTCTGCTGAACACTCTAACACTACATTTTTAAACCTACCCCATACATCTCGACCCCATTGCCTATACTCCCATTAGTACATCTATGCTCCAAGAGTTGTTTATATTTTACCCTAACTGCCTCCTCTTTTAGTTTATAAACCTTCACCTCTCTCTTACTTGCTGCTTCTATTTTCCTTGTATCCCAACTACCTTTTACTCTCACTGTAGCTACAAGTAAAAAGTGATCTGATATATTTGTGTCCCTTCTATTTGTTTCTCCCCACCGAAACTCGCCTACCCACTTCAGCTTTGTTTTGCTTAGGGCCAGAACATCCAACTTGTTTTCAGTCATAACATCAGCAATCATCTCTTTCTACTACATCCACGCACATTCAAGCATCCCAGTTTTATAAAGTTTGTCTTCTTCTGTTTTTTAGTAAATGTTTACAGAAGAAGGGGTTACTAGCCCATTGTTCCCGGCATTTTAGTCACCTCATACGACACGCGGCTTACGGAGGAAAGATTCTTTTCCACTTCCCCATGGACAAGAGAGGAAATAAAGAACAAGAGCTATTTAGAAAAAAGAAAACCCTAGATGTGTGTATGTATATGTATGCATGTGCGTGCCTGTGTAGTGTGACCTAAGTGTAAGTAGAAGTAGCAAGATATACCTGTTATCCAGCGTGTTTATGAGACAGAAAAATGACACCAGCAATCCTACCATCACGTAAAACATTTACAGGTTTGTTTCAGTCATCTGCCAGGACGGTAGTACTTCCCTGGGTGGTTGCTGTCTACCAACCTAATACCTACACACACACACACACACACACACACACACACACACACACAACACAATCGTTCAGGACCCTGTACACCGTGTACGTTAGGCCCATATTGGAGTATGCGGCACCAGTTTGGAACCCACACCTAGCCAAGCATGTAAAGAAACTAGAGAAAGTGCAAAGGTTTGCAACAAGACTAGTCCCAGAGCTAAGAGGTATGTCCTATGAGGAGAGGTTAAGGGAAATCAATCTGACGACATTGGAGGACAGGAGAGATAGGGGGGACATGATAACGACTTACAAAATACTGAGAGGAATTGACAAGGTGGACAAAGACAGGATGTTCCAGAGACTGGACACAGCAACACGGGGACACAGTTGGAAGCTGAAGACACAGATGAATCAAAGGGATGTTAGGAAGTATTTCTTCAGCCACAGAGTAGTCAGGAAGTGGAATAGTTTGGGAAACGATGGAGTGGAGGCAGGATCCATACATAGCTTTAAGCAGAGGTACGATAAAGCTCATGGTTCAGGGAGAGTGACCTAGTAGCGACCAGTGAAGAGGCGGGGCCAGGAGCTTGGATTCGACCCCTGCAACCTCAACTAGGTGAGTCAACTAGGTGAGTACATACACACACACACACACATACACACACACACACACACACACACACACACACACACACACACACACACACACACACACATATACATACACACACACACACACACACACACACACACACACACACACACACACACACACCGCACACACTTCCACACAAGAGATTGGTGCAAAAACTGGAGGACCAAGCAGGGATAACAGGGAAGGCACTACAATGGATCAGGGAATACTTGTCAGGAAGACAGCAGCGAGTCATGGTACGTGGCGAGGTGTCAGAGTGGGCACCTGTGACCAGCGGGGTCCCGCAGGGGTCAGTCCTAGGACCAGTGCTGTTTCTGGTATTTGTGAACGACATGACGGAAGGAATAGACTCTGAGGTGTCCCTGTTTGCAGATGACGTGAAGTTGATGAGAAGAATTCACTCGATCGAAGACCAGGCAGAACTACAAAGGGATCTGGACAGGCTGCAGACCTGGTCCAGCAATTGGCTCCTGGAGTTCAATCCCACCAAGTGCAAAGTCATGAAGATTGGGGAAGGGCAAAGAAGACCGCAGACGGAGTACAGTCTAGGGGGCCAGAGACTACAAACCTCACTCAAGGAAAAAAGATCTTGGGGTGAGTATAACACCAGGCACATCTCCTGAAGCGCACATCAACCAAATAACTGCTGCAGCATATGGGCGCCTGGCAAACCTCAGAACAGCATTCCGACATCTTAATAAGGAATCATTCAGGACCCTGTACACCGTGTACGTTAGGCCCATATTGGAGTATGCGGCACCAGTTTGGAACCCACACCTAGCCAAGCACGTGAAGAAACTAGAGAAAGTGCAAAGGTTTGCAACAAGACTAGTCCCAGAGCTAAGAGGTATGTCCTACGAGGAGAGGTTAAGGGAAATCAACCTGACGACACTGGAGGACAGGAGAGATAGGGGGGACATGATAAACGACATACAAAATACTGAGAGGAATTGACAAGGTGGACAAAGACAGGATGTTCCAGAGATTGGACACAGTAACAAGGGGACACAGTTGGAAGCTGAAGACACAGATGAATCACAGGGATGTTAGGAAGTATTTCTTCAGCCACAGAGTAGTCAGTAAGTGGAATAGTTTGGGAAGCGATGTAGTGGAGGCAGGATCCATACATAGCTTTAAGCAGAGGTATGATAAAGCTCATGGCTCAGGGAGAGTGACCTAGTAGCGATCAGTGAAGAGGCGGGGCCAGGAGCTCGGACTCGACCCCCGCAACCTCAACTAGGTGAGTACACACACACACACACACACACACACACAACACACACTCGGATGTGATTAAAGGGTGGTTGATTAAGGTTGACTCAAATTGATGTTTCTTCCGAATAAGAAATAAGTACAACATAATAATATCTACTACATTCAAGTTTAACTGTTTTAAATGAGATATAATGTTCCTCCGGATGCTTTGTGCTTTATTATATTAAAAATTATATTGGGAATGTAATACTCTGCCTGTTACTTATGCTTATTTTATTGTGTCTGGGAGTTAAATGTATACGCACGTTGACAGGTGCATAATAAACTCTTAAAATACCTCGATGTTTAAACTATGACAAAGCATATTATGTGCATATACTTCCCAGATCTGTTTTATTGAATTGTCAAAACTTTATTTTCTTGTTTCAAAGATAAACTTTATAATAATTGCAACTTTCACTGGAAAGATACAAATTAAACAAACAATTTCTCTCGTGCTCTGATAAACCGTCTTAACGATCTCGAGAAGAACTATTATGAATTATTTCTCTGGTAGTCAATTCTGTAATTTGTATTCATAAATTAAAACATTAAGAACACTTGCGTAAATTACGTATATTAAATTTGATATTACTTATAGTTTTTACTATAAACTGCAGATCAATCTTCAGTGACCTTGAACATAATATCAACGTGTGATATCAAACTTAAAAATGTTTATTATAATCAAAAGAACATTTCTAACATATATTTCACGGAATGTGAAAAAAGTATGTTTTCTTTTACGTATACTGTTTTCTCCTCGTTTCCCAAATCTGCAAAGGTTCTTAATGTGAGGAAGGAGCTTGGTATTAACATTGGATTAACATTGTACTCGGTATTAGAATGTTAAGAAATGAACCAGACACTGTCACAATGAATCTTACCAAGTGTCTAGAGGTAAATACACAGATCTAAATGGATTGTGAAAACGTGCAATTGCATTAAGTTTTATAACCTACATGAGCTGTATCACTGTAGGCAACAAGAGCATTTCACCCCTCCGTGGAAGATGTGTTCATTTAATATCACATATCTGCAAGTCCCTCCCAAGAAGCTCATTGCTAGTAATCCCTTCCTTACATCACTTGTTAAAGCAACTGCTCAATAAGAAATTTCTCGCCTAGCTGGTAGTAATAAGTTATCACAAGTTTTATATACTGGTGGATCTAAACAGGAGTCTTCTGGCAGGGCTGCATCTGCTCTTGTTGCCACCTCCCTAGTTAAGAACGATAATAGCTTTGAGTTAGGCATAAGAATTAACAACTTGGCGTCTACACTGCAAACTGAATTGTTTGCAATCCTAATGGCGCTAAAGCTAACCTATGACACTGAGCTTGACTCTATCATCATTACTGATTCTGTCATCATTGAAGGCTCTTGAATCGTATACTGACTCCAACAACATGCTCATTGGAGAAGCTAGGTATAGATACTCAAAAATCAGGGACAAAGGAATTAATGTACAATTGCTATGGATCCCATCACACATTGGATTACTCCTTCCTGAATAAAGTTGATATGGAGCCAAGAAAGAGTACCCAGAAGGAAAAATGAGAATATAACTGGTATATCTGTGTTTAGCATTAGGAATAATATTAGGAGACAAGTAAATAATGAAAATGATTGTTATAGATGCAATAGAAACTGAGTTAGATAGGTAATGTCAGGAGCAAACTTGCAATGTGGCCCCAATGAAAAAGTCACTCTGTCTGACTTATTTGGTTATCCCAGTTCTCTACACATAAGCTTGCTATGTATGATAATTCTATGGTAACTGTATTTGTGTATACCAGAATAAACTTATCTTACTTACTAACTTAATACAGACAGACTGATTTTGAAGTGGCCAGGCTTAGGCTTGGTTTAAAAGTATATCTGCAGTTTGGGAGACACACAGAATGATAATCAAAACTAATGCAATTATGTATCCAGGCATATGGGTCAACGTCTTGAACCCTATGATGCTTAATTGTCAACTTTACTTAGGAATACAGAGACAGATCATAATAAAAACCATGTGGACATGTCCAAGATAGCTTATAAATGAAAATAAGATACCAGATATACTAAGCAAGTTTCCTAAATTTGCTGAAAACCGTAAGGTGAACTGTAGATATGTATATAACTAAAAACCCAAATGGTACACCTTTAACCCTTATGGGGCCCTATTCCTGCCTTTTGTGTATCCATATGCTCTTGCGCTACCGTCCACAAGGAGGATATGTAGGAGCACAATAAACTAGCCACTTTCGGTGGGCAAAATCTAAATCTCCTCGTTTTTGAATCACGTTTTGTCCTTATTAAATACTAATACAAGGAAGTGTACTTTAACAAGTGTTTCTATAATTTTCTTACAATATCAGATAATGATCGGACACACTCTTCATTTAAATAATTGTAGTAGATCAATAATTTTTTATTTTTTAGATTTCTTACTATTGAAAATCTTTGCCCTCACAGATGACTTAAAACTGATGGAGTTTGATGGTTTTCGTTCCTTTTATTTCTATGGTTAAATGACACTAGAAGTTTTCTGACTGTTGACAAGCAAACTGAAAACGCATTCTTATCCGATATCATGAATCTAATCAGACACATGGATCTCGTAAATTGATTACCATTTATTTAATCATTATTATATATCACGACAAACGTAATTAATTACATAAACATCTGCAACATGTATATTAGCACAACCAAAAGAAACAACTTATTAATTACCAGAAGTGCCAGAAGTTATTCTCGGTAGCCACTAAATATATTACTGACTGGCAACACTCACAGAGTTGCAGTGCGTTGAGCTGGCTTGTGCGGTGGTGATCTATATACTCGGTCTAAGAAATATCATGGGCAAACAAAAGGAATTCCTCATATTCTCTCTCCCTGACTCCCTTCATCTATGGCGTGACGGACATGTAGACGAAATAGGTGGAGTACTGTGAGGTCAGGGCCAGTCGTACCAAAACACGCACTGAAACCACGTACAAGTTAGCTACTTCAACGCAATGTCTAGCAGGCCCTGCCAACTGTATCTCGTCACAGCAAAGCTATATGAACAAGGGTTACCAACAGGAAGTATTACCCTCCCCAACAGGAACTTACTCTAGAGCATAATTTCTTGTAGTTTATATAAAAGGGACATTTAAGGAATTCCTCAGCTGCCACCTTGCACGCAGTTCCAATTACAGTCCATTTTTCATCTCTTGTGAATATGTCAACATATTTTAAAAAAAGTTCTGTATTACATCAGTAACACAATCAAAACTGATTTTTTCATTTACAACTCTAAAATAAAAAAAAAATCGCCAATACTTAACACACAATAAACGAGTTATATACTTATTACTTTGTAACACATTTGTATCCCCTCTAATAGATACGTTACAACCGATACACATGTAAATCTGCACTGTATGACCTTTTTTTGTTGTTTTTTTTTCCTATAGGTTGTAGCGCTTCATTATAACAATACACACGCTAAATAATATAGCATATATTCTACGTCTTTTAGGAAAGTGTAACACAAGTACTCATCATTTTCAGTGTTGCGAGATTTCATAACGGGAGATTAACATGTGGGGTTTATCCAGTGTTAAGTTATATAACATGCAACGAAAACTAAAGCGCAAAACCTGTGGTTGTAATTCTTGAACAGTATAAGTTACGTGTATTGTGATGTTGTTGTACTACAAATTATGTAACAGTACACAAAAACGACCACAAAGGTTATTTTACCTAACAAAAAAAGTCAATAGGAAGTTTAATATATATTTTTTACACGTCTGAAGACACGAAAAATTCTTAGATGGCCGAAACTCATAATTTATGAGTGTCACACGGTGCATCACTGCCTAGTTATGTTACACTGTGTATCACTGCCTAGTTATAGCTGTCACGCGGTGTATAACTGCCTAGTTATAACTTACACCGTGTATTATTGTCTAGTTATAACTGTCAGTGTATCACTGCCTAGTTATCACTGAAGGAGGGTGTCACACGGTGCATCACTGCCTAGTCATCACTGAAGGAGGGTGTCACACGGTGCATCACTGCCTAGTCATCACTGAGGAGGTGTCACACGGTTATATCACTGCCTAGTTCACACTGAAGGAGGTGCACACGGTGCATCACTGCCAAGACCTCAATGAAGGAGGGTGTCACACGGTGCATCACTGCCTAGTCATCACTGAAGGAGGGTGTCACACGGTGCATCACTGCCTAGTCATCACTGAAGGAGGGTGTCACACGGTGCATCACTGCCTAGTCATCACTGGAGGGTCTCACGGTGCATCACTGCCTAGTCATCACTGGAGGTTTCACGGTGCATCACTACTTACTCGTCACTGTTACCAACTGTACAGAATATATTAGTATCAGTAGAATACATGTCTCCCAGGCTGCAACAGTATTTACGTGATTTCTGCTGTTATCCTACCTCCAACAATGTCTACAAGATTCCTGTTTCCCACCTGCAATAAATATTGCAGAAATGCATACTGGCTCCCTCCACCAGTGCCAGCCGTAATTCATACCCGGAGTCTGTGCAAGAAACAGAAGTGTTTCCCACATACAGCGCATGTAGGATACAAGTGTCTTCAGAATACAAATGCATCTATCAGTGCCTGCCGGATACAAATGCTCCACAAGCACGTATCTTCATGATCCAACGTATCTCATACATGTCAGTAGTGTGTTTGGAACCCATGTGATTCCCGCCAACAGCCGTCTCTCCCGGAAACATAACAAGACCTTAATTATTTATATTTTATAATTGCAATACCACTTATTTGAAGATGTACCAGTTATGACACTGCTTCCTACTCCAAATCCACCATGTGACAACCAATGATGAGTGCACCAACCACCTATGAAGATACGTTAACAAACGAGCTATACGTTGCTGCCAACTTAACCATGAACCCAACAATATAATGACACAAATTACGCCCAAGGACAAACATTTACTGCCTCATGTTCAACCCTGTTGACAATCTTGGATACGTCACATGATGACATCCTGCAGTGACTTCAATAGGGCAACTCATGGCCTAATTTTCTATGATCACGCATCACGGTATTATGTTTGATTTTGTATTTAAAAAAAATGAAATAGATTTCCTTGTGTATCTGTAATAGCGTTTAAAGAATAGCAGTCTAAGTATTTATATTGAATCGAATAAAAAAACGACAACGAATAAGAATGGTGTAAAGCCCCATGTAACAAACGTTGTTTGTTATTATTTATACTGGCTTCCAATATAATAAAATCACAGCATTAATGACTAATAAACTATCCCCTTTATGTACGACCCAAAATATATATATGTCGTGCAGAACCCGAATGCCCAAAAAAATATTAATATTATTATTTACACACCGGCCGTCTCCCAGCGATTTAAGAAATAACACTCTCACCATCACTCCATAACCGTCTTGCCAAAAGCGAGCTGACACTATAGCTCAGATGCCCCTCCAAACTGTAATATCCTCATCCCTCCTTCAGAGTGCAGGCACTGTACTTCCACCTACAGCTAACTCGTTTCCCTGAATCCTTTCCTAAATGTTACCTTGCTTACACTCCAACAGTACGTCAAATCATAAAAACCATTTGCCTTCACCCCTAACACACTCGTCTACTCCTGCTGGATGTCCAGACCTTTCGGATACAGAACCTTCTTTACTCTCCTCTCTCCAACCTTTTCTAGGACGACCCCTACCCCTCCTGTACTCCACTACAGATTTATACACCCTCCAAGTTATTCCATTTTCTTCATCCTCTCTAAATGTCTAAACCTCCACAATAACTCCTCAGCCCCCAAAACAATACTCTTGGCAGCACCGTACCTTCTAATCTCCAGACTAAGAACTCTACATAATATTCACACCACACATTGCCCTCAGACATGACATCTCCACTGCCTCCAACGTGCCTGCAACGTTCAAAACCCAGCTTCACACCAAATAAAAGAGTGATGGTACCACTATACTCTGATAAATTCCCCTGTCTGCCTCCACAAATACCTCAATGTACCACTCACCTTTTTCTCATCAATACTATGGTTCATCTTATCTTTCATAAACCCATCTGTCGACACGTCCACTCCTAAATATCTGAACACATTCACTTCCTCCATACTCCCTCTTTCTATTCTCGTGTCCAATATTTCATTACTTAATTTTCTGTTATTCTCATCACCTTGCTCTTTCCTTTGTTCACTCTTAATTCCCTTCTTTTACATACTCTCCTAAAATGGTAAACCAACCTTTGCAACTTTTCTTCAGAATCTCCTAAAAGCACCGTGTCATCGGCAAAAAGCAACTGTGACAACTACTTCTTATTAGATTCTTTATCCTTTAATTCTACACTTCACCGCAACATTCACTTTTTTTTAAAACCCCATATATATATATATATATATATGCAATAAGATCACATTAAACAGGTGGATTTCAGAAAATAGGCAAAAACAACAACACTGAAAGAATCAGAAATTCCCAAGCACTTTCGGTGACTACTCACATTAACAAGGAACTATGAAAGTAAAGCATCCAAGAAGCGATATAAGGGGGTCTGGCCAACACCTCCACTATCAAACCCACAATGTTAAACACCTGACGCGCGAACGGCCCAAATGAACGGTTCCTTGCACCACTCAACCAACAAACTATGTCTACCCAAGAAAATTTAAAAATTATTAACTGTCCAGTGGTTTAATTAAATTCATCCCCAAATTCCTATCATTATAAATGGATCAAATTTAAATAACCAAAGAAAAAATCCAATTAATTGTCAAAACTGCTTTTTATGAAACAAGATTCAATTATATTCCTGTCGACATGACTTGCATGATACTACTATCCCAACTTTGAAAAATCAATTGGATGGAATAAAATCGCTTACATGTATAAAAAGAGCATGGAATCTTGTCCAGTTCTAATGCTAAATTTATGATGTTTTAATCTAAGTTCGAGATTTTTACCAGTTTGAACCGTAATAAAACTTTATCGCAAATTTTACAAGAATCTTTAGACATCATCCATCAGCATTTAGGGGGAATTCTTTATCAAAAGTTATTTTTTACTATATCAATATATTTGAATACAACTTAATATTAAAAGTCTTAAGAGAGAAGGAATATCAACCAAGTTTATTTTTTTCATGGTAAGGAGAACCCAAAATATTTTTAGTTGAATAAAGGCTGGTTGTCCCATTTTGGATTGTAAAAAGTATTACTAGCCAACTTTAAAAGATTTATCTATTACATTTCTTGGATATTATAATCATTACCTATTTCATAATTTTTGGATATTTCCTCAACTATGAACTCAGGGACTACAAATATTCGTAAATAGAAAAATCTTTAAAGTTGTTAGAAATACATATTTACAAACACAAAGGGACAACCAGCCTATTTCAACAAAAAGCTGTTGGTTCTCCCTTACCATGAAAAACCTTTGGCTGCAATGCCTTCTCTTCTTGAAGAATTATATAATATAAAAGTTTGTATTCAAAAAACTTGAAACAGTAAAAAAAACTTTTGATAAAGAATTCCCCCCACAATGCTGATGGATGTGTCTATAAGATACCATGTAAAAATTTGCGATAAAGTTTATTACGGTCACACTGGTAAAAATCTCGAACAACGATTAAAACAACATAAATATAGCATTAGAACTGGAGACAAGATCCAATGCTCACTTTAATCATGTAAGAGATTTTAAACCATCCAATTTGATATTCAAAAAGTTTGAGAAAGTAGTATCAGGCAAGTCCATGGTCGAAGATTGAGACACTTTATGCGGGCATATGGAAATCTTTATTCATGAAACGTTTTCTCCACACAGTGTCTTCATTAGTCCCAATACAAAGAGGAAGCGTAAGGACTGATGAAGCCACTGTGTGTCGAAACGTTTCCTGAATAAAGATTTCATATGCAGCAGAAGTGACTAATCTTTCAACTTGTCGGATTTTCAAACCTTGTTTATTCATCACAACATCAGACACAGCAGCAAATCATAGGAATCTTGTTACAAAGAATCTTCAAACAAACACTTGTTCAACCTTTGGACAAGACCTTACTTCGACTATTGGATGGGTACCACTATGACCCGGCCCTCCGCCTGCTGCTCACCTACCTCACTACAGTATAAAAGCCAACGTCCTACGGCCCTAGCTGTACATCTAACAAGATTGAATGACTGAACCCATCGACTCCAGGCTGAGGGACTGATAACCTCATTCTCCTACCTCTCCTTACGCCTTCCCTTTGTATTGGACTGATGATGCCACTGTGTGGCGAAGCGTTTTGCCTGATAAAGAATTCTATATGCTGCATAAGTGTCCTCAATCTCAACGTTGTCGGTTTTCAAACGCATTCATCAAAGTCCATTGGTCGCAGGAATATAATTGAATCTTGTTTCATAAAAAAAAGCAGTTTGACATAAATATGAAATATTTCCTTTGTTTATATAATTTAGATCCATTACTAATCAATAAATTTTGGAAGAATTATAATAATACACTGACAAATAATAATATTTTAAATTTTCTTGGGTAGAATAGTTTGTTAGCGAGTTGTGCAAAGGAACCGTCCAGTTGGGCCGGCGCGCGTCAGGTGTTTAACCGTTGTGGGATCTGATAGTGAGGTGTTTGGCCAGACCCCTTATATAGCTTCCTTGGATGCTTTACTTTCATAGTTCCTTGATAATGTGAGTAGTCACGAAAGCGCTTGGAATTTCTCTTTTCTTTCAGAGTGGTTGTTTTGCATATATATAATTATATAATAAAAATATATATATTATATAAAAATATAAAAATAAATTATATATATATATATATAATATATATGGTTACAGGAAAGTGGGTGCGGGAGGAAGAGCGATTGGGTGGAATGATGGTGAAAGGTAGAAAGGAAAAAAGTTGCATATGGAATTTTTTACAAAGTAAAGTGATGAAAGGGGGGAAATATAGGGAAAAAAAAAAGAAAAGGGTTTAAAAGGAGTGGTGAAGCAATGTAAAAAGAGACAAATAGAGAGTGGGTGAGGTTTATCAAAAAATTTTTGTTGAAAAAAAAAAAAAAGTTTTGGATTGAGATAACAATTAAAAGAAAGCCAAAAACAAATGGAATTTGTCAGTTAAAAATAGGAGAGGAGAGTTTTTTTAAATGGAGAGTTAGGGATTGGAAGATGGAGGAATTTTTTGGGGAAATTTGTTAAATGTTGAAAAGATGGGGAATGTATTTCGTGTATAGGGCAAGGAGGAACAACATCTTGGGGAGTGAGGAAGACCCAGTTGTGGTGGGGGGGAAGTTCGTGGGGGCAGTGGGTAAAATAAAGGGGGGGAAAGGCACCGGGTTTGGGAGGGATAAAGATAAAAGTTAAAAGCAGGGGGGGATAAGTTTTGGAGGGGTTGGTGCAATTATTTAAAAATGTATGGAGGGGGAAAGGTACCTGGGATTGTAAAGAGATGCAAAATTAAAAGGGGGATAAGTTGTTGATATACCGGCAAAGTGAGGGTAGAGTTATTATTGAAAAAATTTAAAGAGTAAGACGGGAATAAGCAGATAAACAAGGGAGGCTTTTAGAAAGGTAGGGGTGTGTGGCCCCAGGTGTTTACGGTGAAACAATAAGTAACGTATTTAAAAAGGCTAAAGGGGTCTTTGGGGCTTTATGGTTTTGGAAAAAGGCTATGACAGGGTGGTAGGGGGGGAAATGTGGCAGTTTTTGAGGGTTGGTGTAGGAGGTGGGTTACGGAAAGCAGGAGATTTTTTAAGAGGTGTGGGGCTCAAGTTATAGTTGTAGGAATGGGGGGAAATTATTTCCCCAAAAAAAAGTAGGCCTTAACAAGGATGGGAATGCACCGGTTTTTTTTAATATATTTTATGATGGGGTTGTAAGAGAAGTAAATGCGAGGGTTTGGCAAGAGGCGTGGATTTAAAAGAAAAAGAATCAACAAAGTGGGAGTTGTCACAGTTCCCTTTTTGCTGATGACACGTGCCTTGGGAGATTCTGAAGAAATTTGCAGAGATTGGTGGATGGATTTTGGTGGGGGTGTGCAAAAAAAAAATTGAAAGTGAATACGGGAAAGAGTAATTTATGGGGATAAAAAAAAGATGGGTGTAAAGATTGGATATCGATTGGGGGGAGAGAGTATGGAGGGGGTGAATGTTTCAGATTTTTTGGGAGTGGACGTGTCGGGGAGGGGTTTTTATGAAAGAGAGGGAATCATAGAATGATGGGGGGGAAAAGGGTGATGGTGCCTTATGAGTCTCTGGAGACAAAAATTTGCCTTGGGGCAAAGAGGGGAATGTATGAGAGTTAGTTTCCCAAATCTTTATATGGGTGTGAAGCATGGGTGTGAATGTTGCAGCGAGGAGAAGGCTGGAGGCAGGGAGTGTCATGTCTGGAGCAACGTGGTGGTGTGAATATAATCAAAATTCGTATTTTGGGAAGTTAGGAGGGGTAGGGGTTTAAAAAAACGTTGTCCAAGGCTGGGGAAGGGGTTGTTGAGGGGGTTCGGACTGTGGAAAAATGGAGCGAAACAGAATAACTTAAGAGTGTATCAGTCTGTAGGGGAAAGGAAAAGGCGGGTAGGGTGGGGCCTAGGAAAGGTTGGGGGGAGGGGTTAAAGGAGGTTTTGTGTCGAGGGGCTTGGACTTCAGCAGGATGCGTGAGCGTGTTTGATGGGAGTGAATGGAGAAAAAGGTTTTTTAATACTTGACGTCTGTTGGAGTGTGAGCAAAGTAACATTTTATAAAGGGGGTTCGGGGGGAAACCCGGCAGGCCGGACTTGAGCCCCGGAGATGGGAAGTACAGTGCCGAACTCTGAAGGGAGGGGTGTTAATGTTGCGTTTAAAAACGTATGTAAAGCCCCCTTCGGAAGACAGGATGGAGTGAATGGGGGTAAAAGTTTTTTTTTTTGGGGCCCCCCTCCCTTGGTGGAATGGGCCAGTGTATAATAAAAAAAAAAAAAAAATAAATATTATATATATTATATATATATATATATAAATTATATTTTATATATATTATATATATATAATATATATATGTCGCAGTATCTAACGTGAAATTTTTTTTCTCAAACCCAATTTTTAAAAAAAACATTAGAAAAAGCTTGGGGTTGGGCTTTTTTATACTTAAAATTTTTCATACTTGCATTTAAAAACCCCTCCTACCCCATAGGGGGAGTAGGGGATGATGGTAGGGGGGGGTTGGCCCGAGGTGCACCGTGGACGGGACCCTACGCTACTCTGAGCCCTCTGCCCTGCTTCGGTTGCTCCCTTGAAACATTGCACAGCTCCTGATGAGCCGAGAAGTGTGAAAGTATTTGGCTTAAATTTCCCCCCCCCTTCCCACCGGGCCTTGTCCGCAATATAATATTATATATAATAATATATATATATATTAATATATATATATTTATTATATTATGTCTGCCGAATATGAAAAAACTGGTCAGTAGCAAGAACTCTTTTAAAATTAAGCCCGTTCAAAATTTTCTCTTATAGTTTAAAGATTATTTTTTTTCTTTAAATTTAAGTAAAAAATTTTTAATTTTGCACCAAAAGAATTTTAAGAAAATTTCCTAACCTTATTAAAAAAAGAAAATTTTTTTTTAGCCAAACCCAATAAAATTTTTTCAGTTTTGTTTACTTTAAATTTTTAATACTAAAAAAAGTCTGAAATATTTTTTTTTTTTCGTTGGGTTCAGAAGATTTTGGCGAAATTATTGCATACAAAAATTTTTGTTGTCCTATAGGCAAGATGAGCGTTGCTTTTTAAGCCAAGATCGCAATTCTCCCTTTTGGGCACGACATTTTAATATATTATATTATATAATATTATTTAATATAATATATAAAATTTAAATATATATATAATATATATATATATATAAAGTAGGGTTTATATGGGTTATTTTTAAGGCCCCAAACACACAGTTAACTCAGAGGGGGGAGGCAGTAACGCTGTTTGGTCAGAGGTTTCACACAGGGGGGGCGCGCAAGAGGTGATAATCAGCTGTACCTATTCAACGGTCGTGTATGATGTGGGAAAACGACGGGGAAGGGGAGGCAGGGAAGGAAAGGTCCCTGAGGGGGGGTGTTTATGGTTTGGTCAGCTGAGTCCCAAAGAATATGGGAAAAGGCTGGGTCGGTATTGCCAGAGTTGTTGAGGGAAGAGGGTGTTTGGGGAGTAAAAGTGCAGGTAATGTGTTTCTGGGGTGAGGTAAGAGTGGATACATTTGTAGTTGGGGGGGGGGGGGTGGGGGGGAGCCTGTGGGTGTGGGGAGGGGGTGGAGGGGGGGCCGTGTGGGGTGGGGGGGGGTGGAGGGACCAAATGGTGGGGGAGGGGGGGGGAGGGGGGCCTGTTTGGGGTGGGGAGGGGGGGGGGAGCCTGGTGGGGTGGGAGGGGGGTTGGGGGAGCCTGAGTGGGTTTTGGGGGGGGGTTGAGGGGGGCCCTGTGGGGTGGGGAGATGGCAGGCAAATGATGATGGGGTCTGGCAATATCATACAGCCAGCTTTTCATCGGCAAACATTTCCGACTTCACACGAAAAAACAAGCGCACGTAAAACTAATAAAAATAGCTTGTTATAATTTTACTTTTATTTTGTATAATTCTCGTGTTTACGATATCAAGAACCAGTGGGCCTTCACAGACACTCCCCGCCAGTGGCCCTTCCAACACTTTTGCCAGTGGGACCTTCACAAAACACTCCGCCATGCACCTTCAAGACACCCCGCCAGGGGCACCTTTACAGACATTCGCCCGTGGCACCTTCACAACACTCCGCCCGTGGGACCTTACAGACACTTTGCCCTGGCACCTTTACAGACACTCCCGCCAGTGCACCTCCAGACATCCTCCCTGGGGCCTTCACAGACACTCCCGCCAGGGAAACCTTTTACCCACTTCTGCCAGTGGCACCTTCACAGACACTCCCCCCATGGCACCTTTACAGCCCCTTTGCCTTTGGGACCTTTACAGACCTTCTGCCATGGGACCTTCACAGACCTCCTGCCCGTGGGACCTTCCAGACACTCCGCCTGGACCTTCACAGACACTCCTGCCAGTGGCACCTTCCAACATCCCGCCGTGGGACCCTTTACAGCACTCCGCCCGTGGGACCTTCACAGACACTCCCCGCCAGTGGGCCTTTACAACACTCCCCGCCAGGGCACCTTCACAGACACTCCGCCAGTGGCACCTTCACGACACTCCCGCCATGGCCCTTCACAGACACTCCTGCCGTGGGGGACCTTCACGACACTCCGCCAGTGGGACCTTCACAGACCTCCTGCCAGTGGCACCTTACGACACTCCTGCCAGGGCGCCTTCAAGACACTCCCGCCAGTGGCGCCTTCACAACCTCCCCGTGGCGCCTTCCAACACTCCCGCCAGTGGCCCCTTCACAACATCCTCCTGGCACCTTTACAACCTCCCGCCCGTGGCGCCTTCACGCACCCTGCCAGTGCCCCCTTCACAGACACTCCTGCCAGGGCACCTTCACAGACACTCCCCCAGTGGCGCCTTTACAGACATCCGCCATGGGACCTTCACAGACACTCCTGCCAGTGGCGCCTTCACAGAACTCCCGCCCGGGCACCCCCACGACATCCCGCCAGTGGCACCTTCACGAACCCCGCCAGTGGGACCTTTACAGAACTCCCCCCCCCGTGGGCACCTTCACACTCCCCGCCAGTGGCACCCCTTCAAGACACCCTGCCAGTGGCACCCTTTCCGAACTCCCGCCGTGGGACCTTCACAGACACTCCCCCAGTGGCAACCTTTCAAAGACACTCCCCCGCCAATGGCACCCTTTACAGACACTCCCGGTGGCAAACCCTTTACAGCACTCCCCCGGGGCACCTTCACAGACACCCTGCCCGTGGGACCTTCAAGACCTCCCGCCAGTGGCACCTTTACAGACACTCCTGCCCGTGGGACCTTTAAAAACACTCCTGCCAGTGGGACCTTCACAGACACTCCCGCCAGGGGCGCCTTCCAGACACTCCCGCCAGTGGGGACCTTTACAGACACTCCTGCCGTGGCACCTTCACAGCACTCCTGCCAGTGGCACCTTACAGACACTCTCCAGTGGGCCCCTTTACAGCACTCCTGCCCGGGGCACCCTTCACAGACACTCCTGCCCGTGGCACCTTTACAACACTCCTGCCTGGCACCCTTTCCCGACACCCCCGCCAGTGCCCTTCACAACACTCCTGCCAGTGGGCCCCTTTACAGACCCCTGCCATGGCACCTTCACAACACTCCTGCCCGTGGCACTTCACAGACACTCCTGCCAGTGGCACCTTCCAGACACTCCGCCATGGCACCTTCACAGACATCCGCCAGTGCACCTTCACAGACACTCCTGCCAGTGGGGCCTTTTCACGACACTCCGCCCGGGCACCTTTTACAGACATTCCCGCCATGGCTCCTTTTCCCGACACTCCCGCCAGGGCGCCTTCACAGAACTCCTGCCAGTGGCACCTTCACAGACACTCCTGCCGTGGCGCCCCTTTAAGACACTCCTCCAGGGCACCTTCACAAAATTCCTGCCGTGGGACCTTCCAGACCTCCCCCCAGTGGCGCCTTCACAGACATCCTGCCGTGGCACCTTTACAACTTCCTGCCAGTGGCTCCTTCACAAACCTCCCGCCTGGGGTCCTCACAGCACTCCCCCCAGGGCCCTTTACAGACACTCCTGCCAGTGGCGCCCCTTCACACACTCCCCGCCAGGGCACCTTTAAGAATTCCCGCCCGTGGGACCTTCACGACACTCCTGCCGTGGGGCCCCTTTACAACCCTGCCAGTGGACCCTTTACAGACATTCCTGCCATGGGGACCTTCACAAAACACCCCCCCAGGCGCCCTTTACAGACATCCCCCAGTGGCGCCTTTACGACACTCCCGCCAGGGGCACCCCAGACACCCTGCCAAGGGACCTTCCAAACACCCCGCCAGTGGCGCCTTCACAACACTCCCGC
This sequence comes from Cherax quadricarinatus, assembly GCF_026875155.1. Taxonomy (NCBI): domain Eukaryota; kingdom Metazoa; phylum Arthropoda; class Malacostraca; order Decapoda; family Parastacidae; genus Cherax; species Cherax quadricarinatus. The sequence continues at coordinate 40,964,297 of NC_069419.1, read as the reverse complement.
CAGTGGGGCCCTTCACAACACTCCCGCCAGTGGCCCTTCACAGACCTCCCGCCAGTGGGGCCCTTCACGACACTCCCTCCAGTGCGCCTTCACAACAAATCCCGCCGGGGCCTTCACGACACTCCCGCCAGTCGCCTTTACAGACACCCTGCCAGTGGCGCCTTCACGACAGTCTGCCAGTGGCCCTTCACAGACACTCCCGCCCGTGGGGCCTTCACGACACTCCTGCCAGGGCGCCCCCAAGACTTCCCGCCCGTGGGCCTTCACAGACACCCCTGCCAGTGGCGCCTTCACGACACTCTGCCGGGCGCCTTCACAAAACCCTGCCAGTGGCGCCTTCCAGACACTTTCCCCCCCAGTGGCGCCTTCACAGACACTCCCGCCAGTGGCGCCTTCCCCCGCACTCCCGCCATGGGGCCTTCCAACACTCCCGCATGGCGCCTTTTACAGACATCCCGCCAGTGGCGCCTTCACAGACACTCCCCCCATGGCGCCTTCACAGAACTCCCGCCCGTGGTGCCTTACAGACACCCCCAGTGGCGCCTTTACATGGGCCCCCCCCGTGGGGCCTTCACAGACACCCCCCCATGGCGCCTTCACGCACCCCGCCAGTGGGCCTTCACAGACACTCCCCCAGTGGCGCCTTCACAGACATCCTGCCCGTGGCGCCTTTTTACAGAAAATCCTGCCTGGGCACCTTCACAGACATTCCTGCCAGTGGACCTTTTACAAAAATCCGAGGGGGGCCCCTTTACAGACACTCCGCCATGGCCCTTCACAGAACCCGCCAGTGGCACCTTTACAGACACTCCTGCCATGGGACCTTCACAGACCCCTGCCAGTGGGCCTTCACAACAATCCTGCCAGTGGCACCCTTTACAACACCCTGCCAGGGCACCATCACGACCTCCGCCAGTGGCACCCTTTACAGACTTCCTCCGTGGCACCTTTACAGACCTCCTGCCAGTGGCCCTTACAGACAATCCTGCCCTGGGCCCCCCACAACTTCCCGCCAGTAAAACCCCCTTTACAGACATTCCTGCCATGGGACCTTCACAACACTCCGCCATGGACCTTCACAGACATTCCTGCCAGTGGCACTTCACGACATTCCTGCCCCTGGCACCTTCACAGACACTCCGCCGTGGACCTTCACAGACACTCCTCCGTGGCAACCTTCACAACATTCCGCCAGTGGACCTTTACAGCACTCCTGCCCTACACCTTTACAGACACTCCTGGCGGGCCCTTCACAACATCCTGCCAGTGGCACCTTCACAACACCCTCCCGTGGCACCTTACAGACATTTCCCGCCATGCACCTTCACAGACACTCCTGCCGGGCCCTTCCAACACTCCGCCGTGGCCCCTTTACAGACATTCCTGCCATGGCACCTTCACAGACACTCCGCCCTGGCACCTTCAAGACACTCCTGCCAGTGGGAACCTTTACAGACATTCCTGCCATGGCCCCTTCACAGACACTCCTGCCAGTGGGACCCTTTACAGACACTCCTGCCAGTGGCCCTTCACAGGCATTCCCCCAGTGGACCTTTACAGACACTCCTGCCGTGGGACCTTTACAGACACTCCTGCCAGTGGCACCTTTTACAGACTTCCCGCCATGGACCTTCACAGACATCCGCCATGGGCCCCTTTACAACACTCCCCGCCAGTGGCACCTTCACAGACATTTCCCGCCAGGCACCTTACAAACCCCTGCCTGGGACCTTCACAGACACCCGCCATGGCACCTTCACAGACATTCCCGCCAGTGGGACCTTCAAGACACCCGCCCGTGGCACCTTTTACAGACACTCCGCCATAGCACCTTTTAAAACACTCCTGCCCTTCACCTTCAAAGACACCCTGCCATAGCACCCTTTACGACACTCCTGCCATGCACCTTTACAGACACTCCTGCCAGCGCACCTTCACAACCCCTGCCGTAGCACCTTCACGACACTCCTGCCTCACTCCAGACACTCCTGCCACGCACCTCACAGACATCCGCCAGTAGCACCTTTCCCGACACTCCTGCCCGTGCACCCTTTACAGACACCCTCCAGTGGGCCCTTCACAGACATCCTCGACACACACCTTTGTGCTGTCCTTTTTAACATAGTCCCTATCATAATGGGGCTATTTTTTTTTGCTAATTCTTAAGTTATATTCTCTCATGAAATTTTTTTTTGCGTCAAGTAAAGAAAAACTGCTACTTTGATTTTGAGAATTGGAATGGGAAAAGAGGACTCGTCAATCATCAAACTAAATCCCCCAAAATCAGTAAGTCTATCGCCGCCAGAGATAGCTTATAATTATTTGGGAACAGGTCACAAAGGAGGTTGGGAAGGTGGGGTGAGGCAGTGGGGGGCCAACGAGGAAAGGGATACACCAGTCAAGTCACCCTGGGGCCCTGACGACGATGATGAAAAAAAGGGATACCCACCGGGGGTATTCCGGGATCAACGCCCCCCGGCCCGGTCCCGACCCGGCCTCCCCTTGGGTCAGTTGATTAAAAAAGCTGTTACTGCTGACCTACCGTATCCAACGTACAACCGCGCCCGGGTGAACCGGCACTGATTTTAGGTATCGTCCAATCCTCTGAAAACAACCAGGGGTCATGGTAGTTCCCCTTTTGGTGGGGGGAGGGTGTTGAACAGTCTTGGTTGCCAGCACTTTTTGTATTTTTTTGTGTTTCTGTGTGCAGATAGGGACCAGTCCTTTTTTGGGTTTTTTCCAGGTGTAAATTATGATCACTCTCTAGCCTCGCTCCAGTGAGTACAAGTCAAGGCTTCCCAAACGTTCCCAGTTTAAGGTTTTGACGGGCTTATATGGCGTAAAGGTTCTCTGTACTCCCTTTTTTGATCTGCGATTTACCTGCCTTGAATGGAGATGTTAAAGTACAGCAATATTCCAGCCTAGAGAGAAAATGGATTTAGAAAGGTCATTGCTTTGGGATCACTTCTTTGAATGTTCTCATTATCCACATATCATTTTCCTCGCGATGGAAACTGGCACTGTTGAAGGTGGGGCCCAAAAGAGGTAAATTTAGTGTATGGGAAGGGAATGACACATGGGGGGTGATGGTTTTGATGACGGGGGTTGTGGTGACTGTTTATTTGTGATTCTAACTCGCCTATCCAAGAGAACCGGAAAAAAAATAATTTTAATAATAAACTACTAAGAAAAACACGGGGTTTAAATAAAGATAATTATACACTGAATGTGATCGAACTTTTTAAATTTGTCAGTCAATTTTAAATGTTCATGATATAGAAAAAAAATTTAACAATTCGTTAAAAAACGATTCGATTCACAGCACCTTGGTGGGTTTCTGTCTACGACTACTGACCGCCGGTAAACTTTCTCATAACTTTTGTCTACAAGCCTACACGACCGCACGGGGAACTTTTTTCCCTAACTTCTGTCTAAAGCCTACACGACCCCGGGAAACTTTCTCAGAACTTTTGTTCAACCTACACGACCGCCGGTAGAACTTTCCAGTAAACTTCTGTCTAAAGCCTACACGACCGCACGGTAGAACTTTCTCAGGAACTTCTGTCTACAAGCCTACACGACCGCACGGTAGAACTTTCTCAGTAACTTCTGTCTACAAGCCTACATGACCGCACGGTAGAACTTTCTCAGTAACTTCTGTCTACAAGCCTACACGACCGCACGGTAGAACTTTCTCAGGAACTTCTGTCTACAAGCCTACACGACCGCACGGTAGAACTTTCTCAGTAACTTCTGTCTACAAACCTACACGACCGCACGGTAGAACTTTCTCAGTAACTTCTGTCTACAAACCTACAAGTTCACACATACCTGGAGGTTACCTGGAGGTTATTCCGGGGATCAACGCCCCCGCGGCCCGGTCCATGACCAGGCCTCCCGATGGATCAGGGCCTGATCAACTAGGCTGTTACTGCTGGCCGCACGCAGTCCGACGTACGAGCCACAGCCCGGCTGATCCGGCACTGACTTTAGGTATCTGTCCAGCTCTCTCTTGAAGGCAGCCAGGGCTTTATTGGCAATTCCCCTAATGCTTGATGGGAGGCTGTTGAACAGTTTTGGGCCCCGGACACTTATGGTGTTTTCTCTTAGTGTACCAATGGCGCCCCACTTTTTATTGGCGGCATTTTGCATCGCCTCCCCCAGTCTTTTACTTTCGAGGGAGTGATTTCTGTGTGCAGATTTGGGACCTTTCCCTTTCCCAAGATTTCCAAGTGTAGATTATGATATATCTCTCCCTCCTGCGTTCCAACGAGTACAAGTCAAGTGCTTCCAAGCGTTCCCAGTAGTTAAGGTGCTTGACAGAACTTATACGTGCATTTAAAGGATCCTGTACACTCTCTAGATCTGCGTTTTTCACCTGCTTTGTTGGAGATGTTAATGTAACAGCATTTTCCAGCCTAGAGAGAACAAGTGTTTGAAAAGGATCATCATGGGCTTGGCATCTCTCGTTTTGAAATTCTCATTATCCATCCTATCATTTTCTTTGCACGTGCGATCGGGGCACTGTTGTGATCCTTGAAAGTGAATCCTCAGACATTACTACTCCCAGGTCCCTTACATTATTTTTTCCCCGCTCTATTGTATGGCCAGAGTCAGTAGTATACTCTGTTCTAGTTATTATCCCCCTCCAGTTTTCCATAACGGAGTAGTTGGAATTTGTCCTCATTGAACATCATATTGTTTACCGTTGCCCACTGGAAAACTTTGTTTATATCTTCTTGGAGGTTAACCGCGTCCTCAGCAGATGACAGCCTCATGCAGATCCAATTTATCATCCGCAAAGGATGTTTACAGTGCTGGGGGTGTTATCTCTGTTTATGTCGATTTTGAGGAAAAGGGAATAAGATGGGGGCGAGTACCTGTGCCTTGTGGAACAGAGCTCTTCACTATGGCAGCCTCCGATTTAACTCTGTTGCCCCACTACTCTTTGTGTTCGATTTGTTAGGAAGTTGAAGATCCATCTCCCCACTTTCGCCCAGTTTTTCCTTTAGCACTATTTTATGGGCTATTACGCCATGATCGCATTTGTCAAATGCTTTGCAAAGTCTGTGTATATTACATCTGCATTCAAAATTTTCTTCCAGTGCATCCAAAGGGCCATGTCATAGTGATCCAGTATTTTGTGAGAGGCAGGAGCGACCTGCCCTGAACCCATGTTGCCCTGGTTTGTGCAGATTTTGGGAATCCAGGTGATTTGCAATCCTGCTTCTTAGCACTCTTTCAAAGATTTTTATGATGTGGGACGTCAGAGCTTTTTGGTTTTATAGTCTTAGCTAATGCTTTGCTGCCAAACCTTTATGGAGCGGGGCTATATCCGTTTTTTTTAAGTGACTGTGGAATTTCACCCATGTCCAACTCCTCCTCCATAGTGTACTTAGGGCACGCGAGAGGGGTTTCTTGGGAGTTCTTAATGAAAACAGAGTTCCACGAGTCTGGGCCCGGGGCTGAGTGCATAGGCATGTTTTTCAATGGCTTTTTCGAAAGCTATCGGAGTTAGGGTAATGTCGGAAATCTGGCATACATTTATGGAGTTTGGGGGCTCATTCATGAAGAAATCATTTGGGGTCGTCGATCCTCAGACCGATTAGTGGTTCACTAAAAAACAGAGTCGTACTGGGAATTTTAATATTTCACTCATTTCCTTGTTGTCGTCTGTGTAAGTCCCATCCTGTCTGAGTAAGGGCCCGATACTAGATGTGGTATTTGCCTTGTTTTTGGCATAAAGAAAAGAAATATTTTGAACTTCTTTCAATTTCACTAATAGCTTTAAGCTCCTCCTGCCTCTCCTGGTTCCTGTAAGAGTCATTTAGCTTAAGTTCGAAAAGTTTCCACTTCCCTGGTCAGCGCCTCCTTTTCGTGTATCAGATATTCCCTCACTCCTGAGGAGCTCATGACTCTTCGTCGTCTTCTGTAGAGGGAGCGTCTTTTTCCTCTCCATTTACTCCTGCTCTTCTTCTTTCTTAGGGGAATATGCCTAGAACATGCTTCGGCTACCAGGAAGTTTATCCTTTCAAGGCACAGGTTTGGATCCATGTCATTTAAGACATCTTCCCAACATGTTTCGTTTAGGACATGGTTTACCTGGTCCCGTTGATGTTCTTGTTTTTGAAATTGTATTTTGTGAAGACACCTTCACAGGTACATGCATTCTGCTGTTCAGGACCCCTATGCATGTACGTCTGGGCTTCGATTAGATTGTGATCGAATTAGTTGTTTTTGATATTCTTATGTCTCTTATCAGGGCCTCATTATTTGTGAAGATAAGGTCAATTTTGTTTTCTAGTCTTGTTGGCTCCACTTCTGCTGGCTTAAGGTGGGGTTTTTCGCAGAAAACTTAGTAGCTCATGTGGTGTGACCTTTCATCTGCGCTACCTCCGGGATTGTTTCAGCTTTTAAACATTATTTGCTACATTCTTCCATTTTGTAGCCTTAGGTTGAAATCACCCAAACAGTAAGATGTTTGGGGATGGAGCTGGAAGGTTTCCAAACAGTAATCGATTTTCAGTAGCTGTTCCTTGAAATGTTGGGGGGTTGCATCTGGTGGCTTAAATACAACCACAATGACTAGGTTTTGGTTCTCGATCTTTATTGATAGAACTTCAACTACCTCAATTTTTGGTGTTCAGCAACTCCTGCAGATAAGGGACTCTTTGACATACAGGCCAACCCCCCCCCCCCTTGTATACAGAGTATACAGAAAACTTACAATGTGCTTTCAGAAGTATATATAATATATATATATATAATATAATATATATCGTGCCGAATAGGTAAAACTTGCAATTTTGGCTTAAATAGCAACGCTCTTCTTGCCGAATAAGGCAAGCAAAAATTTGTGCATTCAATTTCGCAGAAATCATTCTGAACCTAAAGAAAAAAATATATTTCATTGTGTTTGTTTATTATTAAATTATTGTAAACTTACCTAAAATATATTTAGTTGCATTAGAGTAAATTAAATTGCGCTTGTTTTAATAAGGTTAGGTAAGTTTTCTAAGGTTCTTTTGGTAGAAAATTATAATTTTTTTCAATAACATAAATGAAAAAATACATCTTTAAACGTATAAGAGAAAATTTTAGAAAAGACTTAATTTTAAATGAGTACTTGCTAATTGACCAATTTTACCTATTCGGCACAAATATATATATATATATATAAATATATATATATATATATATAAATATATATATAAAATATAAAAATATATATATATATATAATATATATATAAAATATATATATATAAACAATTATTAATACAGAACTTATTTTATTTAAAGACGTGGATAAGCCAGCGGAAGGCCTCGGTCAGATGACCAAAAGCAAAACCTCAAGCACTGGGAATTGCAGGCTCTACGCTATGTCTCCTCAGTGATTACCTTCATGGTACATCTCTAAGTGTAGTTCTCAATGGAACGGAATCAGCAAGACATCCTATTGGGGCAAGTGTTCCACAAGGAAGCGTGCTGGGACCATTATGGAATGTCTACTTCAACGACCTTCTTCATCTCATCCCAGAATCACATGCATATGCAGATGACTGTACACTGACATTCACTTATCCAAGAGAAGAAATGCCAGCTGCTCTAAGCTACATCAATCACCAGCTAAGAGCTAAATCAGCTTGGGGAAATAGATGGCAAGTAACATTTGCACCTGAGAAAACGCAAATGGTGATCGCCTCTAGTCACCATGATGGTAATGCTGGTGCAGTAGTAAGGATGAATGGGAGGGTGTTGGCACCTGGGGAAGAAGTTGATATCCTTGGGGTGAAATTTGACTCCAAACTACCATGAAGAACCATGTTGTACATCTTGCAAACAAGGCCCGCCAGGAAGCTACAGCACTTCGCCGTATCTCGCATCTCCTTGACAGTAGGGGTTTGCAAGATTCTCTACGAGGCACAAGTACGCTCACACCTTGAGTATGCTCCACTTTCTTGGTTTGCCTGCCCCCCCCTCATCTGCGACTGCTTGACAAAGTGGAAACAGAGCAAGACGTCTCATCTCTCGCGGGACCCATCCTGGATAGATCTGTCATTTCAGCAGAGCCTTCAACACAGGGGGAATGTGGGCGGCCTTACTGTTATGCACAAGGCCAATATTGTCAAATACCACACTTGGATCCGCTTCGAGGACAGCGTGAAAAAAGCTTTTATGCCACAAGACGGACAGAAAGCAGCAACTTCACTCTGGCTGTACCTTCTCCAGAACATCACTCCATCTGAATCATATATACCCGGGATGACTCGAGTATGGAACACATTCGTAACAGCATAATGATGTCAACGAGATAAAGTCAGTTGATCAGATGAAAATGCTGGCCCACAGATGGCTCCAACTTCATCCTGTTCCCTACTTATATGTCTCATAACAATAAAAATGCTTTCAAATGAGCTGATGTAGGTAACAGCTCTTAGCTTGTCAATAAACTTAGGAATCCTTAACCTATAAATAGCTTGTCAATAAAACTAGGGATCCTTAACCTTGTCAAACCCTGTGTAAAAAAAAAAAAAAAAAGCTTCAGTGGCCTGGGTCAGGAAAAATTTTTCCTGTTTCCTGACGAATCTTACGAAACTGCAGAAAACCTTACGACTGATTATTATTTAATATGACTGTGAAACAAGCTGAACTCTCTTAATTTTTTTCAAAATTTTATCTTTAAGTTTCGATAGACATTACGTGAATTATTATATTTTGCAGAAGATATAACTAAGCAACCAGGACTAACCTAGAAATTAAGTAACATTATAACTTAAGGCTACCGGACTATCACATTCACATACTAATGTTCACAATGATGTTTTAAGAAATAAAGAAAAATGAATATACTCTCAGGTTGTTTTGGCAAAACTTGTTGAAGATTAAAGTCCGAAAATAGACGAAATAGATGAAAATACTCCTCAGGCAAGCTGGACCTCTAACTTCCACTTCTGAGAAGACTCATGTCAAACGCTGCGGTGTTTTACCCAGAAATTTCTCAGAGGATAATAGGATTAATTGTGCAATCTTATATTGGCACATAAAGAAAGTGATGGACCCAGGTGAAGTTATGTACACCTCTGGAGTACCTATGTACACCTCTGGAGTACCTATGTACACCTCTGGAGTACCTAATACACACAAGCGCTTATGGAAGTTTTTACAGTGTGTAAAATAATAGTTTACGTAATATCACTGTGGTATCAAGTGTGGGTATCGGTATCATGTAGAGTACCAGGATAAGATTGTCATGGTAGATAATATCACGTGTCACTAATACTTCAGCAGTGATATACCACATCTCACACATCATCAATATACGTATTTAATAAACCAAATACATAATTATAAATATCCTGCAATACGGGTTTAGCGGTTATTTTTATTATGACATATTCCGCTCCTATCAATTTACGGATCTCGGTTCGACCCCTCGTCTACCCTTCTGTTTATCCATTGACTGTTGTTTATTACAACTGTATTTAAGTGTGTGCATAAAATATATATATATATATATATATATATATATATATATATATATATATATATATATATATATATATATATAATATATATATATATATATATATGCAAAACAACCACTGTGAAAGAATAGAGAAATTCCAAGCGCTTTCGTGACTACTCACATTATCAAGGAACAATAAAAGTAATGCATCAAAGGAAGGCATATAAAGGGTCTAGCCCACACCTCACTATCACATCCCACAACAAAGCAACACCTGACGCACGACTCATAAGAAAGGGAACACTGCAGCAGGTCCGCTGGCCCAACTGTGATAGTGATAGTGAGGTGTGGTGTAGACCCTTTATATGCCTTCCTTTGATGCATTAATTTTATTGTTCCTTGATAATGTGAGTAGTCACGAAAGCGCTTGGAATTTCTCTATTCTTTCGCAGTGGTTATATATATATAAATATATATATATATATATATATATATATATATATATATATATATAATATATATATATATATATATATATATATATATATATATATATATATATTTTTTTTTTTTTTTTTCAACAAACCGGCCGTATCCCACCAAGGCAGGGTGGCCCAAAAAGAAAAACGAAAGTTTCTCTTTTTAAATTTAGTAATTTATACGGGAGAAGGGTTACTAGCCCCTTGCTCCTGGCATTTTAGTCGCCTCTTACAACACGCATGGCTTACGGAGGAAGAATTCTGTTCCACTTCCCCATGGAGTTAAGAGGAAATAAACAACAACAAGAACTAGAAAGAAAATAGAAGAAACCCAGAGGGATGTGTATATATACATATATATGCTTGTACAATGCATGTGTAGTGTGACCTAAGTGTAAGTAGAAGTAGCAAGACGTACCTGAAATCTTGCATGTTTATGAGACAGAAAAAAAGGACACCAGCAATCCTACCATCATGTAAAACAATTACAGGCTTTCGTTTTACACTCACTTGGCAGGACGGTAGTACCTCCCTGGGTGGTTGCTGTCTACCAACCTACTACCTAGATATATGATATATATATATATATATATATATATATATATATATATATAATATATATAAATATATATATATATATATATATATATATATAAGGGAGGTACCACCTCTAGAACTGTCATGGGGACCCTCATCCTCAGAGAAAAGAATAAACTTGCTTCAGGGAAAACTCAAGATTCTCCCTGAAGCTGTTTGAGAATTTTCTCCTACCACCCCCTATATTATGTATATATATTTATTTAAAGACAAAATACATCGACGAAACATTCACAAAAAATATGATACAAAGTAAAACAACATGGGTAACTCAGAGCTACATCTCGAATACTTCGCCCAGCTCCCCTGCGGTGGGCCGCGTGCCCAGAATGCTGCAGGCATTTCCTCTCTGGATCGCAACACTGAGTCTCTGAAAGAGAAGCTGGTCGCCCTGTGGTCCTTGGTTTCTGTGATGAGTTTTTCACCCGAATATGAAAAACTGGTAAATTAGCAAGAACTCTTTAAAAAATTTAAAAGGCCCCTTTCTAAAATTTTCTTTTAAATATGTTTAAAGATAAAATTTTTTTCATTAATGTTAAAAAAAAATTTTTTAAATTTTTGGGCAGGAAAAGAATCTAGAAAACTTACCAAAACCTTTTATAACAAGAGAATTTTTTTTTAGCCTAACAAAACTAAATAAAATTTTAGATTTTTTTACAATAATTTAATACTAAACAAACACAGTGGAAAAAACTTTTTTTTTTTCTTTTGGGTTTTCAGAATGTTTTTGGCGAAATTATTGAAATACAAAAAATTTTTCATTTGTCCTTTTAATGGCAAGATGAGCATTGTTTATTTAAGCCAAGATCGCAAGTTCTGCCTTTTCGGCACGACTATATATATATATATATATAAAATATATATATATATATAATAATATATATATATAAATATATATATATATCGGGAAATCGTAATAAACAAAATTTGCAAAAAAACCCCATACCACGGGCGGGAATTAAAAAAACCCCCGGTCAGAAATTCTCAAAACTCCAGACCGTCGCGTTAGCTACTGGCAACCTACCCACATAAGTTTAGCCCCAACTGGGTTTAATTTCAAAACCAAAAGGAAAGGGTTTTAAGGTCCCAATGCAAACCTTCCTAGGGTGTAGAAATAATCCCTATTTGGGAAACGAATCTTATTGTGGCTAACTGGTCCAGGGGCCCTAACGCGATGGTCGGAGTTCAAAGCCCTCTTTTACCGCGGGTTAAAATCCCCCCGGGTAGGGTTATTTCGTGCCGAATAGGCAGAACTTGCGATTTTGGGCCTTAAATAGAAACGTTTCATTTTTGCCAAAATAGGAAAAATGAAAATTTGTGATACAATAATTTCCCCCAAAATCATTCTGAACCTAACGAAAAAATGTTTTTCCCCGGGTGTTTTTTAGTAAAAAAATTTTGTAAAAAAATTTTTCCCCAAAAAATATTTTTTATTTGGGTTGGGCTAAAATAAATTTTTTTTTGTTATAAAAAAGGTTGGGTAATTTTTTCTAATTTTCCTTTTGGTGCAAAATTAAAAATTTTTACATCAAAAACCAATAAAAAAAATTTAATTTTTAAAACGATAAGAGAAATTTTTAAAAAGGACTTAATTTTAATGATTTCTTGCTAACTGAACCATTTTCCATATTCGAAACGACAGTTTTATAAATATATATATAATATATAAAAATATATATATATATATATAAAATTTATATATATAAATTTTTACACACAACACAACGAAAACCAACACACAAAAGGTGAGTAAAACCCACTAACCCAGGTTTCACAAAAAAAAAACGTGTGTGCTTTTTGGGTGGTTTACAAAAACCAAATTTGTACCCCCCCAAACCCCTAATTGTGGTTGCGGGGGTTTTCGAGACTCAGTTTCCTGGCCCCGCCTCTTCCTGATCGCAAACTGGACCCCTCTCTCCCTTCCGGGACTTTGTCAAAACCTTTTTCTTAAAACAGAAAGGGTTTCCTGCCCCACTACTTCACTTGCTACCCCCCTTTTTCCCCACTTCCTGAAAAACCCTCAAATAAACCTAAAAGAAATACTTTTTAACGCCCCCTTGTGACTCGTCTGAGTTTTTCAGCTTCCAGTTGTGACCCCTTGTCCCTGGGGCCCCCTCTCTGGAAAAATCCTATCTCTGCCCAAACCTTTTGCCCTATTTTTCCGCATATCTTGATTCGTTATCAGTCTCCCCGCCCCTTCTGTCCCCCAAATTTCCCGTCAGTCCGTTTTCCCCTTTAAACCTTTCCTCTACGACAGTCCCTTGACCTCTGGGCAAAGCCTTTTTGGGCAAACCTTTGTACTTTCCTAACTTCTTGACGTGTTTTAGGGGTTTGTTTTGTTGTGTGTGTGTATTCACCAACAGTGGTTGAAGGGGTCGATTCAAAAGCTCTGGCCCACCCCTCTTCGCGGGTCACAACAGGTCCACTCCCCTATCAAACCTTTCTTTTTAAAAACTGGGGAGGGAATTCCCAAACCCTTTAAAATTCCCCAACCTCCAGACTGTTCATTTTCCTACAATCCCTAAACCCTAAAAAAATAATCCCCTAACAAGACATGAATCATTTTGAATTTTCACTCACCCCCACACAAACCCCTCTCACCCCCCAAAAACCACCCCTCTCACCCCCACTATCCCTCACTCCCCCCCCCAAAAACACCACCCCCCCCTTCACCCAAAACACTACCCCCCCCACCCCCCAAAAACCCCCCCTCTCCCCCCCACACTCCCCCCTTCACTCCCCCCCCCACACTACCCTTCTCACCCCCACACTACCCCCTCTCACCCCCACACCACCCCCCCCCCTCCCCCTCCCCCCCCCACACTACCCCCTCCCCCCCCCAACACTCCCCCCTTCACCAACACACCCCCCTTTCTCACCCGTATACTACCCCTCCACCCCCAAAAAACTACCCTTCTCATCCCCCACACAAACCCCTTTTCACTCACCCCCACCCCTACCCCTCTCACTCGCCCCCCACACTACCCCTCTCACCCCCACACAAACCCTCTCACCCCCACACTACCCCCCCTTAAACTCCCCCCCCCCCAAAATACCCCTCTCACCCCCACCCAAACCCCTCCCCACCCCCACACTACCCCTCTCCCCCCCACCCCTACCCCCCCTCACCCCCACACAAACCCCTCTCACCCCCCACACTACCCTTTTTCCACTCACCCACAAACAATTCCCCCTTTCACTCATACCAACACTACCCCTAAACCCCTCTTTCCTCCCCACACTACCCCCCTCACCCCCCCTACACTACCCCTCTCCCCCTTTTCTCCCCCTCACCTCCCACACCCCCCCTCTAAACCCCCCAAACACTACCCTTCTCACTCACCCCCACACTCCCCTTTTCTCACTCACCCCCACAAAACCCCTTTTCCCCCCAAATTTAAACCCTTCCCCAACTCACCCCCACACTACCTTCTCATTTCACCCCCCCACATTTCCCTTCTCACTCACCCCCAACACTCCCCTTTCTCACTCACCCCCCACACTCCCCTTTTCTCACTCACACCCCCACACAAACCCTTCTCACCCACCACCCACATTTCCCCTTCTCACCACCCCCCACACTACCCTTCTCACTAAACCCCCCCACACTCCCCCTTTTTCACTACACTTCCACCCCCACACTACCCCTTCCCCTTAAACCCCAACATTTCCCTTCTAACCCCCCACAAACCCTTCTCACTCACCCCCACACTACCCCCCCTTCACTCACCCCCAAAACAAACCCATCTCCCCCCCCACACTACCCCTCTCACCCCCCACAATAACCCCTCTCACTCACCTCCCACACTACCCCCTCACTCCCCCCCCCAAAACTCCCCCTTCTCATTCACCCCCCACACAACCCCCCCCACTCACCCCCCACACTCCCCTCCATCACCCCCACACAAACCCTTCTCACTTCACCCCCCCACACAAAATCCCCCTCTAAACTCCGCCCCCACACAAACCCTTCTCCCCCCCCCACACACCATTCTCCCCCCAAACACACCCCTCCACTCCCCCCCCAAAACCCCCTTTTCCCCCTCACCCCCCCCCCAAACACTCCCCTTTCCAAAAACCCCCCCCCACCCCCACACGGGCCCTTCTCACTCACCCCCACACTCCCTTCTACTCACCCCCCAACACAACCCCCGCACCCCACCCCCACACTCCCCCTTCTCACCCCACCCCCCAAACACAAACCCTTTCCCTCACTCCCCCCCAAAACAAACCCTTTTCTCCCCCACCCCCCAAAACCTTCCTTTCTCATTTCACCCCCCCAACCCTCCCCTTTCCCTCACCACCCCCAAAACTCCCCTTTCTCACTCACCCTCACACTCCCCCTTCTCACCCCCCCACACAAACCCCTTCCATCACCCCCCAAAACAACCCCTTCTCAATAAACCCCCCACACTCCCCTTCTCCTCACCCCCCCACTACCCTTCTCACTCACCCCCCACACAAACCCTTCTCACTCCCCCCCCACCTACCCTTCTCACTCACCCCCCACACTACCCTTCTAAATCCCCCCCCTCACACTACCCCTTTTTCCCCTTTACCCCCCCCCCACTACCCTTCTCACTCCCCAAACCACACAAACCCCCTTTCCCCACTCAACCCCCACACCCCCCTTCCACTACCCCCCCACACAAACCCTTCTCACTCACCCCCCAAAGTTTACCCTTCTCACCACCCCTACACTACCCTTCTCTCCCCCCACACTACATTCTCACTCCCCCCCACACAACCCTTCCACCCAAAACACTCCCACTTCCACTCCCCCCCACAAAAAACCCTTCTCACCCCCCATACTACCCTTCTCACTCACCCCTCCCCCCACAAACCCTTTTTTCCACTCACCCCCAACTACCCTTCTCACTAAACCCCCCACACTACCCTTTCCCCCCCCCACATTTAAAACCTTCTTTCCACTCCCCCCACAAAACCCCTTTCCCTTCACCCCCCATACTACCCTTCTCACTAAACCCCCCCACACACTACCTTTCTAAACTCACCCCCACACACTACCCTTCTAACTCACCCACCACACTACCCTTCCACTAAACCCCCCCACAGTACCCTTCTCACCCCCCCCATACAACCCTTCTCCTCACCCCCCACCCTCCCTTTCCCTCCCTCACCCCCACACTCCCCTTTTCATCACCCCCACACTAACCCCCTTTTCACTCACCCCCACCCCCCCCTTCTCACCCCCCAAAACAAACCCTTCTCACTCACCCCCCACACTCCCCTTCTCACCCCAACCCCCCCACAAAACTCTTCTTCTCACCTCCACAAAACCCTTCTCACTTCACCCCCACACAAACCCTTCCACCCCACCCCCCCAAAACAAACCCTTCTCACTCACCCTCCACACTACCCTTTTTCCACTCACCCCCACACTCCCCCTTTCTCACTCACCCCCCCACACTACCCCCCTTTTAAACTCACCCCCCCCACACTACCCTTCCACTCACCCCCCCACAAACCCTTCCCCCAAAACCCCCCACACTACCCTTCCCACTCGCCCCCACACCCCCTTTCCCAAAAACCCACCCCCCCCCACTACCCTTCCCCCACCACCTCCCAAAACTACACTTCTCACCCCCCCCACTACCCTTCCACCCCCCCCCACACTCCCCTTTCTAATCACCCCCACAAAACCCCTTTCCCCCCACCTCATCCCCCACACTCCCCTTTCTCACTCACCCCCCCACACTCCCCTTTCTCACTCACCCCCCACATTTAACCCCTTCTCACCACCCCCCCCAAAATACCCTTCTCACTCATCCCCCCACACTCCCCTTTCCCTCACCACCCCCCCACACAAACCCTTTCCAAAATCACCCCCCAACACCCCCTTCCCCCTCACTCCCCCAACTACCCTTCTCACTCATCCCCCACACTACCCTTCTCATTTTCACTCCCCCACACTCCCCTTTCTCACTCACCCCCCACACTCCCCTTTCCCTAAATCACTCCCCCACACAAACCCTTCCACTCCCCCCCATTTACCCTTCTCCATTTCCCCCACACAACCCTTTCCCCCAAACCCCCAAAAAAAACCTTCCACCCCCCCCCCCACATCCCCCTTCTCACTCCCCTCCCCAACACTCCCCCTTTCCACTCCCCCCCCACACAACCCTTTTCTCATTTCACCCCCTACACTGCCCTTCTCACTTCCCTCCCTCACCACCCTTCTCACCAGGGCCCCAAAACCTTTACCCTTCTCCCCTCACCCCCTACCCTCCCTTCTCACTCATTTTCCCCCCCACATCCCCTTTCCCCACTCACCCCCCACATTTACCCTTTCCATCATTTCCCCAACACTCCCTTCTCCACTACCCCCACACAAACCCTTCTCACCCCAACCCCCTCCACTCCCCCTTCTAAACTTCCCCCCTCACACAAACCCTTCTCACTCACCCCAAAAAAAACCCTTCTCACTCATCCCCTAAAACCTCCCCTTTCCCTCACTTCCACCCCCCCACTCCCCTTTCCTAAAATTCATCCCCCCACTACAAAACACGTCATGTCACTGACGTGTATACATGAAAAGTCAGGGAAAAAAGATTATCAGGGAAGTGGGGGAGCACCTGGAGCAGAACTAGTTTATAAACGCAGCCAGCACGGATTCGTGGAAGGGGAAATCCGTGTCACAAAAAATACTAAGTTTTATACAAGTTTTAAATGAAGTAAAAAAAATGGAAAAGGGAAGGGTGGGGTTTATTGCATTTCTTGGACGCAAAAGGGGCCCCGCAAAGTTCCTCACAAGAGAAAATTGACAGAAGCTAGGGAAAAGGGACGTGTTTAAAAGGAAGGGCACTGGGAATGAATCAGAAAAATACCTTTCAGAAAAAGCCAAAAGCGAGTCATGGGCCCCGGGTGAGGTATCACGTGGGCGCCATGACGAGCGGGGGGCCAAAAGGGGTCATCCTGGGGCCAGTGGGTAAATTTTCCGGGAATTTTGTGAACATCATGACGGAAGGAAAAGACCAGAAGGGCCCTGTTTCAATTGGGCGTGAAGTTAATGAGGAGAATTAAATCAACCCCCACCAGACAGGTTTTTTCAAAAAAGACCTGCACAGGCTGGAAAGTGTGGGCCAAAACTGGCACCCAGAATTTTAAACCCCCCCAAATGCAAAGTCATGACTATCGGGGGAGGGGAAAAAAAACTGCCAAAAACCCCCGTATTTGGCTTGGGGGGCCAAAAACTGCAAAAAACCCACCAAGGAAAAAACCTAGGAGTGATAAAACCGAGTACATCCCAAAGCACAAATTTAAACCCGGAAAAACTGCTGCGGGATATGGGGGGGTTGACAAACCTAGAATAGCGTTCCGGTACCTCAGAAAAGGGAAACGTTCAAGACTTTAAGTGTACGGGCAGGGCCCCTACTGGGGTAACGCAGCACCAGTTTGGGGAAACCCCCCCCTGGGCAAACACGTCCCAAAAAATTTGAGAAAGTGCAAAGGTTTGCAACAAGGCATTTCCAGAGCTAAGGGGAAATTTCCCCATGAAAAAAGGTTAAGGGGAAAAGGTCTGACAACAAATGGGGGACAGGAGGGTTTAGGGAGAAATATAACGAAATAAAAAATACTGCGGGAAAAGACAAGGTGGACAGAGACAGGATGTTCCAAAAGATGGGGCACAGAAAAAAGGGGTCACAATTGGGAAACTGAAAAACTCAACTGAGACCCGTGACATGACATGTAAAATAAAGCCAAGTCATGTAGAAAAATTATCAGGAAAGATGGTGGAGGGACCTTTGAAAGGAACGATCTTTGTCAAAAGCAGCCAACATGGGTTTTAGGGGCGGAAATCCTGTGTCCCCAAACCTACTGGAGTTTCCCCATGACATGGTGACACAGTAAGACAAGAGGGAGGGGTGGGGGGGATTGCATTTTTTTGGACTGCAAGAAGGCGTTTTTACACAGTTCCAAACAAGAATTTGTGCAAAAAATGAGGACCAAGCAGGGATAACAGGGAAAAAAAAACTACAATTGATCAGGGAATCTTTTTCCCGGAAACAGCCCGCGAGTCATGGTAAAGTGGCGAGTTGCAGAGTGGGGGACCTTTTACCAGCGGGGGCCCACAGGGGGCAGTCCTAGGGCCCGTGCTGGGTTTCTGGTATTTGGGGAAAGACATGCCCGGGAAAGGGAAAAGGGCTCCAAAGTGTCCCTTTTTTGCGATACTGAAAATTGATGAGAAAATTCATTCGATCGGGAAAACCAGGCAGAACTACAAAGGGTCTGGACAAACTGCAGACCTGGGCAGCAAAATTGGGTCCTGAGTTCAACCCCCAAACCCAAATACAAAAATCAAGAGGGTTTGGGGGAAGGGGCCCAAAAAAGACCCCAGGGCCCGGAAATTTCAGTCCCGGGGGCTAGAGACTACAAACCTCAAATCAAGGAAAAAGATCTTGGGGTGAGTATAAAACCAGGGAAAATCTTCCCGAAGCCACATCCCAAACCCAAAAAAATGCTGCAGCAAAATGGGGGCCTAGCAAACCTCAGAACAGCATTTTTCCCACACTTAATAAAATCGTTTTAGGACCCCGTAAAAAAATGTACGTTAGCCCATATTGGGGTATGCGGGGGACCAGTTTGGAAACCCCCACCTAGCCAAGCAAAGTAAAGAAAAATAGAGAAAGTGCAAAAGTTTGCAACAAGACTAGTTTTCCCGAGCTAAGAGGAAAAGTCCCACGAGGAGAGGTTAAGGGGAAAACAACCTGACGACACTGGGGGACAGGAGAGATAGGGGTGACCCTGATAACGACATACAAAATACTGGAAAAGGAATTGACAAGGTAGCCCAAAAACAGGAGTTCCCGGGGATTGGGGCACAGCAACAAGGGGAAAACAGTTGGAAGTTTTAAGCAAAAGATGAATCACCCGGGGGTTAGGAAGTATTTCTTAGCCACAAAAAGCAGGAAGTTGGGAAAAGTTTTTGGGAAACAATGTAGTGGGGGGCGGAAACCCCTAAATAGCTTTAAGCAAAAGGTTGATAAAGCTCACGGTTTAGGGGGAGTGCCCCAGTAGCGACCAGGGGGAAGAGGCGGGCCAGGGGCTTGGACTCGACCCCTGCAACCCCCAACTAGGTGAGTACACACACACAACACACACACACACACATACACACACACACACACACAACACACACACACAAAAACACACACACACACTTAGAGAATAAAAAGGACAAAAAGGCAAAGGACCCAGGAAAATTAAAAAGATCAGTCCCAAGAGGGGGAAAAAACGAGTATGCAAAAGAAAGGGAAAGGGGGCAACCCGCGGGAGTTTAAAAAAACATAGCTCAAAAATCAAGTCTGAAACCCCAAACGCTTTTTAAAACCACATTAGAAGAAAGACCACAGTCCCAAAAACCAGGTGATCAGGCGAGGAAAGAAGGGGGGGAACTCTCACGAAACGATTTTAAAAGGGATGTGAGGGGCTAAAAAGAGATTTAAAAAGGGAATATTAAAAGTGGAACAGGAAGGCTCCCGGGAAGCAGGACAGAGGGGGGACACCAACAGGGAATACACCAAAAAAAGTGGGTTTGGGGACATACAAACAACTGAGGAGGAGGGGGAAAAACCCGCATTGACTTTGATAAAACTCAAAGGGAATGGGACCGGACAAATACCCTGGGTCCCTTTGAGAGGGAGAAGAAATTTCGTGTGTCCCCCCTTAACCACAAACTACAACACTTTCCTTGAAACGGGCAACTACCTGAGGTATGGAAGACGGCAAATGTAGCTCATATTTTTTTAAAAAAAGGGGACAGAAAAAAAGGCGCAAAAAACAGACCAGGTAAATGACGTGTTAGTATAAAAGTCATGGGGAAAAATTATAAGGGGGAGAGTGGTGGGGCAAACCGGAATGGGAAAAAAAGTATAAATTTAAAAACCAGCCCGGTTTTTTTGAAAAGCAAAAACCTGGGGTCACAAACCTGGGGGTTTTATGATAAAGTAAAAGAAGTAAAAAGATGGGGGAGAGGGTGGGTTTAATTGCATCTTCTTTTGGAAATGCAAGAAGGCCTTCGACACAGTTCCTCACAAGAGATTAGTGCAGGGAAAATAAAGGATGAGGCACGCATAACGGGGAAAGGGCCCCCCTTGGGCAGAGAATTTTCTGACAGGGGGGGGAACAACGATCCCCTGGTACGGAGGGGGTATCACAGTGGGCACCCTTTACGAGCAGGGGCCCACAGGGGTAGGTCCCCAGGGGCCAGTGCTATTTTTGGTATATGTAATGACCTTTTTTTGGAAAAGGGGTAGACCCCAGAGGTGTCCCCTTTTCGCAGATATTTATATTAAAGAGGAAAAAATTTAAAACAGATAGGATAAAGGGAGGCCCTTTAAAGGGCAAAGGACAGGGTGGAAAACGGGTCCCCAAAATGGGTTCTCGAATTCAACCCGCCAAATGCAAAGATATAAGACGGGGAAGGGCAAAGAAGACCGGGGAGCATGGCTTTGGTGGCCAACGAAGCCCAAAAAACGCCAAGGAGAAAATCTTTTGGGGTGGGGTATAACACCGAACAGTTTTCCGGAAACCCAAAATCAACCAGAAAACTGCTGCATATGGGAACACACATCAAACCCAAAAAATGCTGCAGCATATGGGCGCCTGGCAAACCTGAAAATTAGCATTCCCCATACCTAATTTTGAACTTTCCAAGACACTACACCGTTACGTCAGCCCAACGGAGTATGCCCGAAACCCGTTTGGGGAAAACGCACCGGGTCCCAAACAGTTAAGAAATTTTAAAAAAGGCAAAGGTTTCGACAAGGTTAGTTCCAGAGCTAAGGGAAAAGTCCCCATAAGAAAAAGGTTGAGGGAAAACCCACCTGCCACGCTGGGGGACGGAGGGATTTGGGAAGGGCATGATAACGAAAATAAAAAAATAATGCGGGAATAGACAGGGTTTAAGAGACAAGGTGTTTCCCGAGAGGGACACAGAAACAAGGGGTCACTCTTGGAAAATGAAGACCAGATGAGTCCCCAGGGAGGGTTTGGGAAACATTTTCTTCAGTCATAATGGGCAGGGAATAACATCTGGGGAGCGATGTAGTGGAGGCAGGAACCATACACAGCTTTAAACGAGGGATGATAAGCTCATGGAGCAAAAAAGAAGAGGGGCCTAGTAGCGTTTCAAATGAAGAGGCGGGCCAGGGCGGCGTCTGGGGAAACCCCCGCAACAAAATTTTGGTGATAAAAATTAGGCGAGTAAAAACACACAAAACACACACACACACACACACACACACACCACTAATTTTTACATGTTGACACATTTCGATAAAAAGTTTCCCTTTTAAAGGGCACTAACCTAAGAAAAAAATTTTTAGTTCGAAACATATCTTTTAATTTTATGAAAATTTCGAAAACAGCTAAAAAACACAGCAAGTTAAACACCTATTATTGGATGTTGTCAAACATTCCCCCCCGAAAAATTTTACGATAACACCCGGGAAAATGTCTCGCAGGGTGTCCTTTCCGGGGGAAAGGGGGTAACCAATAAATATTCTTTCCTACAAAGGGAAAATATATTTCCCGGGCCCCGGTTTGGGGCGAAGGGGCCAAAAACAGGTGGGGGAGACCCCGGGGCAGATCCCCGGGGGAGACCCAGGTCAAACACAGGTGGTGAGACCCAGGGTCAGACACAGGTGGTGAGACCCAGGGTCAGACACAGGTGGTGAGACCCAGGGTCAGATACAGGTGGTGAGACCCAGGGTCAAACACAGGTGGTGAGACCAAGTGTCAGACACAGCTGGTGCTTGACAATCATTTTAAGAAGCAGTGCTGACGGTCAGGGTTAACAAGATATATAAGAAGTCATTTTCCGCTAAAAAACAATTCAAATAAATAAAATATCACTTATAAATCTACGAAGAAGTATTTAGAATTCGTCGTAGAGAATCTCATAATAAAATCAAGGTGTTAAGTGAGGCTGGGTTGCCATAGTGATGCACGTGATGAAATATGTGTTGAGAGTACACACCGCTGAAATACAAGAATAAAAACGATTAAGCTCCTGACCACTCGAGGCCTTATCGTACCTACTCTTAAACCTATGTATGCCGATTTCCTCTCACTTCCTCACCTAACTCACTCACTTATTAACTAACCTGAGAAGGAAGAAGAGTTGCTGTACACTATTGTGGCTCATCAACGCTTTTAGCCACCTTTCCCCCCCCCCTCTACCCCTCACTATGATTTACATTCCAAAAAAAAGAAAAAAAAAAAAAATCTGTCCCCAGCTGTTGTGTCTAATCCTGACAGTATACTGTATCTCTCTCCTGACATTTTCTCTCACAATATTGTCTGGTTCAGCTTCTTTAGTCTCTACCTACCTAAATAACCTCACTTCTAATAGTTTTCTTGTTGCAAATCTCTGGACCTTCTACAATTTCCGAGGATTCTTGACCAGGCAGGTAGGTGTGTACTCACCTATTTGTGGTTGCAGGGGTCGAGTCTAAGCTCCGGGCCCCGCCTCTTCACTGGTTGCTACTGGGTCCTCTCTCTCCCCGCTCCATGAGCTTTATCAAACCTCGTCTTAAAACTGTGTATGGTTCCTGCCTCCACTACGTCACTTTCTAGGCTATTCCACTGCCTGACAACTCTAAGACTGAAGAAATACTTCCTAATATCTCTCTGACTCATCTGTGTCTTCAACTTTCAATTGTGATGTCTTGTTTCTGTGTCCCCTCCCTGGAATATCCTGTCTTTGTCCACCTTGTCTATTCCCCGCAGTATTTTATATGTCGTTGTCATGTCTCCCCTGACCCTCCTGTCCTCCAGTGTCGTCAGGCCGATTTCCCTTAACCTTTCTTCATAGGACATTCCCCTTAGCTCTGGAACTAACCTTGTCGCAAACCTTTGCACTTTCTCTAGTTTCTTGACATGCTTTATCAAGTGCGGGTTCCAAACAGGTGCTGCATACTCCAGTATGGGCCTGACGTACACGGTGTACAGTGTGTCTTGAACGATTCCTTACTAAGGTGTCGGAACGCTGTTCTCAGGTTTGCCAGGCGCCCATATGCTGCAGCAGTTATTTGATTGATGTGTGCTTCCGGAGACATGCTCGGTGTTATATTTACCCCAAGATCTTTCTCCTTGAGTGAGGTTTGCAGTCTTTGGCCACCTAGCCTATACTCTGTCTGCGGTCTTCTGCGCCCTTTCCCTATCTTCATGACTTTGCATTTGGCGGGATTAAATTCGAGAAGCCAGTTGCTGGACCAGGTGTCCAGTCTGTCCAGGTCTCTTTGAAGCCCTGCCCGGTCCTCATCTGATTTAATTCCCCTCATTAACTTCACATCATCTGCGAACAGGGACACTTCTGAGTCTAACCCTTCCATTATGTCGTTCACATATACCAAAAATAGCACTGGTCCTAGGACCGACCCCTGTGGGACCCCGCTCGTCACAGGTGCCCACTGTGATACATCATTACGTACCATAACTCGTTGTGTGTGTGTGTGTGTGTGTGTGTGTGTGTGTGTGTGTGTGTGTGTGTGTGTGTGTGTGTGTGTGTGTGTGCGCGCGCGCACTCGCCTAGTTGTGGTTGCAGGGGTCGATTCACAGCTCCTGGACCCGCCTCTTCGCTGACCGCTACTAAGTCACTCTTCCCACTCCATAAGCGTTATCATACCTCTTCTTAAAGCTGTGTATAGATCCTGCCTCCACTACAGCACTTCCCAGACTATTCCACTTCCCGACAACTCTGTGACTGAAGATTCCCTGTGATTCATCTGGGTCTTTAACTTTCAACTGTAACCCTTTGTTGCTGTGTCCCATCTCTGGAACATCCTGTCTCTGTCCACCTTGTCGATTCCTCTCAGAATTTTATATGTCGTTATCATATCCCTCCTATCTCTCCTGTCATCTAGTGTCGTCAGGTCGATTTCCTTTAACCTCTCCTCGTAGGACATACCCCTTAGCTCCAGGACCAGTCTAGTTGCAAACCTTTGCACTTTCTCTAGTTGCCTTACTTGCTTGGCTAGGTGTGGGTTCCAAACTGGTGCTGCATACTCCAATATGGGCCTAACGTACATAGTGTACAAGGTCCTGAACGATTTCTTATGATGTCGGAATGCTGTTCTTAGGTTTGCCAGGCGCCCATATGCTGCAGCAGTTACTTGGTTGATGTGCGCCTCAGGAGATGTGCCTGGTGTTATACTCACCCCAAGGTCCTTTTCCTTCAGTGAGGTTTGTAGTCTCTGGCCCTGTAGAATGTACTTCTTCTGCGGTCTTCTTTGCCCTTCTCCAATCTTCATGACTTTGCACTTGGTGGGGTTGAACTCCAGGAACCAGTTGCTGGACCAGGCCTGCAGCCTTTCCAGATCCCTTTGTAGTTCTGCCTGATCCTTGTCCGATTGAATTCTTCTCATCAACTTCACATCATCTGCAAACAGGGACACTTCGGAGTCTATTTCTTCCATCATGTCGTTCACAAATACCAGAAACAGCACTGGTCCTAGGACTGACCCCTGTGGAACCCTGCTCGTCACAGGTGTCCACTCTAACACTTCACTACGTACCATGACCCGCTGTTGTCTTCCTGACAGGTATTCCCTGATCCACTGCAGTGTCTTCCCTGTTATCCCTGCCTGGCCTTCAGCTTTTGCACTAATCTCTTGTGTCGATCTGTGTCAAACGCCTTCTTACAGTCCAAGAAAATGCAATCTACCCACTCTTCTCTCTCTCTTGTCTTATTGCTGTCACCCTGTTATAGAACTCCAGTAGGTTTGTGGCACAGAATTTCCCGTCCCTGAAACCATGCTGGCTGTCGTTTATAAGCTCATTTCTTACTAGGTGTTCCACCACTCTTCTCCTGATAATCTTCTCCATGACTTTGCATACTGTACTTGTCAGTGACACTGGTTTGTAGTTTAATGCTTTGTGTCTGTCTCCTTTTTTAAAAACTGGGACTACATTTGCTGTCTTCCATACCTTAGGTAGTCGCCCAGTTTCGATAGATGTGTTGATTGTTAGTGGTACACATAGCGCCTCTGCTCCCTCTCTCAGGACCCATGGAGAGATGTTATCCAGTCCCATCGCCTTTGAGGTATCTAGCTATCTTAGCAGCCTCTTCACTTTTTCCTCGATTGTATGTACTCTGTCCAACAGTTGATGTCGCCCCCCACCTCTCTGTCTTTCTGGGGTCTCTTCTGTCTCCTCTGTGAACACTCTGAATCTCATGTTGAGCTCCTAACATACTTTACGGTCGTTTCTTGTGATCTCCCCTCCTTCCTTCCTCATCCTGATTATCTGATCCTTGACTGTTGATTTCCTCCTGATGTGGCTGTGCAACAGCTTTGGGTTGGATTTATCTTTCAATGCTAAGTCATTTTCGTATTGCCGTTGGGCCTCTCTTCTTACCTGTGCATATTCATTTTTGACTCTACAACTTCTTTCCTTACTGTCCTGGGTCCTTTGCTTTCTATACTTCTTCCATTCTCTAGCACACTTTTTGGCCTCTCTACACCTTTGGGTGAACCAAGGGCTCACCCTGGCCTTCTCATTATTTCCTCAGCTTCATTGCATATTGTCACATATTCCATCATCTCGTTTACTGACTTCCCCGCCAGTTCTCTGTCCCACTGAACCCTGTGCAGGAAGTTAGTGCCTGTGTAGTCCCCTCTCTAGTAGTTTGGCTGCATTCATCCTGACCTTCCTGCTTCCCTTTCCACTTGTAACTCTATGTATTCAAAGCTCAAAACTATGTGGTCACTGGCCCTGAGGGGGTCTTTCATATGTGATGTCCTAAATACCTGCATTACCCAAGGTGAATACTAGGTCCAGTCTTTCTGGTTCATCCTCTCCTCTCTCTCTCTGGTAGTGTCCTTTACGTGTTGGTACATAAGGTTTTCCAGCACCACCTCCCTTATCCTAGCCCTCCACGTTTCTGGGCTCCCCATGTGGCTCCAGGTTTTCCCAGTCGATTTCCTTGTAGTTGAAGTCACCCATAATCAGCAGCTTTGCCTTGCTCGCATGAGACCTTCTGGCCACTTCAGCCAGTGTGTCAACCATTGCTCTATTACTCTCATCATACTCTTGCCTTGACCTCTTGCTGTTCTGTGGTGGGTTATACATCACTGCAATATGCTTCTCAATGACTTTCCATACTATACTTGTCATTGACACTAGTCTGTAGTTAATGCCACCTGTGTCTCCTGAAAGACTGGGACAATATTTGCTGTCTTCCACACCTCAGGTAGTTACCCTGTTTCGGTAGATGTGCTGAAAATTGTTAGTGACACATGTCTCTGTTCCCTCTCTCAAGACCCACGGAGAGATGTCTGGTCCCACCGCCTTTGAGGTATCTACTTAGCAGCCTCTTCACCTCCTCGGTTGTGTGTAGTGTGTCCAGCACTTGTTGGTTGTTACGTTTTGAGTCTTTCTTTTCAGAGAGGAGACCCGTTAGTAACAACAGGTGAAGATCCACTCAGGTCTTCTTACTCTTTTTAAATACACATATATAAATATAAGGCAAAAAAAAGTTCTATAATGCTTTATCTGGTTTTATTCAGTAAAATACTAAGCTTATAGAGTCACTAAGTAAATTAAATAATTGATAAAATTTAGGTATACCTTTTCTTATATATTCATATGTACACAATCACTGTAGTTTCATAATCAATGTCAAGATCAATGAAACACTAGATAGGGCGCCTTTACCACCTCCTCAATCAATTATATACACTACAGCTAGAACTGGTTAGAGACTATCACGAGACTTTAATAGATGGAGAACACAGACGTGGTGTATTGCTTCACTAAATGGCTGACTGCACAGACGCAACCCGTCAAGTATTCCCAGACTGAAGTAATCCAAGCAACCTTGGTTGAACCTAAGAATCCTGGTTCAAAGGTTCTCCTGAGATTTGCAACAAGAGAATAAGGGAGCTCCGTGGCTTGGTGCTTTCTCTACCAGAGGTGAGAATGAACTGCTATGGGTAAAACTGCCTTGCTTGACGTCACCTGGGAATGAGTGAGTTTGTGAAGCATAAACCACCACAAGAAAATTCAACATATGAACACAAAACATCCTAAAAAATAAATCAATAATTTATGGCCAGATAATATTATAAAACTAGGAGTCTTTATTTTAGCTACGAATAAAGGTACCAGTAATATATTACTAAGTGAAAAAGCCGTAATTACACACTAATCAATTGACCCTTCTTAAATTATGCACAAAGGGCGTAACATTGGTGTCCCCTATTTAGTCCAGTCTGTCTCCACTGAAAATACTTCCTTAAATCTCATTTTTAGCTTTTCACATACCTCTTTGTCATATTTTGTGATCTCCCCTCCTTCCATCCTCAGCCTGATTACCTGGTCTTTGACTATTGTTTTCCTCGTGATGTGGCTGTACAACAGCTTTTGGGTCAGATTTTGGCTTTTGTATTGTAGCTGGGCCCCCCTCCTTATCCATGAATATTCATTTCTGGGTCTTCGGCTAATCTTATTTTCCTTGGTCTTTTGTCTTCTATTCTTTTTCCATTCTTTAGCACACTTAGTTTTGGCCTCTCTACACCTTTGGGTGAACCATGGGCTTGTTCTGGTCTTCCCATTGATTCTGTTGCCCTTAAGTACGAACCTTTCCTCTGCCTCTTCGCATTTTGTGGACACACATTCCATCATTTCACTGTTTTTCCCACCAGTTCTCTTTCCCACTGTACATCATGCAGGAAATTCCTCATACTTATGTAGTCCCCTCTTTTTTAGTTTGGCTCTTCCCACCCTACTCGTGCTGCTTCCCTCTCTACTTTTAGTTTTACAATGTGTGAGGGCATGTGGTGTTCCAGTGTCTCAACTACTCAAGGTGAATATGAGGTCCAGCCTTGCTGGGTCATTCTCTCTCTCTCTCTCTCTCTGGTAGTATCCCTAACATGTTGATGTATGAGGGTTTTCCAGGGTGTGTGTGTGGGGGGGGGGGAGGAATTTTTGTTAATAAGGCATGAAAATACTATGAAGGTGAGGTGAATAATAGCATTGGCCAGGTTTGTGATTATTAGCCTAAATTACTGATAACATTCCATTGACAGAAATATTTTCCCCTCAGCTGTCTTTTCAAGAGGTAAGCACCATAAGTATCAGTGATAATCAAACATCACTTTGTCATGTGGGGGTTCGATAACGTGGATTGGGTAATAATACTCACGTTGGATGTTCTAGTATATTGGGTGGAATATAGGGGGAGCACCAAGCCTTGACCTGCCGCCTGTCTAACGCCTCTACTTGAACTGGCTTGCTGAGTGCCTCTGAGGGTAGAGGCATTCAAAACATGCTAGGTCAGCTGAACAGTGAATAACAAGTGATTCACACAGACGGTTGGTATTGAGTCATACTACTGGTAACTGGTTACTGGTAACTAGTTACTAGGAACTGATACTACTGAGAACTTCATTTATCAGCATTATCTATTCTGTATCAAAGATACAAATGCGCACACGCTTGTTGTCAGGGTGAACTCATGAGTTACGTTAAATCTTACGATTATCTTAATGCAGGAAATTCCTCATACCTATGTAGTCCCCTCTTTTTTAGTTTGGCTCTTCCCACCCTACTCGTGCTGCTTCCCTCTCTACTTTTAGTTTTACAATGTGTGAGGGCATGTGGTGTTTCCAGTGTCTCAACTACTCAAGGTGAATATGAGGTCCAGCCTTGCTGATCATCCTCTCCTCTCTCTCTCTCTGGTAGTGTCCCTAACATATTGATGTATGAGGGTTTTCCAGGGTGTGTGTGGGGGGGGGAATTTTTGTTAATAAGGCATGAAAAATACTATGAAGGTGAGGTGAATAATAGTATTGGCCAGGTTTGTGATTATTAGCCTAAATTACTGATAACATTCCATTGACAGAAATATTTTCCCCTCAGCTGTCTTTTTAAGATGTAAGCACCATAATATCAGTGATAATCAAACATCACTTCATTTATCAGCATTATCTATTCTGTATCAAAGGTACAAATGCGCACACACTTGTTTTCAGGGTGAGCTCATGAGTTACGTTAAATCTTACGATTATCTTATTGTAGGCGTATTCTTCAATAAATCTACTCAATGCTCTTGGACCTGTTGGTGGTTCCAACCCCAACTATGGTACTAATGTAAGAATGGTGAGACTGATGTGCATAGCCCATATCTGATACTTAATTTATTATGCTGCACCCATGCTATTATTTTTTATTTTTAAAGAAACTCTTTTCCCTTCGAGCTAATGCATTACTAAGGCCTACTTTTACTGAGAAATAATCTCTCACTCTCTCTCCTACATATTCTAACCTGAACCTCACCATCCTCGTAAAAATTCTTCACTGCTTTCAGTAACCTACCTCCTATTTCACACATTTGCAATATCTGCCACATTGCCCCCCTATCCGCCCTATCATGCACCTTTTCCAAACCCATAAATGCCACAAAAACCTCTTTACCCGTATCTAAATACTGTTCACCTATATATTTTACTGTAAACACTTGGTCTACACCTGCCCCTACCCTTCCTAAAGCTTCCTTGCTCATCTGCGATCCTGCTCTCCGCCTTACTCTTAATTCTTTCAACCCCACCATACACCTCACCAAGTATACTCAACAGGCTTCTTCTCCTATAACTTTTATACTCTCTTTTGTCCCCTGTGCCTTTATACAAGGGAACTATGCATGCTCTCTGCCAATCCCTAGGTACCTTACCCTCTTCCATACATTTATTAAAAGCACTAACCACTCCAAAACTATATGCCCAGCTGCTTTTAACATTTCTATTTTTATCCCATTAATCTTAGCTGTTCATTCTACTCAATGCCTCACGCACTTCCTCCACATTCATAACTGGCTCTTCCTCTGACAAGATGTTATACTTCCCTGCCCAATGCACGAAATTACAGCCTCCATATCTTCATCAACATTTAATAGTTCCTCAAAGTATTCCCTCCATCTTCCCAGTACCTCTAACTCTCCATGTAATAACTCTCCTTTCTTAATTTTAACTGTCAAATCCATTCGTTCCTTAGGCTTTCTCAGCATATTAATCTCCAAAACTTTTTCTTATTCTCAACAAAATTGTTGATAACGTCTCATGTACTATCTCATTTGCTCTCCTTTTATATTTCTTTGCCACTCTCTTAACTTCTCTTTTTCTCTCCATATACTCCTCCTTCCTTGTATCACTTCTACTTTGTAAAAACCTTTCACATGCTAATTTTTTCCTCTCTTTATCTCATCATTCCACCAATTGCTTTTCTTCCCTCCTACACCCACTTTCCTGGAACCACAAACTTCTGATGAACACTACATTCTTAAATCTACCCCATATCTCTTCTCCCTCAGTGCCTATACTCTCACTAGCCCATCTTCTAATGGTTGTTTATATCTTACCCTAACTGCCTCCTGTAGTTTATAAACCTTCACTTCTCTTTTACCTGCTATTTCCATTCTTCTTGTATTACATCTACCTTTTACTCTCACTGTAGCTACATCTAAAAAATATTTGATATATCTGTGGCCCCTCTATAAACATGCACATCCTGAGATCTACCCATAAGCTTTTTATCTACCAATTCATAGTCCAACAAACCATCATATCTTCTATACTTATCCTTTTTTTTTCTTAAAATATGCATTACCTATTACCAAACCCCTTTGTATACAAAGTTCAATCAAAGGCTCCCCATTATCATTTACACCTGGCACCCTAAACTTACCTACCACACCCTCTCTAACCGTTTCTGCCATTTTAGCATTTAGTCCCCTACTACACTCTCTCACTTGGTTCATCTATATCGCTTAACATCTCCCAAAATCTCTCTCTCCTCTACACTCCTCTCTTCTCCAGGTGGATACACATTTATTATAACCCACTTTTCATATCCGACCCTTATTTTAATCTACACAATCCTTGAATTTATACATTTATATTCCATCTTCTTCCATAACCGATCCTTCAAAATTTTTGCTACCCATTCCTTAGCTCTTGCTCTCTCAGATACTCCTGCCGTAATCCTATTTATTACACCCAACTGAAACTTTCCTACCCCCTTCATCTTTGTTTCGCCTAGAGCCAGGACATCTAACTTCTTTTCATTCATAACATTGGCAATCATCTCTTTTTTATCTGCACAACATCCACGCTCATTCAATCATCCCAGGTTTATAAAGCTTTTCTTATTTTTGGTAATTTATATAGAAGGGGTTAATAACCCGATGCTCCTAGCATTTTAGTCGCCTTTTATGGCACGCATGGCTTACGGAGGAAAGATTCTTTTCCACTTCCTCATAGAGATAAAAGGAAATAAAAAGAACAATAACTGTTTAGAAAAATAGAAAATTCAGATCGGTGTGTATACATATACGTGTACATGTATATGTAGTGTGCCTAGGTGTAAGTAGAAGTAGCAAGATGTACCAGGTTATGCACAGTATGCATAATAACCACAGGGGGGGGGGAATAGTGAAATTCCAAGAACTTTCGTGATTTCTCACATTATCAAGGAATAGTAAAAATAACAGAAGACTTGTAACGTTGAGATTTCACCTTACTTATGACCTCACACACAACCCGTCCCACCGAGCGTGGGAGTGACCCGTCCCACCGAGCGTGGGAGTGACCCGTCCCACCGAGCGTGGGAGTGACCCGTCCCACCGAGCGTGGGAAGATCTGGTTAGGTCACATGTCAAGCATAGCTTAAATTCTTTGCAAATTCTTTTATGAATGATCTAATATATAACCGTGAGTCTCTTTTAATAAGAACATAAGAAAGAAGGAACACTAACACAGGCCTACTGACCCATGCGAAGCAGATCCATGCCACCCCCCGGCCTAGAACAATGACCACCTAGTCAGGTCACTTCCACTTACGGAAGGAGCACGGCACCAGACCTGGTAGCCCAAGCTAGTCAGGTCCAACTCACACCCACCCACACCCACTCATGTATTTATCTAACCTATTTTTAAAACTACACAACGTTTTAGCCTCAATAACTGTACTCGGGAGTTTGTTCCACTCATCCACAACTCTATTACCAAACCAGTGCCTTCCTATATCCTTCCTGAATCTGAATTTTCCAACTTAAAACATTACTGCGAGTCCAGTCTTAGCTGAATATTTTCAGCACGCTATTTACATCCCCTTTATTTATTCCTGTTTTCCATTTATACACCTCGATTATATCAACCCTAATTCTACGCCTTTCGAGAGAGTGCAGATTCAGGGTCCTCAGTCTATCCTCATAGGGAAGATTTCTGATACATGGGATCAACTTTGTCATCCTCCTCTGTACGTTTTCCAGAGCATTTATATCCATTCTGTAATACGGTGACCAGAACTGTGCAGCATAATCTAAATGAGGCCTAACTAAGGATATATAGAGTTGAAGAACAACCTGAGGACTTCTATTATTTATAATTCTTGATATGAAGCCAAGGATTCTGTTAGCTTTATTGCGAACACTAATGCACTGTTGTCTTGGTTTTAAATTACTGCTAACCAGAACTTTTAAATCCTTTTCGCAGTCAGTAGTATTAAGATCTACACTATTCAGTTTATATGTGGCATGGTTATTGTCCTGTCCAACATTTAGAACTTTGCATTTGTCTATATTAAACCGCATCTGCCACTTCTCGGACAACTGCATCAATCTATTCAAATCATCCTGGAGTGCACTAATGTCCTCAATAGAATAAATTTGACGGCCAATTTTGGTGTCATCAGCAAATTTCCTTATGTCGCTATTTATTCCCTCATCTATATCGTTTATGTAAATTGTGAACAACAAGGGGCTCAACACTGACCCCTGTAGAACACCGCTTGTGACGTGCCCCCATTCAGATTTCTCCCCATTTATTAAAACTCTTTGCTGCCTATTTGTCAACCATGCCTCTACTCAGGAAAAAAATTTTCCTCCTATTCTGTGTGCCTTAAGTTTCCTCAAAAGTCTCTGATGTGGAACTCTATTGAAAGCCTTACTGAAGTCCATATACACAATATCATATTCATTACCATGCTCTACCTCCTCAAACACCTTAGCGAAGAAAGTCAGTAAATTCGTAAGACAGGAACGTCCCTTTGTAAAACCATGTTGAGATTCATTTATCAGTTTTTGCCTATCAAGATTGCTACGAATTGCCTCGGCAATTATTGATTCCATAAATTTTCCCACTATGAAGGTAAGGCTTATTGGTCTATAGTTCGAAGCTAAGGACCTGTCACCTGCATTGTAAATAGGTATTACATTTGTCATTTTCCACTTATGAGGCACTATGCCAGTTTGTAGTGATATGTTAAAAAGATTAGCCAAAGGTTTGCAAATTTCCTCTTTACATTCCTTTAAAACCCTTGCAAACAGTTCATCAGGGCCTGGGGATTTGTTAGGTTTTAATTTCTCTATTTGTCTGAGGACCATGTCACTAGTTACCCTAATCGTGCATAGTTTATTATCGTCCTGTTCTACATAATTTATTATTTCTGGAATTTCGCTAGTATCTTCCTGAGTAAAAACAGAGAAAGTAAGAATTGAAAATTTCACACATATCCTTATCACTGTCAGTGATCTGACCAGAGTTACTCTGAAGTGAGCCAATCTTGTCCCTAATCTTACTTCTGTATACCTGAAAGAACCCTTTTGGGTTAGTCTTAGAATCCCTTGCGACCTTAGCCTCATAATCCCTTTTTGCTTTTCTTATTGCTTTTTTTTATTTCTCTCTTTAACTGAATATATTGATTACTTAACTGCCCATCCCCTCTTTTGATACGCTTATATATGCCTCTCTTTTGACCAATGAGATGTTTAAAGTTATTGTTCATCCATTAGGTATCATTTTTGTTAGATATAATTTCCCTACTCGGAACAAAAGTTGTCTGGGCAGCTAGAACTATGCTCTGAAACACGTCATATTGGCAACCAACACCACCAACCTGACCCATAGTCAGGTCATCCCAATTTAGCCCACCCAGTTAATTTTTCAGTCCCATGAAATCAGCCAATCGGAAATCTGGGACAGAGACTTGATTGCAGTTTACTGGGTAATTCCATAATATATTGAAACTAAGTGATTTGTGATCTCTTTACCCCAGTTCCACATTAACCTCAAGATTATTAAATAGTGAATCTTTGTTGGCAAGAACAAAGTGAAGCAGGTTGTTTCCTCTAGTTGGTTCTGTCACAAACTGTTTTAAAAAGCAATCCTGAACCGCATCAAGAAAGTCACTAGACTCAAGATTTCCTGTCAAATTGTTCCAACCAATTTGTCTAAAGTTAAAATCCCCCATTAACACAACATTTTCATATCTAGACGCCTTATTAATTTCGTCCCATAGCAGCTTACTGCCCTCCCTATCAAGGTTTGGGGGCCTATATATCACACCCAAAATTAACTTTTCACGACCCTCGAGAAACTGTAGCAAAAGAGATTCTGTGTCCAATGTTTCTAATCTTATATCATGTCTAACACAACAATTTAAATTATCTCTGACATAAATCACCATTCTGCCACCCTTCCTGTTGACCCTATCAGTGTGGAATAGTTTATAACCCTTTATGTTGCATTCAGAAGGCATTTCTCTATCCTTCAAGTTGAACCAGGTCTCTGTTATAGCAATAATATCTATATTACCTGCACTTGCAAGTAATCTTAGCTCATCTATCTTATTTCTTAGACTCCTACTATTTGTATAGTAAACCTTAAGGGAGCTAGTCACTCGTTGCCCTCTACTGTCTCTGTTGATCAGTTGCTTTGCCTTTATTAGGAACTTTATTTTGAATATTGTCTTTTAAACATATCCCTGAGGTATCCTGGTAATATCTGCTGTTACCAACAATAATGCTGCAGCCTGATTGTTTCCCACAAACACCCATACTTCTATAATCTATCAGTTTAAATTCCTAGACAAGGCATCAATTACCCCCTCAATCGAATTGGCTAATGCAACCACTCCAGCCCCAGAAAGATGAACCCCATCCCTTGCATACATATCATGTTTGCCATAGAATTTGTCCCAGTTATCAATGAATGAGATTGCTAGTTCCTTGCAGTACCTGTCTAGCCAGCAATTTATACCAATTGCCCTAGACATCCATTCACTGCCCACTCCCCTTCTAGGCAAGATGCTACATATGATAGGGATCCTTCCCTTAGACCTGGCTACTTCTATGGCTTACCTGTACTTATGCCCTTCCCAATGTCATAATGGGCTTGTTCCCATTACCTGGCATAATATTATCCAACCTGCTATGTCACCAACACTAGCTCCTGGGAGGCACACTCTCTA
This sequence comes from Cherax quadricarinatus, assembly GCF_026875155.1. NCBI lineage: Eukaryota > Metazoa > Arthropoda > Malacostraca > Decapoda > Parastacidae > Cherax > Cherax quadricarinatus. The sequence goes on along the minus strand of NC_069419.1, from coordinate 40,928,484 downwards.
TCTGACTTTTCTATCTCTGTTACAAAAAGCACGGTCCATATATCTTACCTGAGAGTCTCCCACAATCAGAATATTCTTATCTTGATTAGCAGGGGAGTCAGAGGTACCTTTAACCTCACTAACCACTGAAGTACACTCGTCTTGGAGAACAGAGAATCGATTTCCTACCTTCACATCTTCTTTATTAACCCTCCTTATCTTCCTTCTTCCTGAACCGTGAACAACTTGCCACTTAAAGCAGCTGCCACTCTCACTGGTGGTAGACATTTCCTCCTTACCAGCACGAACTATCTCACACTCACTCCCAAACACATCTAGGCAACACTTTAACCTGAGATTCTAAAACACTACTACAAGCCATGGTGCTTAGTAACAACCCATGCTAATACCCTGACAGCTCAGG
>NC_069419.1:40920581-40923081 GCF_026875155.1 Cherax quadricarinatus | reverse complement strand
ACCCACTTTTATATATACATACCAAAACACCCATCCCACCCACCCACACACACACACACACATGGAAGACAGAAAATGTAAAAACCCCAAATTTTAAAAAAGGAGCGGGGACATGAAGCTTTAAAAACTACAGACCAGTGCCCATGACATGTTTTAAGTATGCAAAACATGGAGAAGATTATCGGGGAAAAAGGAAGGGGTGGAAAACCTAAAAAGGGGTTTTTGATCTCATCAACAGCACCCGCATGGTTTCAGGGACGGGAAATCCGTGTCACAACCTAGGGTTTTCTATGACATGGGGGACAGCGGAAGGGCCCAAGGAGGAGAGGGGGGGGGTTGGTTTGCATTTTTTTGGGGACGCAAGAAGGCTTTTGACACAGCCCCACACAAGAGATTGGTGCAAAACGGGGGGCCAAGCAGGGATAACAGGGAAGGCATTTCAATGGATCAGGGAATACTTGTCAGGAAGACAGAAAGCGATTTCAGGGTTTACGTGGCGGGGTTTGTCAGAGTGGGCACCTGTGACCAGGGGGGGGCCCGCAGGGGTCAGTCCTGGGGGCCCAGTGGTTTCGGGTTTATTTGGGGAAAGGGCCCATGAGGGAAAGGAATAGATCTGAGGTGCCCCTGTTTGCAGAGGGACGTGAATTTGATGAGAAGAATACCCCTCGATCGAAAAACCAGGCAAAAACTAAAAGGGATCGGGAAGGCTGCGGGATTTTGGCCCAAAGCAATTGGCCCCTGGAGTTCAATCCCCCCAAGTGCAAAGTCATGAAGATTGGGGAAGGGCAAAAAAGGGGCCGGGGGGACGGATTTACGGGTCTGGGGGTCAGAGACTACAAACCTCATTTAAAGGGAAAAAAAGTTTTTGGGGTGAGTAAAACCCACCAGGCACATCCCTAAAGGGGCCCCACATAAACCCAAAAAATGCTGCGCTTTATGGGCGCCTAGCAAACCTAAAAAAGCTTTTCCCAAACTCTTAATAAGGAATGTTAGGACCCTGTAAAACCGTATAGTTGGCCCATATTGGAGAAATGCGGCCCCAAAGTTTGGAACCCAACCTACCCAAAAGCCGTAAAGAAACTGGGAAAAGTGAAAAGGGTTTTTCCCAAAAAGACTAGTCCCAGAGCTAAGAGGTATGTCCTACGGGGAGGGGTTTAAAGGGAAATCAACCTGACGACACTGGGGACAGGAGAGATTGGGGGGCATGTAACGGGCATTTCAAAAAAACTGAGAGGAATTGCAAGGTGGCAAAAAACAGGATGGTTTTCCCAAAATTGGGGCACAAAATAAAAAGGGGCCCCAGTTGGAAATGAAGACACAGATGAATCACAGGGATGTTTTGGAAGTATTTCTTCAGCCCAGAGTAGCGTAAGGGAATAGTTTGGGAAGCGGTAGTGGAGGCAGGATCCCCTTTTTTTTTAAAAGCTTTTTAAACAGAGGTATGGGTAAAGTCACGGTCAGGGGGAGTGACCTAGTAGCGAACAGTGAAGGGCGGGGCCAGGGGGGCTTTTTTTGGACTCACCCCGCAACCTCAATGGTGGGGTTTCAACTAGGTGAGTAACACCCCAAAACCTGGGGGCCGAACTGGTTTCTCGGAAAATTTTAACCCCGCCAAATGCAAAGGCCCTTTAAGATCGGGGAAAAGGGGACAGAAGTCCCCAGCGGAGTATAAGGGTAGGTGGCCAAAAGACTGCAAACCTGCTTAAAAGGGGAAAGGGGTTTTTTTGGGGGGGGAGTTTTAACACCGAGCGCGTCCCGGAAGCGCACACAAACCCGGGTAACTGGGCAGCTATGGGCACCTGGCCAAAATGAGAACAGCGTTCGATACCTTTTTTAAGGGAAATTTGTTTAAGACACTTTTACCCGTGTTACGGGCAGGCCCCCCTTCTGGAGTATGCAGCACTTGTTTGGGAAACCCCCGGCCCCGCGGCCTGGGGGGTAAAGCTCCCCCCTTTTACCCACGGAGGGCCCGGGTTCGATTCCCCCGGGGGTGGAAAAAATTTCGGCACGGTTTTCCCTTTCACCCGTTTTTGTTCACCCGCAGCAAAAAAAGGTACCCGGGTGTTAGTTTGACTGGTGTGGGTCGCATCCTGGGGGAAAAAGATTAAGGACCCCAATGGAAAATAAGTTGACAGTCCTCTGGGGCACTGACTTTCTTTGGGGGGTTTTTTCCTGGGGGCCCAAAACCCCCCGGGGGGTTTAAAAAAAAGAACGAAAAAATTTTTCTTATCTTTTTCTCACTTGATCAAGCACGTCAAAAAAAATTAGAGAAAGTTTCAAAGGGTTTTTTCGACAAGGTTAGTTCCAGAGGGTAGGGGGAAAAAGTCCTTTGAAGAAAAGGAAATTAATGGAAGTCGCCCGGGCGACATTGGAAAGGGCAGGAGGGTCAGGGGGAAAAAATGGGTAACGACATTTTAAAATATGCGCGGAAACCCCAAGGTGGGCAAAGACAGGGGTGTTCCGAGAGGGGGAAAACAGAAACAAGAGGTCACAATTGGAA
>NC_069419.1:40813081-40915581 GCF_026875155.1 Cherax quadricarinatus | reverse complement strand
ACAGCAGCACCACCAGCAACACCGCCAACAGCAGCACCACCAGCAACACCGCCAACAGCAGCACCACCAGCAACACCGCCAACAGCAGCATCACCAGCAGCACCGCCAACAGCAGCACCACCAGCAACACCGCCAACAGCAGCACCACCAGCAACAGCAGCACCACCAGTAACACCGCCAACAGCAGCACCACCAGCAACACCGCCACAGCAGCACACCAGCAAAAACGCCAACAGCAGCACCACCAGCAACACCGCCAACAGCAGCACACCAGCAAAAACCGCCAACAGCAGCCCACCAGCAACACCGCCAACAGCAGCACCACCAGCAACACCGCCAACAGCAGCACCACCAGCAACACCGCCAACAGCAGCACCACCAGCAACACCGCCAACAGCAGCACCACCAGCAACACCGCCAACAGCAGCACCACCAGCAACACCGCCAACAGCAGCACCACCAGCAACACCGCCAACAGCAGCACCACCAGCAGCACCGCCAACAGCAACACCGCCAACAGCAGCACCACCAGCAACACCGCCAACAGCAGCACCACCAGCAACACCGCCAACAGCAGCACCACCAGCAACTCCGCCAACAGCAGCACCGCCAACAGCAGCACCACCAGCAACACCGCCAACAGCAGCACCGCCAACAGCAGCACCACCAGCAAACACCGCCAACAGCAGCACCACCAGCAACACCGCCAACAGCAGGCACCACCAACACCGCCAACAGCAGCACCACCAGTAACACCGCCAACAGCAGCACCACCAGCAACACCGCCAACAGCAGCACCACCAGGAACACCGCCAACAGCAGCACCACCAGCAACACCGCCAACAGCACCACCAGCAACACCGCCAACAGCAGCACCACCAGCAACACTGCCAACAGCAGCACCACCAGCAACACCGCCAACAGCAGCACCACCAGCAACACCGCCAACAGCAGCACCACCAGCAACACCGCCAACAGCAGCACCACCAGCAGCACCGCCAACAGCAGCACCACCAGCAACACCGCCAACAGCAGCACCACCAGCAGCACCGCCAACAGCAGCACCACCAGCAACACCGCCAACAGCAGCACCACCAGCAACACCGCCAACAGCAGCACCACCAGCAACACGCCAACAGCAGCACCACCAGCAACACCGCCAACAGCAGCACCACCAGTAACACCGCCAACAGCAGCACCACCAGCAACACCGCCAACAGCAGCACCACCAGGAACAACCGCCAACAGCAGCACCACCAGCAACACCGCCAACAGCAGCACCACCAGCAACACCGCCAACAGCAGCACCACCAACACCGCCAACAGCAGCACCACCAACACCGCCAACAGCAGCACCACCAGTAACACCGCCAACAGCAGCACCACAGCAAACACCGCCAACAGCAGCACCCCCAAACAACACCGCCAACAGCAGCACCACCGCCCAACAGCAGCACCACCACAACACCGCCAACAGCAGCACCACCCAGCAACACCGCCAACAGCAGCACCACCAGCAACACCGCCACAGCAGCACCACCAGCAACACCGCCAACAGCAGCACCACCAGCAACACCGCCAACAGCAGCACCACCAGCAACACCGCCAACAGCAGCACCACCAGCAACACCGCCAACAGCAGCACCACCAGCAACACCGCCAACAGCAGCACCACCAGCAACACCGCCACACCCAGCATCACCAGCAAACACCGCCAACAGCAGCACCACCAGCAACACCGCCAACAGCAGCACCACCGCCAACAGCAGCACCACCAGCAACACCGCCAACAGCAGCACCACCAGCAACACCGCCAACAGCAGCACCACCAGCAACACCGCGAACAGCAGCACCACCAGCAACACCGCCAACAGCAGCACCACAGCAACACGCCAACAGCAGCACCACCAGCAACACCGCCAACAGCAGCACCACCAGCAACACCGCCAACAGCAGCACCACCAGCAACACCGCCAACAGCAGCACCACCAGCAACACCGCCAGCAGCAGCACCACCAGCAACACCGCCAACAGCAGCACCACCAGCAACACCGCCAACAGCAGCACCACCAGCAACACCGCCAACAGCAGCACCACCAGCAACACCGCCAACAGCAGCACCACCAGCAACACGCCAACAGCAGCACCACCAGCAACACCGCCAACAGCAGCACCACCAGCAACACCGCCAACAGCAGCACCACCGCCAACAGCAGCACCACCAGCAACAACCGCCAACAGCAGCACCACCAGCAACACCGCCAACAGCAGCACCACCAGCAACACCGCCAACAGCAGCACCACCAGCAACACCGCCAACAGCAGCACCACCAGCAACACCGCCAATAGCAGCACCACCAGCAACACCGCCAACAGCAGCATCACCAGCAGCACCGCCAACAGCAGCACCACCAGCAACACCGCCAACATGCAGCACCACCAGCAACAGCAGCACCACCAGTAACAACCGCCAACAGCAGCACCACCAGCAACACGCCAACAGCAGCACCACCAGCAACACCGCCAACAGCAGCACCACCAGCAACACCGCCAACAGCAGCACCACCAGCAACACCGCCAACAGCAGCACCACCAGCAACACCGCCAACAGCAGCACCACCAGCAACACCGCCAACAGCAGCACCACCAGCAACACCGCCAACAGCAGCACCACCACAACACCGCCAACAGCAGCACCACCAGCAACACCGCCAACAGCAGCACCACCAGCAACACCGCCAACAGCAGCACCACCAGCAACACCGCCAACAGCAGCACCACCAGCAGCACCGCCAAAAAGCAAACACCGCCAACAGCAGCACCACCAGCAACACCGCCAACAGCAGCACCACCAGCAACACCGCCAACAGCAGCACCACCAGCAACTCCGCCAACAGCAGCACCGCCAACAGCAGCACCACCAGCAACACCGAAAACAGCAGCACCGCCAACAGCAGCACCACCAGCAACACCGCCAACAGCAGCACCACCAGCAACACCGCCAACAGCAGCACCACCAGCAACACCGCCAACAGCAGCACCACCAACACCGCCAACAGCAGCACCACCAGTAACACCGCCAACAGCAGCACCACCAGCAACACCGCCAACAGCAGCACCACCAGCAACACCGCCAACAGCAGCACCACCAGCAACACCGCCAACAGCACCACCAGCAACACCGCCAACAGCAGCACCACCAGCAACACCGCCAACAGCAGCACCACCAGCAACACCCCCAACAGCAGCACCACCAGCAACACCGCCAACAGCAGCACCACCAGCAACACGCCAACAGCAGCACCACCAGCAGCACCGCCAACAGCAGCACCACCAGCAACACCGCCAACAGCAGCACCACCAGCAGCACCGCCAACAGCAGCACCACCAGCAACACCGCCAACAGCAGCACCACCAGCAACACCGCCAACAGCAGCACCACCAGTAACACCGCCAACAGCAGCACCACCAGCAACACCGCCAACAGCAGCACCACCAGGAACACCGCCAACAGCAGCACCACCAGCAACACCGCCAACAGCAGCACCACCAGCAACACCGCGAACAGCAGCACCACCAACACCGCCAACAGCCAGCACCACCAACACCGCCAACAGCAGCACCACAGTAACCCCGCCAACAGCAGCACCACCAGCAACACCGCCAACAGCAGCACCACCAGGAACACCGCCAACAGCAGCACCACCAGCAACACCGCCAACAGCAGCACCACCAGCAACACCGCCAACAGCAGCACCACCAGCAACACCGCCAACAGCAGCACCACCAGCAACACCGCCAACAGCAGCACCACCAGCAACACCGCCAACAGCAGCACCACCAGCAACACCGCCAACAGCACACCACCACAACACCGCCAACAGCAGCACCACCAGCAACACCGCCAACAGCAGCACCACCAGCAACACCGCCAACAGCAGCACCACCAGCAACACCGCCAACAGCAGCACCACCAGCAACACCGCCAACAGCAGCATCACCAGCAACACCGCCAACAGCAGCCCACCAAGCAACACCGCCAACAGCAGCACCACCGCCAACAAGCAGCACCACCAGCAACACCGCCAACAGCAGCACCACCAGCAACACCGCCAACAGCAGCACCACCAGCAACACCGCCAACAGCAGCACCACCAGCAACACCGCCAACAGCAGCACCCCCAGCAACACCGCCAACAGCAGCACCACCAGCAACACCGCCAACAGCAGCACCACCAGCAACACCGCCAGCAGCAGCACCACCAGCAACACCCCCAAACAGCAGCACCACCAGCACACCGCCAACAGCAGCACCACCAGCAACACCGCCAACAGCAGCACCACCAGCAACACCGCCAACAGCAGCACCCCCAGCAACACAGCCAACAGCAGCACCACCAGCAACACCGCCAACAGCAGCACCACCAGCAACACCGCCAACAGCAGCACCACCGCCAACAGCAGCCCACAGCAACACCGCCAACAGCAGCACCACCAGCAACACCGCCAACAGCAGCACCACCAGCAACACCGCCAACAGCAGCACCACCAGCAACACCGCCAACAGCAGCACCACCAGCAACACCGCCAACAGGCACCACCAGCAACACGCCAACAGCAGCACCACCAGCAACACCGCCAACAGCAGCACCACCAGCAACACCGCCAACAGCAGCACCACCAGCAACACCGCCAACAGCAGCACCACCAGCAACACCGCCAACAGCAGCTCCACCAGCAACACCGCCAACAGCAGCACCACCGCCAACAGCAGAAACCACCAGCAACACCCCAACAGCAGCACACCAGCAACACCGCCAACAGCAGCACCACCAGCAACACCGCCAACAGCAGCACCAGCCCAACACCGCAACAGCACACCACCAGCAACACCGCCAACAGCAGCACCACCAGCAACACCGCCAACAGCAGCACCACCGCAACCCACCGCCAACAGCAGCACCACCAGCAACCCCGCCAACAGCAGCACCACCAGCAACACCGCCAACAGCAGCACCACCAGCAACACCGCCAACAGCAGCACCACCAGCAACACCGCCAACAGCAGCACCACCAGCAACACCGCCAACAGCAGCACCAACCAGCAACACCGCCACAGCAGCACCACCAGCAACACCGCCAACACAGCACACCACCAGCAACACCGCCAACAGCAGCACCACCAGCAACACCGCCAACAGCAGCACCACCACAACACCGCCAACAGCATCACCACAGCAACCCCGCCAACAGCAGCACCACCAGCAACACCGCCAACAGCAGCACCACCAGCAGCACCGCCAACAACAGCACCACCAGCAACACCGCCAACAGCAGCACCACCAGCAACACCCCCAAAACAGCAGCACCACCAGCAACACCGCCAACAGCAGCACCACCAGCAACACCGCCAACAGCAGCACCACCAGCAAACACCGCCAACAGCAGCACCACCAGCAACACCGCCAACAGCAGCACCACCAGCAACACCGCCAACAGCAGCACCACCAGCAACACCGCCAACAGCAGCACCACCAGCAACACCGCCAACAGCAGCACCACCAGCAACACCGCCAACAGCAGCACCACCAGCAACACCGCCAACAGCAGCACCACCAGCAACACCACCAACAGCAGCACCACCAGCAATACCGGCAACAGCAGCACCACCAGCAACACCACCAACAGCAGCACCACCAGCAACACCACCAACAGCAGCACCACCAGCAACACCACCAACAGCAGCACCACCAGCAACACCGCCAACAGCAGCACCACCAGCAACACTTCTCATTACACACTGGTAACATTTATAATATTTATGTTTGGTACTTTGCACATTATACAGTTCTTATACTTCTTCCTGTCGTAAACTCTCGGTTCTTGTGGCCTAGTTAGTGTATATTGATTTAATAAATAGTTTTGAGACAATGTCAATCCATAGGATAGGGAATATTTACAGTTACTCTCCCATATTCTAGCACATAGGATGAGCTGCATATATGAAGTAATGAAATTTGTCAGCCTTCAGCATCGTCAGGTATTCTATTACCATTGTGAAGTTGGGTGGCAGGGAGAGGAACTGGGAGAGACATGGTCGACAGTCTCGCTTACGAGGTTAACAGCACGCTGGGGATAAGGTGTTGGTAGGGGTAAGGGGTTGGGTGAGGATTTGGAGGGGTTGTGTTTGTTTGGGTGGGGATGTCGTGGTGATGAGCACGGGGAAGAGAATTGGAAAGGGGAGAGGACGTGCGCGCGTACATGTGTGATGCCCTGATGACGCGCCTCTAAAACGTGGAGGACCTGAGTATCCGGCTCCCAGGGTAACCTCTCAGTGGGGGAAGTTGGGAGAAGGTGGGGGTTGGAAGTGATGGTGCGGGAAGGACACGCCGACTGTCGCTCTCACTAGATCCCTTTCATTGTGTAAGATTCTGTGCATGTTCACCTCTCTCACATACTCGCACTTGTTACGTTAACACACTCAACTTCCTACATCCCGTCTTTAACATGCGTAAGTAATGGCGACTGGAGAGAAGATCTGAGACAGTTTAGAAGGAGCTATTTCACCTAGATGAACGGGAAATGGAAGACGAAAACAGACAAGTCCCAGGGGAAGATAAGAAGTATTGTTTCAGTCTTAGGGTAATTAAGTAAGTGGAGCAAGTTGAAAGACGAGGTAGAAGAAAACGAAGCAAGAATATCCACCTGGATTCCTGGTCAGCAATCAGTGACATGGCAAGTTATTTATCTCCTAGGCTGGAGTACCATGAGGCAAGTTAATTAAGTTCCCGACGCTGAAGAAACATTTCAACTAGTTGTGTACAGGAGTCACCAAGGCACTACTATGAATTATACTCGTGGTATCCCCATACATATAGAGATATGGGTGTGGAGATACCACGTAACCCTGGTAAGTGCCAACGCGACACCTTGTCTGTAAAATTATTAGGCTCACAAAAATGAACTAAACAAATTTGTTACTGTAAGAGAGGAAACTCTTATTCATCTTATTCTTCTTGCTGCTGCTCCTCCTAGCCCAGTAGCACATCCGTGTGTCGCAAGTCTTGACGTGCGTCAATGACACGGGATAACACTCCAAAGCTCATTTTCGAGGGCGGCAGCTGTCAGAACACGTCGGGTCCTCTGGTACACTGACTTACGTAAATGTAAGCGACACCCTGGGGAAGGATGGGCATACAGATAGCTAACGTTGCCCGTGACGCTTGTACCAAGCATAAGATACTGTCCAAACATACACATGCGCAAATATACCCAAACACATCAAGACAGTGTGCAAGACTACAATGAGTATAGATTTACTCTTTTAACAATCAAACCAACTATACTCTCAATACTAGGTCACCTTAACACGATGGTGGGGTTTCAGTGGTATGTGGCTAGGTGTACGAGCTTCTCCGAGTGGGTTGCCAGTCTTCCTCTAGGGTGCCTGCCTAAGAACCCAGCATCACCTTCGGCACAAATGGTGGGGATGTTTCCCCTTTCTTCTAAATTTTTTGATATGGGTGATAGCACAGAACAAATTATGGACACAGACTTCCGAATATGAAAAAGGCTTTAAATATTTTTACTTTGTGATTATAATTTATGCACCATGATGGTAAAGCCACGACAGTAGCAAGTTGATAATAAACAGAGTTAAACTGATAATGTTAAAAGAGGAGTATATTTAAAACGATGAATAATCAAACACTTCTAGTGCTTTGATAAATATTATAAAATAAACCAATCCAAAATCCTTCCCATTCCCCATCACAGACACGATCAGCACAACTACAGACCCCCTCCCCTTCCTTGGATTAAATCTGACTGCCTCCCCTGGCGCTGCATATCCCCTATGGGTTTAGCGCCTTCCACTGATTAAAAAAAACTACAGACACATGTACACATGTCCTAGGCAACCACAAACACCAAGAAAGAAAAGCTTGGAAAAAATATATAATAAACAGGTCAAAACCCAAGAATCCGAGTGTAAAAGATCAGATACAAAATATCAGTGATAACCGAACTGGAGAAGGAAATATTTAAGATACTAAATGAATGTTTCAGAGCATGTATACAGTTAAGAAAATTTTACAGGCAGTAGCTTTCTAACCCCAACAACCAATGGAAAAAAAAGATGAAAAGTTTACTATTGGGTACTAGAAAAAAATTAATACTGCAGTAGATAGGACCAAGGATTTTAATAGTGTGAAAAACTAAATTATTTATCCCTGATTTTTTAAGGGGGAGGGTATTTAATTACAAGAATGTAAATGGCAAACATTGTGCCGATATTCGTAACATTAATAGAGAAGACCCTATAGTATGTATGATGATCTCTGATAACTGATGTCGAAAGCTCCTGTAAAAACAGAGTATAAAACACTCACAGAGAAAAACTGCGAAACAATATGAATTAGAAGAAAACTATTACAGCGGCTGAGAGATTTTATCTGACAGGAAATTGAAGAGAATGCAATGATGTATAACATGTCCTCACAGGGAAATATCTGCGGGTTCCCACAGGGTTTAGTATTTGTCTCGATAATGTTTATAAGTTATATAATGATTTGCCAGATGTAATAAAAAAAACTGTATGGACATATTTTGTGGATGTACGAAAGCATACATACACACTCGACCTAGTACTGGGTAGGGCCCACCTGTGCCCCCAGAACAGCTCGACCTAGTACTGGGTAGGGCCCACCTGTGCCCCCAGAACAGCTCGACCTAGTACTGGGTAGGGCCCACCTGTGCCCCCAGAACAGCTCGACCTAGTACTGGGTAGGGCCCACCTGTGCCCCAGAACAGCTCGACCTAGTACTGGGTAGGGCCCACCTGTGCCCCCAGAACAGCTCGACCTAGTACTGGGTAGGGCCCACCTGTGCCCCCAGAACAGCTCGACCTAGTACTGGGTAGGGCCCACCTGTGCCCCCAGAACAGCTCGACCTAGTACTGGGTAGGGCCCACCTGTGCCCCCAGAACAGCCTGAATTCTTCGTGGCATGGATTCAATATGGTGCTGGAAACAATCTTTAAAGATTCTGGTCCATGTTGACATTACAGCATCACACAGTTGCTGCAGATTTGTAGGCTGCACCTTCATGAGGCGAATATTCCATCCCACATCCCACAAGTGCTCTATTTGGATTGAGTTCTGGTTAGTGTGGAAGCAAGTGGAGTGCAACGAACTAATTGCCATGTGACATGGCACATTATCGTGCTGGAAGTAGCCACAAGTTGGTTGAACAGTGGCTATAAAGGGACGCACATTGGCAGCAACAATATTCAGGTAGGCTATAGCATTTTAACGATGCTCAGTTGGTTTTAGGGGGCCTAATGTGTGCCAGGAAAACATTCCTTACACCATTACACAAACACATCAGCCTGAACCGTTGACACAAGGAAGAACGGATTTATATTGTTTACGCCAGATTCAGACCCTACCATCTACATGTTGCGGAAGAAATCGTCATTCATCAGACCAAGCGACGTTTTCCAACCTTCAAATGTCCAGTTTCAGCGAGCCTGTGCCCAGTGCAGCCTGAGTTTTTCGTTCTTAGCTGGTGGGAGTGGGACCCGGTGTGATCCTCTGGTGCTCCAATACATCTATTATATGGTTCGACGTGTTGAGTATGCATGAGTTGCTCTTCTGCATATCACTGTTGTAACGCATGGTTATTTGAGTCACAGAAGCCTTGTAGTTACCTTGAACCAGTCTTGCCATTTCCCAATGACTTCTCTCATTAACAAGACGCTTTCGCTCACAGAACTGCTGCTCTTTGGATGTTTTATGTTTTCACACTATTCATTGTAAACTCTTACGACTGTTGTGCGTGAAAATCCCAGGAGAACAGCAGTTTCCGAGATACTCAGCCCACTCCATCTGACACCAACAATCATTCCATGGTCAACGTCACTTACATTACATTTCTTCCTCATTCTGATACTAGATCTGAACAACTGAACTTCTTGCCCTTGTCTGCATGCTTGAAGTTGGTGCCACGTGATTGGCTTATTCGATATTTGCATTCAAGAGCAAATTTGGAGTGACCACTGAGTGTATAATAGTCATTATTGTATAACATTGTATTGCTAGTACAACACACTGAACACTACGTCAAATCACTTTGTCCAGCACACAAATAATAGTCTGATTACTTAATATATAAAAATGTCGTTAGAGCACACATAAATAGCATTGTATGCAAAAATAGCAAACAAGCGATACAAGATGCTAAACAACCACGGGGGGAGTTGAATGATAGCTTTAGGCCTTTCATGTTGCAATCAACACATCAGGAGACACCACGGTACGGGTGGGGATTGAACTTGCGGCTAGTGAGTCGTAAAACTCCAGACGCCTTAGCCACTGGGCAAACTCACTAGCCGCGAATTCAATCCCCACCCGTACCGTGGTTTCTTTGCAATCGTGTCATTACGATTTCGTGAGTCATCATCAGGAGGTTGCAATGCTGCATAAAAGAGGAGGAGGCCCAAATAAATACGATCACAGGAAGCGTCTTTCCTTGAATGCAAGCAAAGACGCTTCCTCTGATCGAATTTACTTGGACCATTTCCTCTTTTATGCAACATTACAAGCTCCTGTGTTATTTGCAACACGAAAGGCCTAGAGCTATCATTCAACTCCCTCCGTGGGTGTTTTGCATAAACAGCATTGTATTTACGCGCGTTACGTATTGTTTATTTTGTGGTAGCCAGCGTTACCGGCACAGGTCCTGGTCGACGTCCGCCTGAGTGTGCTGTTTGTGTGCTCCAACTTCCGATGACCTTCCTGAAACCTTACGTAACTCAAACCCAGGTTTCAGCTCAGTACGTTAACATTCACTGACATTACAGCAGAAATAAGAGATGAAAGATGGCAATAATCGGACAAGTATAAAAACCTGCAAATTGCCTCCCCAAACCTCCATTAATCTTGTTTTGAGTTTATCTGTGCGAAGTCTACATAGGGAGGGAGCGAAAGAGAAAAAAAAAGAAAAAAGAAAGGGAAAAAGAAATGAAACGAACGAGAGAAAGCAAAAGAAAGCAAAGAGAAAGCTAAAAAGAGAAAAAAGCGAAAAGAGAAAAAGAAAGAAAAAAGAGAAAAAGAAAAAAGGAAAAAAGGAGAAAAAAGAAATGGGAAATGAGAGAGGAAGGGGGTAGGGCCCCCACCCACCATGACTTTTCACAGTAATTCAACACAATGACGTGACTATGACGTCACAACCTTGCCCCAACCAGGATTACCGTGTTACCTTTCTCGCGGATCTTTGCTATCACCGACAGGAGGTGAGGGAAAGTGATGCTGCAGGTCAGGTGGACACATGTCAGGTATTATACTGTATTACTGAAGGTTTGGCCCAGTAGAAGTTTTCCTGGGTTTTCAAGATGATGTTGGAAGTTGTAGCTTTAATCTGTCGCCATATCTAATAACTAGATTGACTATGGGCCATAGTATTAAATGGTTATGAGAGTCTGTGTATTGAACACATTCTTCAAGAATGACGGAGGTCCAATGACACAAATTTTGCAATAAAAATGTGCTAAGCATATATACTTGTGTCCTTACATCCACACTGTTCAAGTTGTTAGTCCTGTGTTGTTAGATCTCGGGTGGTTTCTCCATCATGTATTTATCACATCCTTCGTGTGGTATTTCATACACTCCGGTATTCTCCTCCTGGTTGTTTTTACGTTTCTCTCTCCAGAGGCTTTATCAAGCTTCAGAGTATAATAAAAATGCTATATAATGCGGACAACTTGAAGACTAAGATACATGAACAACGCTACGAGTCTTTATGTCCACTTCGTCTTCCACCACCACTGCTGCTGATGATGATGATGTGTCTGCAAATCGACTGATGAAATCTGAATCGCAAGCGAAATGTTTCGTCAATGAAGATTCCTAGTGCTGCGCATGTGTCTTACTCTTCAGACACAGAGGATATGAAGGGAAGTGTGAACATACTACTACTTGCATGGGCCTACTGGGTCATGCGAGGAGGAGCAGCAGCAGCAGGAGGAGCAGCAGCAGCAGGAGGAGCAGGAGCATCAGCAGGAGCAGCAGCATCAGCAGGAGGAGGAGCAGGAGCATCAGCAGGAGCAGTAGCAGGAGCAGCAGGAGCATCAGCAGGAGGAGGAGCAGCAGGAGGAGCAACAGGAGGAGCAACAGCAGGAGCAGCAGCAGGAGCCGCCGCCGCTGCAGACACAGACGCAGACGACGACGACGACGACGACTGCCTGTCAAGTGACAGCGGCAGAGTTTATCATTTTACGCAGGATTCGCCCTAATGGTTTAGAGATGAAGCTGCTTTTATTCTGTGTATTATATCTGAAATGAACATTAATGATACTTCTAGGCATTGTCATCTGCGGTGATTCTTTGAACATTAACATTCAGCTCATCATGTGGGTGGTAGTGTTCTATTGTTGCACAAAATGACAACACACCCGCCAGTGCAGGAGTCTACATCATACCTGGTGGAGGGTGTGATAAGAATTGTGTGAACGAAACAGCAAGATCCATGGAAGTAAGAATATGTGAACATAAAAATGTGTGCAGCCTCGACCACCAGAAAAATACTTGTGTCCAACACAAGGAGAGCCACCTCAAGAAATTCGGAAAAGCTAAACTGATAGCGTGAAAATGACCTACTCAATCAACGGTGTTTAGAGGCCGCTGTGATTGTAACTAACACCATCCCATAAAAATCCGGTTTCCATAGCATTTCCAATGTTTTAGCTAAACGATTACTATCCAACCTGGATACTGCCATTAGATGACAACAGCCGTTAAGGCCATGTCTGCACCAGGGAGCACTATAATATGTTACTCCACCACTGCTGACAGATTCCTTCTCAAATCCTACCCATCACATCTCAACTGCTGTTGATGATGGTGATGATAATATATTCGCCAGGAACGAAGTCCTGAAGAAGTATCGAAGTTTGTACAAGTGACGTATCGTTTACAGTCACGGTGAGTCTTCTTTAGCACAAGTGGTGTAGCGGTTAGCTACTTCCGTCGTAGACGTCCTGTAACTTGGTCACAGCAAGTCTTCGGTTCAAGTGTTGTCTTGGGTCAGGTGTGTACGATGGTATATCATCTCCAATTTAACAGACTCGTCTGCTACCCTCCCCACTCACTCAGAGCTCGAACGGAGTAGCAAAGGTGCTGGTGCAGGAGTCAGGGTGTTCTCGCTGGTATGAGGCTCTCATCTCAAAAAGTCTGTACCATTTGAGCCATTCCTGGCGCTCGGGCTGCAGCCCGAGCGCCAGTGTGACTCAATTGTACTACCACTAATGCGACATGCTCTTAAGAACATGTCGCATTAAAAAGGTCTCATTTAAATTATGCAATACAGTTCTGGTTTTCACACAGCAAAATTTACATAAATGCGCTGCAGTAGATGCAGAGAAAGATAGTGAAATAAATCCACTATATAGAAATCTTTCTATGTAGATAGACTGAGATCCTAGAGTCTGTTCTCTTGAAATACGAAGAATGACGGGAGATATGACTGATGTCTGCTAGCGAAAGACAGGTATAATAAAGATATAGAGTGGCACCTGCCTGGAGAGTGATGGGAGGGTCAACGCCCACGCAGGCCTGTCTAACACCAGGCTTCCCAGTGGATGGCCTAATCGTCCTCGTTGTTGGTGCTAGTCGCACGAATCCAACGTATGCACCACAGCCCGGCCGAGCAGAAACTGACTCGAGGAACTTGTCAACGTCACTCTGGAAGACAACCAAGAGTCTTTGGTAACCCCCCCCCCTTTGTATAATGGGAAGCTGCTACAGAGTCATGGGCTTCTTACACTTATTGTGGTAGTGGAGTGGGTGACGGTAGTGGTGGAGTGGGTGTTGGTAGTGGTGGAGTGGGTGTTGGAAGTGGTGGAATGGATGGTGGTAATGGAGTGGTGGCGGTAGTGGAGCTGGTGGTGATAGTAGTGGAATGGGTGGTGATAGTAGTGGAATGGGTGGTGATAGTGGAATGGGTGGTGATAGTAGTGGAGTGGGTGATGGTAGTGGTGGAGTGGGTGATGGTAGTGGTGGAGTGGGTGGTGGTAGTGGAGTGGATAATGGTAGTGGTGGAGTGGATGATGGCAGTGGTGGAGTGGATGATGGTAGTGGTGAGTGAATGATGGTTGTAGTGGAGTGGATGTGGTATGGATGGTGATGTTAAATGGAGTGGATGATGGTAGTAGTGGAGTGGATGATGGTGGAGTGGAGTGGATGATGGTAGTGGGTGGGTGGGTGGGTGGTGGTAGTAGTGGTGGAGTGGGTGGTGGTGGTAGTGGTGGAGTGGGTGATGGTAGTGGTGGAGTGGGTGATCATTGTGGTGGAGCGGGTGATCATTGTGGGTGGAGCGGGTGATGGTAGTGGTGGAGTGGGTGTTAGTGGTGAAGTGGATGATGGTAGTGGAGTGGATGATGGTGGTGGTTGAGTGGATGGTGATAGTGCTTGAGTGGGTAGTTGAGTGGATGGTAGTAGTGGTGATGGTGGGAGTGGGGGTAGTAATGATGAAGTGGTGGTAGTGGTGGTGGTTGAAGTGTGGTTAATGGGTGATGGTGGTGCAGTGGTAGTGGTGATGGTGAAGGAAGTGGCGGTAGTAGTGATAGTGGTTGAAGTGGTCGTAGTGATGAAGTGGTGGTTGTGGTTTAAGTGGTGGGTGGGTGAAGTGGTGGTAGTTGGTGGTGAAGTAAGTGGTGGCAGTGGTGGTGGTGTGGTGAAGTAAGTGGTGGCAGTGGTGGTGGTGGTGATGTGGTGGTAGTGGTGATGGTGAAGTGGTGGTTGTGGTGTTGTGTGGTGAGTAATGGTGGTTGTGAGGTGAAGTGGTGTAGTGATGGTGGTGGTAAGTGGTGGAGTGGGTGTGGTGAGTAAGTGGTGGGTGATGGGGTGAGTGGTGTTATGGTGATGGTGATGTGGTGGGTTTGTGAAGTGGGGGTTTGTGGTGATGGTGAATTGGTGGTTGTGGAAGTGGGTTTGGTGATGGTAAAGTGTGGTTGGTTGGGAAGTGGTGGAGTGTGTGAGGTGGTAAAAGTGGGTGATGTGATAGTGGTGGAAGTGGATGACGGTGGTGTTAGTGGGGTATGGTGAAGTAGTGGGTTGGAAGTGGGTTAGTGGTGATGGTGAAGTAAGTGTGGTGTGGTGATGGTGAAGTGGTGGTGTATGGTGAGTAGTGGTGGTAGTGTGGTGGTGAAAGTGGTGGTGATGGGTGAAGTGGTGGTTGTGCGAGTGGTAATTGTGGTGATGGTGAAGTGGTGGTAGTGATGAGGTGGTGAAACGTGGTGGTAGGGTGATGTAAGTGGTGGGTGATGGTGGTAAAAGTGGTGGTTGGTGATAGTGGGGTAGTGTGCGGGGGTGAATCGTGGTGGTGTGATGGTGAAGTAAGTGGTGGTAGTGGTGGTGGTGAATTCGTGGGTGGTGATGGTAGTAAGTGGTGGTAGTGTGAAGGTGGTGTTACGTGGTGGTGATGGTGAAAAGTGGGGGTTTAGTGGACGGTGGTGAAAGTGGTGGTGTGGTGAGTAGTGGTGAATGGGTGATGTCGGTTGGTGAAGTGTGGTGGTGTGGTGAAGTAATGGTGGTTGTGGGTGGGGGAAAGTGGTGGTGATGGTGAAGTAGGGGTTTGGTAGTGATGACGGTTGAAAGTGGTGGTGATGGTGCAGTTGGGGGAGGGGTGAGGGTGGTGATTGTGGTGTTGGGGTGAAGTAATGGTGGTGTGATGGTGGATTGTGGTGGTGATGGTGAAGTAATGGTGGTGTGATGGGGGTGTTAGGTGGTGAAGGGTAATGGTGGAGTGATGTGGTGTTGTGGTGGTATGGTGAAGTAAGTGGTGGTGTGATGAGGGGTGAATTCGTGGTGGTGATGGTGAAGTAAGTGGTGGTAGGGGGAGGGTGGTGAATTACGTGGTGGTGATGGTGAAGTAAGTGGTGGTAGTGATGACGGTGGTGAATTACGTGGTGGTGATGGTGAAGTAAGTGGTGGTAGTGATGACGGTGGTGAATTACGTGGTGGTGATGGTGAAGTAAGTGGTGGTAGTGATGACGGTGGTGAATTACGTGGTTGTGATGGTGAAGTGGTGCTAGTGATGGTGGTGAAGTAAGTGGTGGTGGTGGTGATGGTGAAGTAAGTGGTGGTAGTGATGACGGTGGTGAATTACGTGGTGGTGATACAATGATGCGACGGATGTTAAAAAACCTTCAGTGTTTTTCCTCTTCGGTCAGAAGCCAAAACAACATTAAACTTTCTTTATCTACTTTATTATCCTCTCCACTTTCCACTTTATTATCCTCTCCACTTTCCACTTTATTATCCTCTCCACTTTCCACTTTATTATCCTCTCCACTTTCCACTTTATTATCCTCTCCACTTTCCATTTTTATCCTCTTTTCCACTTTCCACTTTATTATCCTCTCCACTTTCCACTTTATTATCCTCTCCACTTTCCACTTTATTATCCTCTCCACTTTCCACTTTATTATCCTCTCCACTTTCCACTTTATTATCCTCTCCACTTTCCACTTTATTATCCTCTCCACTTTCCACTTTATTATCTTCTCCACTTTCCACTTTATTATCCTCTCCACTTTCCACTTCATTATCCTCGCCACAATTAACTTCAGTTTTCAGTCTTCTCGTCTATGTCTCTTTAACCTGCTCTACTAAATCACAGTGATGGTTTTGTTATATACTGTAAATTCAACCCTATTTCCTTAAGGACATTATTTTAGATGCTAAACAAATTTAGTTAATTATGACGTAACATAAGTAAGAAATGCCTTGTCAAGAGAGCATTTTGCTCGTATCGGAACTATTACGTGAACTATCGACAGTGATGTCTGTTTAAGTTCTGATGTAAATTAACACATGGCAACTCTGATTATGAGAACTTTGCAATCTATCAGTATACAAAAATCTTGAAGAATGAGAGAATGAGTAATCAGTCTCAAGAGTCGTTGTCGTCCACATCTGAATAGAATACGGCTACGTGTAACTAAACGTGGGCGAAGTGCCTTGGGAAATTGTCAATGTTGAAGTGTCGTGCCCAAGATCTTAAGTTGTAGTAATGTCAACTTTTCCTCTCTCTACTGCTCGATCTCCTCAATACTAAACATAATTTTCGAATTGCGCACGTTTCTATATTTTGTTGACATACCCCCGTAGTGCAAGCCTCGTGAAAACTTTCCCACGGGGAGGAATTGTGAGCACTGAAGTGTACGTGTTAAGACTACAGCAGTAGCCCAGGGGCTGGGCTCTGCTTGTTAACCACGTGGTTTTTAGTTTACACCGGTATTATTACTGCTTGACCTTGACCATCATCAACTGGCCTCTTAAAATATCACTATTCAGACTTTGAGAATTGGGTTCCTAAGATATAATTGGGACAAATTTGGAAACAAATGGGTGTCACGAAAATATTATGTTTGATAAACAAGCTTGAATAAACCCACAGTGTACAACTACCTTATTCTATGTGATAATTACATAATATAATGCCTGTCATATTCCATCAAGTGGATGGAAGACTTGGAGACTTATAAGAAGATAGATGATGGGTTCATCAATTAAGAGAACAGAAATAAGGAACAATGCAAGCTACATGCGACATTTTATGGCTTAAGCGTTTTCGCAGCTGTCACAGGAGTTTACAGCTTGATATGAAGCTCCTGGAGAGCGAAACGTTGCCACAATAAATGTCACATTAGTTGCACTCGTGTCCTTTTACTTTACATATTGTCGGTAATTCTACCAACTTTATTACAATTAAGAGAACGTAAGAACATAAGGAACACTGCAGCAGGCCTACTGGCCTATGCGAGGCAGGTCCAATTCTCCCACTGGCTTAAGCCAGTTTCTTCCAGCAGAGCTAGAGTTACTATTACGTAGGAATTACGATCTCTCATGATGACTTATCCCGGAGAGTGATGTTGGTGAGAAGGAAGGGAAAAGAGATGGGGTGCATTATAACTCTACCCTGAACTTCGATAGTCTGCAGTCGACAGTTAGCTTCACTTTGCCAGATCGTCTCAGTGGTTTCACTGTTTCCAGTTAGAAGGTGCGGGTCATTAGTGTTGGGAACATACGACAGTACTTACAGCTAAACTTAAAGGGCTAGCTAACGAATTAATTGGATAATTAAAAAGTTTCAAGGGGTAGCAGCTAAGGTGAAAGGCTTCTCTCATGCACTAAGACAGCTCGTAAGTAATTTACATGCTTGTCACCATTTTCCCCCTCTTACAAATAAGAGGCTTCACAACGACAATTCCTCTCAAGCTTGTCCCAGTGACCTTTGGGATTATTAACAAACAAGGAATAACTCCACAACTAAACAAGACGATCACGATCACATGTTGAAGGTCATCCAGCTAACAACTTCCACTAGCTACCACCACCATCACACTGACATTTATTTTCTGTAGTTGGGTTGACATTTCTAGAATTATGCAGTTACATTCTTAGAGCGCTATGACCCATAGGGATTTAGCAGTTTTTTTTTTAATATAATAATACACTCTCAGAGAAGATAAAATAGATTTTTCTCTCTATCATTCGTTTTCCCGTATTTCCAGTCAGCATTCATTCCTTTCCATTCAATTCTCCCTCTCTTTTCCTTTCCTACTCCCCTCTCTTCCTCCCTCCCTCCCTCTCCTCTCTCTCTCTCTCTCTCTCTCTCTCTCTCCTCTCTCTCAGTTCTTTCATATTTTGAACAAAATAGTCAAATGGTAGGCATCATCAGGCGAATTTTATATATATTATGCTGATTCTTATTAAGTATTCAGCGTAAAAATATATACTCTTTTATTCACTTACTCTTACGCTGTTGTTTACATTTTCATGAGAAAGAAAATGTAAATAACTGTGTATGTACTCACCTATATGTGGTTGCAGGGGTCGATTCATAGCTCCTGGCCCCGTGTGTGTGTGTGTGTGTGTGTGTGTGTGTGTGTGTGTGTGTGTGTGTGTGTGTGTGTGTGTGTGTGTGCGAGCGCGCGTGAGCGCGTCTGCGTGCATGTTATGTTCATGCATGTAAAACTCAAGTAAATACATTTATTTCTCAGGACTTATCCTGTAACTGTTGAGTGGGATTCCCCATAAGTAGTGTTTCCTGCAGATAAAGCGCATATATAGTGGAGTAAAGTATGCGTCAGTGAGCGTCAGCAAGGTACCCACGAAGCCTGACACACTTCACCTTCGTTTTCTCTTTTCCTGGGGAAACTGTCGTGCGTATGTTTCTGTGTAGTGAGGGAGTGTCAGTGTTCTCACGAGGAGCAGCAAACTGTGTTATTACCAATGTTATCCACAACTGTCCACTGTCACGACACACGCCACGCACAACAGTCCCCGTACTCTAGTTATGCTCTCAATTTTTACCTGAAAATATTGATTTGTCAAAAGAAAACCACCTGTTCCCTTCGGTGGCCCGTGGCCTGGTGGCGAAAGCTCTCGCTTCACACGCTGAGTGTTCGGGTTCGATTCCCGGCAAGGGTAAAAACATTGGGCGTGTTTCCTTACACTCGTCCATGTTCACCCATCAGTAAAGCGGGTACCTGGGGGTTAGTCGACTGGTATGGGTCGCATCCTGGGACAAAACTGAACTAATTTGCCCGAAATGCTCTACATAACAAGACTTGTATACCTTGTACATGTACTTATAGAAATAAAGATATTAGTATTCATAGATGTCGGCTCAGCGAACAATGGTGTTTAGGTACACGTGGAGAATGAAGCGAATGGGAGAAGATGAATAAGTTGGCACCTCTTGACTACTACTGTTTATTCTCATCTCTCTACTGTACTAAAAAAGAGTTTTCCTGAACAACGTGTTTCCCTAATAAATATTCCAGTACTATACTTGTGTCTTATTTAATACTTGTCGGTACCCGAGACCACCATAACCCGCTTAAAGCGGGCCATGGGAGAACCGATGGCTTATCAGTGGTCATACATTGTTCATCGTGCGCATATATATTGATGGTATAAACCTTGGCAATAAATACCGACAAGTTGGTTTAGAAAGACACCTAAGCAAACACTAACATATTTATTAGAAAACGTTTCGGTCCTGGGACCTTGATCACTTCTAACATACAGAGGTAGAAAAACATTATATATATAGGCGGAGAGTGAGATGTGACGCACGTGACCTGAGGAATGTCATAAGAACATAAGAATGGAGGAACACTGTAGAAGGCCTGCTGGCCCATGCGAGGCAGGTCCTTATCAAAACAACCTCTACCTATGAGGAGGACGGGTAGACGATGAAATCATGTGACTCCTGTGTTGTTGGGTTGGTGCTGCTTAAGTATCATGTATGCCAATGTTTTTGAAATTTTGTAGTTTCCAGTGTTGCGTTCTATAGTGTCGGTGACGGCGATTAGTGAGGCTTCTAGGCACCGTCGGCGTCTGAGGTCTGGTTCGGTGAAAACGAGTTGTGCCTCGTTCCAGTTCATCAAATGCCCCGTGGAGTCTCTGTGGAGGACACAGGCGTACCTTACATCGTCTCTGTTAGAGGCATTTCGATGTTCATTCAGGCGGACTGCAGATCTCTGCCTGTCTCGCCTACATATTTCTTGGGACAGAACCCACAGGGGATAGTGTAGACGCCTGCTGTAGAAGTTTGAGGTGTGGGGCTGCGTTTCGTAGTGAGGTCTTTGATAGATGATGTGTTTATGGTGGAAACGTTGATGTTACTCATAGCAAGTGCCCGGCGAGTATTCGTGGCAACATCGCCACGTGGGAGTACTGTGAACTGTTTAGGGGGCTGTTCCATGGGCGGTTTGTTGAGGATAGCTTGTGCCTTGAGTCTGCAATCTCGGATGAAGAAAGATGGGAACTGAAGACGTGTAAAGGCTTGTGTTATGTAAGTGCATTCTTCTTCTAGAAAACAAGGGCTGGAGATGCGAAGAGCTCTCAAGAAGAAGCCAATGAGGACTCCTCTCTTAGTGCGGGTGTCTTGGTGTGAATAATAATGTATAATATCGTCCTTGTTGGTAGGTTTTCTATACACTTTGAAGAGAAGTTTGTCACTGCAGTAGCACAGAGTAGCACTGCAGTAGTAGTTTTGGAAGAGCACGATTATCGACAATTATGGTAAGAACATTATATGCAAAGCAAACCTTCATTTAAAGAGATAGATTAAACGCGTTGACAAACAGGATGATAAAAATAATCCCAAGTCAGAAATCTTTTCCATGGAGATAAACTCACGACCCCTGAGCCTCCCTCTTTGAAAGACGCAGACTGACGCGCACACGTGGAAGACGGATACAAATAATGGAGATATAAATAAGATGCTGAAAATATCTAACCAAGGCAGTAGTCTAAGCAATAATTTCATGTTGAATAAATTCAGAATTAGAAAGGTATATATAGCCTGGTTACAACTATGACCATAATTTTTAAAGGGGTGGACCGATAAGCCAGCTGAAGGCCTCGGTCAGATGACCAAAAGCTCCAACGGCGGGTCATCTGAATAAGATGATGTCCTGTTTCCTGACTAGCCTTACCTAACATAGAAAGGTATAGGAAAATATTTGCTTGGCAGTATAATTGTAGAAGAGGCAAACCAACTGTCCTAGTGTTTCCTTACCACTCTAGCAGAACTACTGGCAGGTTCTCATAACTGTTTTCATGGCTATCCAACGTATTTTTTTTCTCTTCAGTGGCATTACTGGCAGTTGGTTTCCCTTTTTTTGCGCCCCCTGAATGTGACCCAATATGTATAATGAAATATGTATATATTTTATGTATATATCTTTCATATAATTTTATATTACTGATATTTTCATATATAACTAAAATGAAAAATCTTGCTTTATATATTTTTTTTGAATTATTATATTAGCTTATGGCTATAAGTAATATGTTACATTTATACTTCATTGTGGTCGCTGTTGGAGTTGTGACGCTGTCCGAACTCGTAAACTGCTTAGCTAACTACCGGCTCGCTTTTTTGTGTCAGGAGGTACCTGCCAGCGTCGCTGGAGTAGCGCTGGCTAGTCACG
The DNA here is from genome assembly GCF_026875155.1 of Cherax quadricarinatus. Lineage (NCBI taxonomy): Eukaryota > Metazoa > Arthropoda > Malacostraca > Decapoda > Parastacidae > Cherax > Cherax quadricarinatus. Next base: position 40,893,571 of record NC_069419.1, on the reverse strand, counting down.
TGATCGCACCTGAGGTTGGAACTGCCCTTCCTACCTCACTCTCTCTAGATTTGCTTCTTGCCTGAGAAGCGCCTCTCTCTCGATATCTGCTTCTTGTCCTAGAAGCATCTCTCTTGTCTCTCTTTACTGTTCGAGATTTAGATTGTTTTTTTTGGTAGAGTATGATTTTGTGGGAGAGCCGAAACATACTTCTTGTAACTCTGTTCACAGAGCATTGTGATTTTTGACGTGCTGCAGAGGTTGTGTCGGTTGGAGACTGTTCAATCCTGGTCCTAAGCTAAAGCTTCTAACCTACTTTGTGGCATCTACGCACTGCCGTAGTCGGGGATTTGGTTATGCTGAACTTAGATTCAGTATTAAGGAAGTTTTATGCCTCTTATGAAGGATCTGCTGATGGTCCCCAGTTAGGATCATTATTTTGTCTCCTTGTTCCTGACGCTGTGCTGTTGCTTGGTACATTATTGCTGTTTGGCGAATGGTTCGTCTTATTGTTCAAGCAAGCTGTTTGATGGTCGAAAAGGTAGATTTGTGGACTTGTCAGTCACTGTTTAAGTCTAATTCGATTCGAGTTTGAGATATAATGAGCACTTTGAGCACTTACACACATTCTCACACACAGTTGTATATACTAGTATTGATCTTATACTTGATATCAACGTACCAGACGGTACTTGATATCAACGTACCAGACGGTACTTGATATCAACGTACCAGACGGTACTTGATATCAACGTACCAGACGGTACTTGATATCAACGTACCAGACGGTACTTGATATCAACGTACCAGACGGTACTTGAGTCGTACTGCTACCACACATGTCCTCAGCAGTATACTACTATATGTACAATTTAACACTTCATTACAAAACAAGTGTAGGAGCTTACATCCTAAAGTATATCAGACTTATTTACTCTGATATTGTCCACCTAGACACCTTTGTGTCTAGGTGACCCCTCAAGGGAGGTTCCTTGAAGCTGGTGAGGGGCTCTTGATCTAGGGAGTTGGATCTGCGCTCCGGTTCCCTGAATTGAGCCTGAATACCTTCCATCCCCCCCCCACGTGCGATGTATAATCCTACGGGTTTAGCGCTCCCCCATGATTATAATTATAATAATGTGTCTAGGTGGACAATATTTAGTTGGTTTACTATCAGCCAGTTGTAATCCCAAAACACTATTAATATTTCACTCGAATTCAAGGGATAAGTGGACTCGATCATATTCTGACACACTGTTACAAAAACAGAAACAGGCTAGATGCTCGAGGGTAATCAATAAGTTTACCTTCTAGTATTCTCTGGAGATGTTTGTATTTTATGGATGTCGCATTTTGTAACACCCTCATCTACAGTTATTTTGCCAAGCAAGTTTCCTATACTTGAAGAAGCGTCTTAATAACATGTCATTATTAGATACCATCTTTGGCCAATACCATGTGCTGCCACTTTCTTCAGCAGTCTGCTCTGTGGGACTATTAAAAGTCAGATTGAAGCCCAGATAAACATCGCTGCTATCATGGTCTACCCCAGATGTATCACAGATATATAATGGGAAACTAGACATGAGGATACTTCTCTCGACTGAAACTAAACCATATTTACTTATTACTATAATCCACGTTGTGTCGCAGACCTTTTCACGAAGTTTCAAATTTTGTAACTCTTCCTTTTCTTTAAGAACTTGTGCAGTGCACTGAGATAAATTTCCCTCAAGCCTACACTGTGTTTTTCCTCATGCGTATCCCGCTCTCTTTCCTTTTGTGATGGAGAGAGGGGTCAGGCTCTATACACGACATATGTTAGGTCAATCATCGAGCATTTAACTCTAGTGCGGAGCTGTCATTTGGTCAAGCAAGTGCATAATATCGAAAATGACAAAGGTATGCAACCAGACTGGTTCCGAATTAAGACACAAGTGCAACAGTTGGGTATCTTTATCGATTAAATGTTTCGCCTACACAGTAGGCTTCCGTTGTCTGGAACGATATCGTTCCAGATCATGGAGCTAAACTCTTCTCCAGACTAAGAGATTGACCACCTCAAATCCTTTCTCTAAAGGTTGGCCCCTGGTGCCTGGGGTAAGCTCTCCTTGCACCTGGTGAGGGCCTGGGTTCGATTCCAGCCCAATTTGAAACATTGACGTGTTTCCTTTCCACTGTTGCTATGTTCCTCAGTATAAATGCGGTACTGGGTGTTAGTCGACTGGTGTGGTCGCATCCTGGTTACATGACTAAGGACCCGTCACAACCGGCGCGGGGCGTTGACCCGATACTCTCTCCAGATAAACTCCAAAGGTCTTGATGCTGGTGAGGGCTCTTGTCTAGAGAATGGCTCTGTGCTCAGTTCCCTGAATTAAACTGAATGCTTCTACAATCCCCCAACGCGCATGTTTAATCTCGTTTAGCACTTTCCATTGTTATAATAATAATCTCCAAGTGTGGACTGATTATCACATTCTCACTACTACACTCTGCTTGATTGTCTGAAGAAGCCGATGTGCAGGCGAAACGTTCATCATAAGTACCACTGCTGTACATGTCTTAATCTCAACTAGCGGAAATTTATACATTTCACAAACAAAATTCAAATGACAGAATGATTGAGGGATTGTGGAAAGTGAACTAACGACCTCGGTAGAGAGAACAGGAGATATGATACGACTCAATTTAAAAATTGATGTGGGAAATAAGACGTAGTAAGTAGACCAGAGACATGGGGCCATAGGTAGAAGCTGAAGACACTTAAGTGATGTCAGGAAGGACTTCAGTTACAGGGTAGCTGAAAAGTGGAATATGTTGAATGTGAGGGAGTAGAGTCAAACATCAATATACAGTACATATAATAGGTATTTAGAGGCCCAAAATCGGAAATACCGGTCAAGGTAGTCCAGGAGGGACGAGCTGAATTTTTACATTCACGCGATAAGTAACATTCAGCGGGCGAGCTTAACACACCAACATTCACACAATGAGTTCATTCACACGATGAGCACAGTAACAGTCACAAGCAAGTCTAACACATACCAATATTCACAATAATTAACATTCAAACGGAGAGTAAAAATCACACGGAAACTTTCGAACCAACATCCACACGATAAATTTAACAATCACACGGGAACATGAAATATCCAACTGGTAACACGCACCACAACTCTAATCCGCAGCGGATTACCTTGTTAATTTTACAACCCTCGTAAAGGCTACTTAACGTGTCATCAATCTTCATCGCTCCCCCCCCTCCCTCCCCCCCCACACACACTCGTACTTCAGCACATGCTGATCTCGGCTCCCTTCACCCGCGACCTTCGGCAATGAACCTCTACAGCATTTGCAGCTGTAGCTAGGCATCACAACACTTGCAACTGTTGCTAGGCATCACAACACTTGCAACTGTTGCTAGGCATCACAACACTTGCAGCTGTTGCTAGGCATCACAACACTTGCAGCTGTTGCTAGGCATCACAACACTTGCAGCTGTTGCTAGGCATCACAACACTTGCAGCTGTTGCTAGGCATCACAACACTTGCAGCTGTTGCTAGGCATCACAACACTTGCAGCTGTTGCTAGGCTTCACAGGACCTGCAACTGTTGCTAGGCATCACAGCACCTGCAGCTGTTGCTAGGCATGACAGCACCTGCAGCTGTTGCTAGGCATGACAGCACCTGCAGCTGTTGCTAGGCATCACAGCACCTGCAGCTGTTGCTAGGCATCACAGCACCTGCAGCTGTTGCTAGGCATCACAGCACCCGCAGACGTTGCAAGACATCACAGTACTTGCAGACGCTGCTAGGTATCAACACATTAGCAAACGTTGCTAGGTATCACAGCACTTGCAGACGTTGCTAGGCATCACGGCACTTGCAGCTGTTGCTAGGCATCACGGTACTTGCAGACGCTGCTAGGTATCACAGTATTAGCATACGTTGCTAGGTATCACAGTATTAGCAGACGTTGCTAGGTATCACAGCATTAGCAGACGTTACTAGGTATCACAGCATTAGCAGACGTTGCTAGGTATCACAGCATTAGCAGACGTTGCTAGGTATCACAGCATTAGCAGACGTTGCTAGGTATCACAGCATTAGCAGACGCTGCCAGGTATCACAGCATTAGCAGACGTTACTAGGTATCACAGCATTAGCAGACGTTGCCAGGTATCACAGCATTAGCAGACGTTGCCAGGTATCACAGCATTAGCAGACGTTGCCACGTATCACAGCATTAGCAGACGTTACTAGGTATCACAGCATTAGCAGACGTTGCTAGGTATCACAGCATTAGCAGACGTTACTAGGTATCACAACATTAGCAGACGTTGCTAGGTATCACAGCATTAGCAGACGTTACTAGGTATCACAGCATTAGCAGACGTTACTAGGTATCACAGCATTAGCAGACGTTACTAGGTATCACAGCATTAGCAGACGTTACTAGGTATCACAACATTACCAGACGTTGCTAGGTATCACAGCATTAGCAGACGTTGCTAGGTATCACAGCATTAGTAGACGCTGCCAGGTATCACAGCATTAGCAGACGTTACTAGGTATCACAGCATTAGCAGACGTTGCTAGGTATCACAGCATTAGCAGACGCTGCCAGGTATCACAGCATTAGCAGACGTTACTAGGTATCACAGCATTAGCAGACGTTACTAGGTATCACAGCATTAGCAGACGTTACTAGGTATCACAGCATTAGCAGACGTTATTAGGTATCACAGCATTAGCAGACGTTACTAGGTATCACAGCATTAGCAGACGTTACTAGGTATCACAGCATTAGCAGACGTTACTAGGTATCACAGCATTAGCAGACGTTACTAGGTATCACAGCATTAGCAAACGTTGCTAGGCATAACTCGGCGTAACAGCAGTTGTGGAAGCTACTATAGGCATAACAACAGTTGCAGCAGTTACTATGAATCATGGCAGTTGCAGCTACTGCTTCGCATCACGGCAGCTGCAACTGCTACTAAGCATCAAAGCAGTATGATCTATTGTTAGTCATCACAGCTCCTGCAGCGGCTGTTATGCATTTTTGTGCTCCTAAACATACCAGTATCTGTTGCTGTACATCATAACTGGAACTGCTGCTAGGCTTTACAAGGGCGGCTGCTGCTGCTAGGATCACAAAAGCTGCTCCTGTACTAGGCATCACAGCTGCTGCTCCTATGCATCACAGAAGCCGCTGCTGCTCCTGCTGCTAGGTATCAAATGGAGTGCGAGACCCTGCAAGATATCACCCACACTTCAGTTGTGATGTCACTATAAAACTTAGGATAATTTAACTGCGGAGTGATGATATGAAGCATTATAGGGAGGCCATAGCACCACAGCACCTCAGCGGCGCCACAGCGACGCTATAGCACACAGCAGCGCCACATTGTGGAGGCTTTCATCCACAACCATTTCCGTCGTGTCCACTACACACACACACACCAACCCAAAAAAAACAAAAAACACCGAGGATATAACGTAAGCATAACGTCAGAGGCTTCGCAGAACGCCCTCGCATCCTCTCATTTTTTACCCCCCAGGGTCTTCTATGCCCCTCTCCCAGCGTCGACTCTCACCCTCCCCAGGGTATGCTATGGCGCTCCCGCAGGGTCTGTTTTGGCACCATCTGGGTCTGTTCTGGCACCCACTAGGTGTAATCTGCCACTCCCTGGCCCTGCTCTAGCACCCCCTGGGTCTGCTGTGGCACCCTCTGGGTGTGTTCTGGCCTTCCCAGGCACCTTTGTAATTGTAGCACACGCATGCTGGTGCAGATAGTAACGTAGTTTGCCCTAGGGTAGCTTCTTGGTAGTGTACTCACCACCTCCAAGTATCGCATTATGACCAGATGGTACTGACGGGCTTACCAAGAGTGGCAGGGAATCTTGTACCGTGCAATTATCTGAGACCAGCAGATCTTGGTAGAATTAATTACTGAAAAAGCGCTTTATATTTTGAGGCACGGGACGTAAAGAACAATGAAGAAGAGGAATAAAGCAACGTCAAAGACTTGTCTTATACAAGAAGCTATACAACTCTGGCAACTTCCAGAGCCTCATCACAGCACATGAAATTAATGACGTTGCCTCTAGTCAACAGTGGAAGTCTTTGCCATTCTCAGGGAACCAAAGTCCCATGACTTAACAGGAAAGGAGGGAAGGAAAGAGGAGGTGAAATGTGACACAGTGTAGTACTAGAGGTGAGTGTTGTGTTGCTGGGTTATCCAAGCACTCAGGATTACCATGTCATTCACCACGGAGATTGATACACAAATTTACATGACAAAGTTAAACGGTGATACTTAGTACTGATGCAAATGAAATAGTCGCTTCTGTATTAGACAAAATCTGCTATGCAGTAATCATACCCAGGTGTTGCACATTAGTCTTATTCATCAAGTGAAAGCTGGAAAGAACAAGAGAAACTTTTTGTGAATTATGCGGGGAAAAAGTATTGACCGTGCGGGAACGAGGAATAATTACCTGTAAAGTGCCAGCTTCTCGGAATGATATTTAAAACAATTTGTTAACTGACAACGAAGACATTGCGAAGTCAATCGTTTAGCACTTCTTTTTGATTATAATAATAATAATAATAATAATAATAATAATAATAATAACAATAATAATAATAATGTGAAGTCAATCTGTACATGTTTAAAGGATATTTTGTCACGATGTTATATTTCACGAAACACTGAACCCATGTAGGCATTCAGTGTCAGGAGTGCTGGAGGCTCGATCCTCCATTCGGTAAATACAGCCCGATCTCTGATCAGGCACGCCAACACAAATTGTAATATTTTTGTTAATTTAACACACAGTATTTAGGGGGATATTGTGTGATAGTGAAACTATACATTTTAATAATAACCACATAAATTATAACTTTCCAGATGACCCTTTATGACAAGGAGGAAGTGCCAGATGGATGACACCTAGTCTTGATGATACTGATGTGAAGGAGTGTCAGATGGATGACACCTAGTCTTGATGATAGTGATGTGAAGAGTGTCAATGGATGACACCTAGTCTTGATGATAGTGATGTGAAGGAGTGTCAGATGGATGACACCTAGTCTTGATGATAGTGATGTGAAGGAGTGTCAGATGGATGACACCTAGTCTTGATGATAATGTTGTGAAGGAGTGTCAGATGGATGACACCTAGTCTTGATGATAATGTTGTGAAGGAGTGTCAGATGGATGACACCTAGTCTTGATGATAGTGTTGTGAAGGAGTGTCAGATGGATGACACCTAGTCTTGATGATAGTGATGTGAAGAAGTGTCAGTGGATGACACCTAGTCTTGATGATACTGATGTGAAGAATGTCAGATGGATGACACCTAGTGTTGATGATAGTGATGTGAAGAATGTCAGATGGATGACACCTAGTCTTGATGATAGTGATGTGAAGGAGTGTCAGTGGATGACACGTAGTCTTGATGACAGTCATGTGAAGGAGTGTTAGATGGATGACACTTAGTCTTGATGATAGTGATGTGAAGAATGTCAGATGGATGACACCTAGTCTTGATGATAGTGATGTGAAAGGAATGTTAGATGGATGACATTAGTCTTGATGATAGTGATGTGAAGAATGTCAGATGGATGACACCTAGTGTTGATGATAGTGATGTGAAGGAGTGTCAGTGGATGACACGTAGTCTTGATGAGAGTCATGTGAAGGAGTATCAGATGGATGACATCTAGTCTTGATGATAGTGATGTGAAGGAGTGTCAGATGGATGACATCTAGTCTTGATGATAGTGATGTGAAGGCAGAATTGGTCTGGGTGATGTGAACATCATTGTTGAGGGCGTCATAGTCCAGATTCCATCTTGGACGTAACTGAGCAGTATATAGTCACCCTCGACGGCTTCACATGACAGTCATGTACTAGGCCACTAGGGTACCTCAACTTTTGTTCCACATGGAATCAAGTTATCACCTGAAGAGCAGAACATAAATGTCATTTCTAAAATTGTCATTACTCTGCTTACAAACCTGCCACAGAATTCTAAAGATATAAATCATTCCTAGGTGAAGAGAGGATCAATGAGATGATCTGCTAAAGGAATTTTGAAGTAGAAGAGGAGAGGAAGGTAATCATTATGCTATCTAATGATGGGATTTTAATACATCTTCAGTGTCATCATGTTTTTACTATTGAGAAACTAGAGGTCTCCTGCCGTAATGTTATCAAGGTTACAACTCTAACACGAGTGTCAGTGACAAAGGTAAAATGCTCCACCATCTTTACACTTGTGAGAGCCAGTAGATATGTTCGTCTATGTACTTGTAACTCGTGACTCCTATACAAAAGGTATTGCAAGTCCTCCAGGTTGATCACATGTCACAAAAGAAGACATCAGTATTATTATATCAACATCTGCAAGATCACAAAAGCCACCTTAGCCATTCAAACTCTTACTGGAAGATTCTCATTGTACAGTTTCACGAAAACTAAGGAAGAATTTCTTTGCCTTGCAATCTCTATCAGGCTCAACCATTCACTGTCCTGTCCTGCAGTACTCAACAAGGATAGGCAGTCCAGTAAACTTAAGGACTAAATACATGCACTGTTCTAGATGGCTGTGGAATGTCGTTATATAATAAACTAAGCGATTTGCACATTTAATTTCTCAAATATCTTACTGATTTTATGATTTAGATCAAATGTAAGCATTTGAAGTAGGAAGAGAGGGGAATTGTAATCAGTTACCAGGCTGGAGATATAGACGAAGTGAACATTGGAAGATGTACATCAGGGAGAAGCTAATCAGTATGGAAAGGATATCCACTTTATCTGTCGTAACCCCAGCTCTCTCTAGGTCACGTCAGGAAGAGAGTCACGGGAAAGACAGCGACAGACAAAGAAAGATGTAATTGAAATGGATGGGAGGAGAGGAGAGGAAGGAGAGGGAGCTATGCATGTTCAGTGAAGTTATTGGACATGTTCGCTTTTGAAATTCAATCCCCATTATTATTATAATCAAAGAGAGCGCTAAACCGAGAAAGGTCATACAGCGCAGAATTCGATCCCCAATTTCGTCAACATGTGTCAAAAGCTGCTTGTGTTTAACCATGGGACAACCATTAATATCAAACTTCTTAATTCTCAGCAGTGAACACTGAATGTTTACTCGCTGTCCATGGACAAAATTATATTTGGTTTTGAGTCACTGAAAGCTCGCAGAAAGTAATTCTATGTTATGCTTTGTACGTGATGTACACCCCTCAAGGAAGGTTCCTTGATGCTGGTGAGGGGCTCTTGATCTAGGGAATTTGATTTATTCTCCAGCTCCTTGAATTAAACCTGTATACCTTCCACATCCCCCCTCAGGCGCTGTATAATCTTAGGGGTTTAGCGCTTCCCCCTTGATTATAATAAAAACGGGATGTACAGTCCCGTGCATCCAGGTACCACTTTACTATTATTTACTTGTGTGTGTGGGCCATCAGTTAAATGAGTAAAATAAAAAGACGTTTTTATTAATATAAATCCCTTAATTTTAATCTGAATGGTCCAAAGACAAGACACAAGAAATGCTGCGCGGATGACACCCTGAAACCGGCCAGAAAGTATTCTTTGCCCCGACCTTGGCAAAACTTGATCTGGCACTGAATGTATGTAGGTATTGTGGCAAGGAAGAAAAAACTTGCTTATTGAAGAAAGCCAAAGCCAGAGAGGGGGGAGAAAGAGAGCAAGAAGGGGGAGGAGAGAGAGGGAGGGACAGTACTTGCGTCACACTGTTCCTGCGTCACTCAGGGATATGGTGTCCCTGAGGACCATCCTCGGTTTGCTTCAAAGTTCAAGGACAGTTAGTTAAAAACATAAGCAAGAGGTAAAAAAAATAATAATAATAATGCAAGACTATTTCATACTTAATAACTAAGGAAGATATATTCTCTCACTTGCAGCTCTCTTACAAGAACTCTTCCTCCGCCGCTAATAAGAGTTTTCTCCCCTCCACGCTTATCCTTCAGTAAACAAAGATCATTATCCTTGGCTTGCTAGCACCGTGCTGATACTTGACTGTTTCTTACACAAAATAATTCAACGAATTGTTGAGCTGTACGGTTTGTCCAATTATTTTTTTAAGTATCATCCACATACCAGTTCATCAAGTTTGCTGCTTTAAGGAATAATATAAATTGTGAGTCCTCATTGGACCGACTAAGTGAAAGAATTCGTGCATGTTGGATTGACTGTCACAAGTGTCCTGCTCTAGCTGCACCCAGAAAAAGACAAGAAATTAATACTTGAGAATGTGGATACGGGATTGAAATTACTTTAGGAATAATTCACAATACAGTGGGGGCAACAATTCATAACCTATACAAGCAGGAGATGGGATATCCTCTTATTTCACCTCCAGTTTATGGATTAGTTATGAACTTAATCTATTTAATCAACGCAAAAAATACCACTACTTGGGGTTTTCCTCAGCTGGTAGTGATGTAAACTAACAGAATTAGAACTAAGAAAGAATATACATTATCTTTAATAAGTCAGATTCATAAGTTTTCTCATACATTCACATATTTAAAACTGAGGACTAATGCAACTGAAAATGAATTCAATGATGCTAATACGCTTCATCAACAATGTACTGTTTTGTAATGCTGTTACCTACGGGATAGATCTGTCATTTCAGCAGAGCCTTCAACATAGGAGGGATGTAGGCGGCCTTACTGTTATGCACAAGGCCAATATTGTCACAGTACCACACTTGGATCCACTTCGAGGACAGTGGGAAACAAGTTTTTATGCCACAAGACGGGCAGAAAGCAGCAACTTCACTCTGGCTGTACCCTTCTGCAGAACATCACTCCATCTTAGATCATATATACCCAGGATGACTCGAGTATGGAACACATTCGTACAGGATAATGATGTCAACGAGATAAAGTCAGTTGATCAAATGAAAATGCTGGCCCACAGATGGCTCCAACTTCATCCTGTTCCCTACTTGTATGTCTCATAACAATAAAAATGCTTTCAAACGAGCTGATGTAGGTAACAGCTCTTAGCTTGCCAATAAAGTTAGGAATCCTCAACCTGTAAATAGTTTGTCAATAAAGCTAGGGATCCTTAACCTTGTCAAACCCTGTGTAAAAAAAAAATCTCAGCAATAGTGTCCTGAATAAAAAATTCTATGAACAAAAGTGCTTAAGAAGTATGTGTTTTATCTATTTTCCTACACTAGCTACTAAATGGAAAATTTATGTAGAAAGTTGTTTTTCCTGAGGCAGAGTTAACTATCCATTATGTTTTTCCCTTAGTCACTAGATCCATATATATTATTTTTCAATATTTTTTACTTTTTAAATAATTATAGACAAGCATAATTTAACATTTAGCGTCCTCATGGCTAAATAAATAAAAAGACTCAGAACTTGTGTAGCGAGACAGCAGAGACTCGCAGAGTTGATGACGCTCAGGTACGGTCAACTTGTTTGTAATTCTGATACTTGTAACACGTGGTGAATTAATCACGTTCCATTCAAGGAAAGGGGGAGGATGTGTCCAGTTACTTGGATCAAGAACCCCTCACCGGCATGAAGGCACCCACCCAACTTGAGGGGACACCACCACCACCGCAGCAGCAGCAGCAGCAGCAGAACATCCTTGGTACTCGTGGTCTATTACTTCCTGATATAAATTCAGTGTAAGCAGCAAATGCGGGACTCGCACGTTTATTAAGACGTTTCGCCCACTTGGGACATAACTAATATTTGAACTGTGTTCCGTAACTACAGCACGAAATATAAAGACAGGGTGATCTTATGTGTCAGTGGGTCAAGAGTTCGTGTTTCTTAACACTTCAATAGCCAGGCAGACCGAAGTGTAGAGCAACATAATCGCAGGAGGTAAATAGGGAATATCAATGTTTTTAACACTAACTTCAGGGGAAAATTTAACATAATCAATTGTACTGGATTCCGTTTCTATTGGGTTCATAACTACAGTACTTACAATATGCGAGACTGCTGATAGCAGAGGTTAGTCAGTCTAGCTCACGGGACTACCGTACTCGACCTCTGACCTGCTTGCCACAGACAATAACCACATCACGAACCTTATTTACGGACCATAATGGCACAAAGCATAACACCACGGAGTATAGTCACGGACATAAAACGACGTAACGTCACAAACCATAACGTCAGGAACCATAACTCCACGGACCACTCTGCTAAATGGATATCATAATACTGAGGTACTCAAGGATGGAAGAGTGCCAAAGACCAGTGAATCACACTATCACGGACCAGTACGTCCGTCACAGTGATAACGTATAAAGGAAAAACAAACAGGTCTCCCCATGAAGTGCTAGAAAACCACTAAGTATAAGTAAATAATATGAGACAATCTTTCTCGACCTAAGTCCCGACCCTCGTTAACTTCTTCCCGTTATGTCTTGCTTAAGCTATATACGACACACACACACGCAAAGAAGTTCAGAAAAATAGTGGCTAATAATATCCAGCGACAAGCTCAAGAACCACAACAGAAGAGACAGACACAGATCAACACAGAAGCCGTGACGCAAACAGTCTCAAGTTGCGGGGTAGTTGATACTAGTTGAAGGAATACGTCACCCCATCTCCGAGAACTTTGCGGGGGTGGAGGACAATGTTTCTACTTCCATACTCCATCTGACTCACACGACTGCGGAAATTTCTCGTCAAAGATACACACAGGAAATCAAACTACAACAGAACACTTGTCTCAATCATTTCGACTACAGAGTTCAAACTCCAGTGCTATTATCCCAAGCAGGCCTGAGTATTCAGCGTCGGTGTTCTAAACTGTTACACCATACGATTTCTATAAGCTTAAGTGAAGGCTTTCCTTCACATGCTAATTCAACCGGAAACTCTTGTAGTGCATGGTCATGTGGGAATACTTTCATCCTGCTTGCAAGTCATTACAGAAAGCTTCCATCTCCACAGCAAAGATAGTGTGTAGCTCTGCACCCCAACTTCTGTCAATGTAACTGAAAAACTGCAATAAAGAGCAGTAACTTTTCATGGACTGCCGTGAGTCGAGCCCTTTTTATTGAAGTTCCCACTAGCATGGCCAGTACAGCAGCCGGATTGTAAATTCTTGCTCCCGGTTTCATCTCATGCAATCCATGAAAACGTTACCACAGTATGTATTTAATATAATATATACATATATGTCTGTAGCACGTGTCGAATAAGTATAACTTGCCCAATAAAGAAAGCGAAAATTTGTGTATGCATTAATTTCGCAAAAATCATTCTGAACCTAACGAAAAAAATATATTTCATTATGTTTGTTTATTATTAAATTACTGTAAATTTACCTAAAATATATTTAGTTGGATGTGTGTGTGTGTGTGTGTGTGTGTGTGTGTGTGTGTGTGTGTGTGTACTCACCTACTCACCTAGTTGAGGTTGCAGGGGTCGAGTCCAAGCTCCTGGCCCTGCGTCTTCACTGGTCGCCACTAGGTCACTCTTCCTGAACCATGAGCTTTATCGTACCTCTGCCTAAAGCTATGTATGGATCCTGCCTCCACTACATCGCTTCCCAAACTGTTCCACTTCCTGACTACTCTGTGGCTGAAGAAATACTTCCTAACATCCCTGTGATTCATCTGTGTCTTCAGCTTCCAAGTGTGTCCCCGTGTTGTTGTGTCCAGTCTCTGGAACATCCTGTCTTTGTCCACCTTGTCAATTCCTCTCAGTATTTTGTAAGTTGTTATCATGTCCCCCCTATCTCTCCTGTCCTCCAGTGTCGTCAGGTTGATTTCCCTTAACCTCTCCTCGTAGGACATACCTCTTAGCTCTGTGACTAGTCTTGTTGTAAACCTTTGCACTTTCTCTAGTTTCTTTACATGCTTGGCTAGGTGTGGGTTCCAAACTGTGTGTATGTGTGTGTGCGTGTGTGTGTGTTTGGGGGGGGGGTGTTATTGCTAGTCACGGCTATGACTGTTTTCAAGGAGTACAGCCCCACCCCACCAATAGCCTAATAAAGGTCGAATTACTGTTGCTTCTAAAGCATTTGTCAGTGCCATAGAATATGCTTTTTTTTCAATAATATATAACTCCTAATTACACTGACCAAGATATACGAGCTTTGCTCTTCCCCGTAATCAAATGTGCATGTCTTGTATCAAGAGTCTTGGTTAGTGTTCATTTGGAACACTAAGGTAAAGATCTTTCCTACAGCGTGACTCAACTCACTCTGTGGAAGATGACACTCTTCATATGTTTTCTGTCACGCCACAAATGTCCAAAAGAAATTTCCCTAAAATAGGCTGGCATACCTCTTCCTGAAAATACATCATGAGATTTAGATTTTAGAAGGTAGAACAAAAACCTATGACTACAAAAAGGCTTAGGAACTTGATCCTAAAAGAGTTAACAGGTGTATAAATTTAAACAAGAAAATGTGTTATAGGAAAATTTAGTAAACATGTTCGGAAAACCATCTGGTGTAGCACTAGCCCCTTCTTGAGGCGGGTCACAAGGTCTCCTAGTGTTGCGGAAAAAATGGTGCCATCATCGTTGTCACGTACACATCCACTGACAAAGTTATGTTTTGTTTCATCAATAAGGAATCCTAACGAATTTCAGCACCCATATCCAACGCATAACAAAAAGAGTATCCAAAACGGTTGGGATCCTCTCCAAGATACGTTACGTGCCACAATCTGCCCTTCGCGCACTATATCATTCACTCATTCCTACCTCACCTATGCTATTTGTGCTTGGGGATCAACTGCAGCAATACACCTAAAACCAATAATAACCCAACAAAAAGCCGCAGTAGGAATAACCATGCATTCCAGTCCCAGGCAACACCCCCCCCCTCTTCATAGATCTAAACTTACTCACTGTTCAGAACATCCACACTTACTACTGTGCAACCTACATTTACAGACCCTTAAATTCCAATATTAACCCTGGCCTAAAACACTTTCTTGATAGTTGTGACAGGACCCACAGGCATAACACCAGACACAAACATCTCTATGACATTCCCCGTGTCCGGCTAAACCTATACAAAATTCAATGTACATAAAAGGGCCTAAAATCTGCAATACTCTACCTGAAAACTCTAGAACTGCAAACACATTCATCACTTTCAAAACTACTGTTAGAAAACATCTTATCTCCTTGACACACCCCACCGTCAGCTAACTACATGAAAACCACCTATTCTCTTGTATCACACACGCAAAAAACAACCTAGACCTCCCCTCGATATCTCTGATTCCCCACAATTCGCACTTACACTCACCCAATTGACTATAAACATAGAAATACATAATACAATTATTACCTAATGGTTCTTAACTAGTCATAACTGTGCCTCTGATACACCAGTATAGGAGCTTCAATAGAAACTATGTATTGTACCAAAACAAAACTTTTCACATTGCTAAATTTACTAACTGTAATGCAGTTACTTAGCCTTAACACCAATATGCTCCATAATCTGTACTAATATAGAGTTTTGAATTAATCTTAGTCTGCCTGAAATGTCTAGTCAAGCTAGGTGTGATAGTGACTGTCTCTGTAAATAGTTTTATATAATATGTAAACCACATATTGTAATCTTTATAGAGAATAAACTTGATTTGATTTCATTATTTTTTTTTATTCGCCGGTACTCTCCCGACCCGGCCTTGGCTCCCTATCTGGGGAGTGTCTCGAGACCTAAGTCTCCCATGTGAGGAGGTACAAAGACCCCCTCGTCTTTGGGACCAAGTGTCCCCAGGCCTAGCCACAGTCCCCGCCCTCACGGGGCTCGTAGGGAGAAGCTAGGCCTCTGGTCTGCCATCTGCCCCGCCCCAAAGGGGGTCGTGGGGATGGCAGTCTTGTGAGCTGCAGATGGTAGAAAGCTCAGGCTATGCTTCTTTTTTTATTTAATTTGATTTGATGTATCAAAAATTGTTTATTATTCGTTCTTTCCTATTCTGTAAGCTTATACTACTTTTTTTTTTAAATAGGGGTTTTCCCCCTCTCTTCTTCCTATCCATTTCATCAAAAAAGAAAATAATTTTCTTCCTTAGTTCGTTTTACATTTCCTATGCATTACTGTTTTTCTATTTTTTTTTCTGCTCTCCAGTAATACCTGGATCTGAAACAGTCATAATGGAGTTTACTTCGCCAATATATTGTTAACTGTTTGGACTGGTATATATTGTCATAAAGCTGCCCAGTAACTCGACCCTCGGGCTAAACATCTCATTCTTCTATTCTTTCATCTATTTTTTCCCTCCTTTCAGCTACACATTTTCCCCAGTGCCACCTTTCCTTCCCCAGCGTTACCTTCTCCCTTCCCTCCAGGTCTACCTTCCCTTCCCTTCGCCTCCCTCCTTCCCTACCCAAGCTTCATCCACCCTCACCCTCCCTCCTAAGGACCATACCTTCTACCCTCCCACCCAGGGTCCATACCCCCTCACCCTCTCTCCCTCCCTCCACTCTTGGCCTGAATTCCATTTGCCGTGTGTGTAGGATATGCTCTCTTGAGAGATGATAATTCCCTTGTGATTGCAACTCCAGTTCTTATGGAAGGAAACTTTCGAAACTGCCATAGCCGCTGAGTCTTTGATGGAATACCTGACGATATCCCTCATTGCCCTACTGAAGTCTCCCAGCTCATGCTGTCGAATTTAAACATTATGTGTGATGGACTGTGTCAAGTACACAGCTTCTGTTCCCGCTGTGAAACTATCATATTGAATAAAATAGCACCACACTTCTGATGTATCCAATTTTTCTAAATAATAATACTATCTCCCCTGGCCTCACCCTCCCTCCCTTTCCTTTCCTTGCCTCCTGCTCCTCTCCCCTCCCCTTCCCCTCCCTCCCCGTGTTTACCCATCCCCCTCTCACCCTCCCTGCTTCAGCGTGACCTTCCATAACAATGATGAAAGACACCTCTCAAGCATTAGGAAAATTTTGCCAGCGTACTTGACGCTGGACAAGACATCGCACATCACCGTTGCTTAACACATCAGAGAGGCGGCACACACGGCCCGCCTACCATTTTAATCACACATAATACCCGAATTTTGTGCGCGTGCATACGTACCTCCAGGTGCGGTAGGTAGCGGGTGTGTACGTGTATACGTACCTCCAGGTAGGTGTGCACGTGTATACATGCCTCCAGGTACGCTGGTGTGTACGTGTATACGTACCTCCAGGTAGGTAGGTGGGTGTGTACGTGTATACGTACCTCCAGGTCAGGTACGCTGCACGTATACTCCTCCCGGGTAGTGGCGGTTTGGGCACTGTATTCCTCCAGATAAGTGGTAGGGGAGGTGTGCACTTGTGATACGTACCTCCCAGGTAGCTGGTAGTGTGCATGTGTAACGTATCTACAGGTACGCGTAGTGTGGCACTTTACGTACCTCCAGTACGCTGGTAGGTGTGCATGTGTATACTGTATCTACAGGTAGGTAAATAGGTATGCACGTGTATCATTCGTGTACGTGTATTGCATGCTTGTGCTATTTGTACGTGCGCGTGTATTGTTTGTGTTCGTGTATGTACGTGTAATATTCAGGCACGTACACATATTCGATCGTGTACATAAAAATTAGTGTGTACATATATTATCGCGTGTGTACATGAATGCTTGTAAATTACCTATATGTACTCAGCTGTATTTGGTTTCAGTGGTCGAGTCTCAGCTCCTGGCCCTGCCCATCAGCTTGCCGTTTCCGGAATGTGTATCTACTACTCTGTCATTCCACTTCCTTACCACGCTAAGGATGAAGAAATATTGCCTTACATTCCTATAACTCATCCCTGTCTTAAACTTTCTAACTGTGCCCTGATGTACTTGATTCCCGCCTCTCAAATACTTTATCCCTGACTATCCTATCAATTTTTCAAAATATTTTGAATGGTGTTATAATGTTTGTCCTGGTTCTTCTGTCCTCATACCTTATTCCTCTCAGCTCTGCAACTAGCCTTGTTGCATGCATGTGCACTTTCTAGTTTCTTAACCTGCTTTATCGTGTGTGTGTGTGTGTGTGTGTGTGTGTGTGTGTGTGTGTGTGTGTGTGTGTGTGTGTGTGTGTGTGTGTATATTAGTGCGTGTACACTAATGTTCGTATGTACATGTTCGTATGTGTACCTGCAAGTTGCTGTGCACGTCTAACTTCTCGGGCGACAAAACAATAAACAATACAACGGCAACTGTCTGACATCTTACTTTAAACATCATAATATTCATATACAAAATATAAAAGTTCGAAACTGTTCGTTGCAAAGCTAAATATATTTGCTGAATAAAAAGCTAAATAAGCACAGAGCTTCACTTCCACCTGTGTATAGTGTCTGCCATCACTCAGACTAGCACTGGGCTGCCTAGCACGTTACCTGTGTCTGCCATCACTCAGCAACTAGCACTGGGTGCTAGCACGTACCTGTGTCTGCCATCACTCAGCAACTAGCACTGGTGCTAGCACGTTACCTGTGTCTGCCATCACTCAGAACTACACTGGCTGCCTAGCACGTTACCTGTGTCTGCCATCATCAGCACTATCATGGCTCCCTAGCACGTTACCTGTGTCTGGCATTCACTCAGCAACTAGCACTGGCCCCTAGCACGTTCCTGTGTCTGCCATCACTCAGCAACTAGCACGGCTCCCTAGCATCTTACCTGTGTCTGCCATAACTCAGAACTAGCACTGGCTCCCTAGCACGTTACCTGTGTCTGCATACTCACAACTAGCACGGGCTGCTACACGTTACCTGTGTCTGCCATCACTCAGCAACTAGCACTGGCTGCCTAGCACTTCCTGTGTCGCCAGTCACTCAGCAACTAGCACTGGCTGCCTACACGTTACCTGTGTCTGCCATCACTCATCACTAGCACTGGCTGCCTGCACGTTCCCTGTGTCCCCATCACTCAGCAACTAGCACTGGCTGCCTAGAAACGTATTACCTGTGTTTTCCCAAATCACTCAGCAACTAGCACTGGCTGCTAGCACGTTTACCTGTGTCTGCCATCACTCAGCAACTAGCACTGCCGCCTAGCACGTTACCTGTGTCTGCCATCACTCAGCAACTAGCACTGGCTGCCTAGCACGTTACCTGTGTCTGCCATCACTCAGAACTAGCACTGGCTGGCTAGCACGTTACTGTGTCTGCCATCACTAGCAATAGCACTGGCTGTCCTAGCACTTACTGTTCTCCACCAGCTCAGCAACTGCCATGGCATGCTAGCACTTTACCTGTGTTGCCATCACTCACAACTAGCACTGCTGCCTAGCACGTTCCTGTGTCTGCATCACTCGCAACTAGCACTGGTGCCTAGACTTTTTACCTGTGTCTGCCATATTCAGCAACACACTGCGTGCCTAGCACTTTACTGTGTCTGCCATCACTGCAACTAGCACGGGCTGCTATCCGTTACTGTGTCTCCATCACTCAGCAATACCCTGGCTGCCTAGCACGTACCTGTTCGCCATCACAAGCATAACTAGCACTGGTCCCTAGCACGTTACCTTGTCTGCCATCACTCAGCAACTAGCACTGGCTGCCTAGCACTTTACCCTGTCTTGCCATCATCAGCAACACACGGGCTGCTTAGCACGTTAAACCTGTGCTGACATCACTCAGCAACTAGCACTGAGCCTAGCACGTTACCCGTGTCTGCCATCACTCAGCAACTAGCATTGGCTGCCTAGCACGTTACCTGTGTCTGCCATCACTCAGCAACTAGCACTGGCTGCCTAGCACGTTACCCGTGTCTGCCATCACTCAGCAACTAGCATTGGCTGCCTAGCACGTTACCTGTGTCTGCCATCACTCAGCAACTAGCACTGGCTCCCTAGCACGTTACCTGTGTCTGCCATCACTCAGCAACTAGCACTGGCTCCTAGCACGTTACCTGTGTCTGCCATCACTCAGCAACTAGCACTGGCTCCCTAGCACGTTACCTGTGTCTGCCATCACTCAGCAACTAGCACTGGCTCCCTAGCACGTTACCTGTGTCTGCCATCACTCAGCAACTAGCACTGGCTGCCTAGCACGTTACCTGTGTCTGCCATCACTCAGCAACTAGCACTGGCTGCCTAGCACGTTACCTGTGTCTGCCATCACTAAGCAACTAGCACTGGCTGCCTAGCACGTTACCTGTGTCTGCCATCATAAGCAACTAGCACTGGCGGGCCTAGCACGTTACCTGTGTCTGCCATCACTCAGCAACTAGCACTGGCTGCCTAGCACGTTACCTGTGTCTGCCATCACTAAGCAACTAGCACTGGCTGCCTAGCACATTACCTGTGTCTGCCATCACTCAGCAACTAGCACTGGCTGCCTAGCACGTTACCTGTGTCTGCCATCACTCAGCAACTAGCATGGCTGCTTAGCACGTTACCTGTGTCTGCCATCACTCAGCAACTAGCACTGGCCGCCTAGCACGTTACCTGTGTCTGCCATCACTCAGCAACTAGCACTGGCTGCCTAGCACGTTACCTGTGTCTGCCACCACTCAGCAACTAGCACTGGCTGCCTAGCACGTTACCTGTGTCTGCCATCACTCAGCAACTAGCACTGGCTGCCTAGCACGTTACCTGTGTCTGCCATCACTCAGCAACTAGCACTGGCCGCCTACCCACGTTACCTGTGTCTGCCATCACTCAGCAGCTAGCACTGGCTGCCTAGCACGTTACCTGTGTCTGCCATCACTCAGCAACTAGCACTGGCGGGGGCCTAGCACGTTACCTGTGTCTGCCATCACTCAGCACTAGCACTGGCTGCCTAGCACGTTACCTGTGTCTGCCATCACTCAGCAACTAGCACTGGCTGCCTAGCACGTTACCTGTGTCTGCCATCACTCAGCAACTAGCACTGGCTGCCTAGCACGTTACCTGTGTCTGCCATCACTCAGCAACTAGCACTGGCTGCCTAGCACGTTACCTGTGTCTGCCATCATCAGCAACTAGCACTGGCTGCCTAGCACGTTACCTGTGTTGCCATCCACTCAGCAACTAGCACTGGCTGCCTAGCACGTTACCTGTGTCTGCCATCACTCAGCAACTAGCACTGGCCGCCTAGCCGTTACCTTGTGTCTGCCATCACTCAGCAACTAGCACTGGCTGCCTAGCACGTTACCTGTGTCTGCCATCACTCAGCAACTAGCACTGGCTGCCTAGCACGTTACCTGTGTCTGCCATCACTCAGCAACTAGCACTGGCTGCCTAGCACGTTACCTGTGTCTGCCATCACTCAGCAACTAGCAGTG
Organism: Cherax quadricarinatus; assembly: GCF_026875155.1. NCBI lineage: Eukaryota > Metazoa > Arthropoda > Malacostraca > Decapoda > Parastacidae > Cherax > Cherax quadricarinatus. The sequence continues at coordinate 40,872,321 of NC_069419.1, read as the reverse complement.
GCTGCCTAGCACGTTACCTGTGTCTGCCATCACTCAGCAACTAGCACTGGCTGCCTAGCACGTTACCTGTGTCTGCCATCACTCAGCAACTAGCACTGGCTGCCTAGCACGTTACCCGTGTCTGCCATCACTCAGCAACTAGCACTGGCTGCCTAGCACGTTACCTGTGTCTGCCATCACTCAGCAACTAGCACTGGCTGCCTAGCACGTTACCTGTGTCTGCCATCACTCAGCAACTAGCACTGGCTGCCTAGCACGTTACCTGTGTCTGCCATCACTCAGCAACTAGCACTGGCTGCCTAGCACGTTACCTGTGTCTGCCATCACTCAGCAACTAGCACTGGCTGCTAGCACGTTACCTGTGTCTGCCATCACTCAGCAACTAACACTGGCTGCCTAGCACGTTACCTGTGTCTGCCATCACTCAGCAACTAGCACTGGCTGCCTAGCACGTTACCTGTGTCTGCCATCACTCAGCAACTAGCACTGGCTGCCTAGCACGTTACCTGTGTCTGCCATCACTCAGCAACTACCACTGGCTACCTAGCACGTTACCTGTGTCTGCCATCACTCAGCAACTAGCACTGGCTGCCTAGCACGTTTCCTGTCTGCCATCACTCAGCAACTAGCACTGGCTGCCTAGCACGTTACCTGTGTCTCCCAAATCACTCAGCAACTAGCACTGGCTGCCTAGCACGTTACCTGTGTCTGCCATCACTCAGCAACTAGCACTGGCTGCCTAGCACGTTACCTGTGTCTGCCATCACTCAGCAACTAGCACTGGCTGCCTAGCACGTTACCTGTGTCTGCCACCACTCAGCAACTAGCACTGGCTGCCTAACACGCTACCTGTGTCTGCCATCACTCAGCAACTAGCACTGGCTGCCTAGCACGTTACCTGTGTCTGCCATCACTCAGCAACTAGCACTGGCTGCCTAGCACGTTACCTGTGTCTGCCATCACTCAGCAACTAGCACTGGCTCCCTAGCACGTTCCTGTGTCTGCCATCACTCAGCAACTAGCACTGGCTGCCCTAGCACGTTACCTGTGTCTGCCATCACTCAGCAACTAGCACTGGCTGCCTAGCACGTTACCTGTGTCTGCCATCACTCAGCAGTAGCACTGGCTGCCTAGCACGTTACCTGTGTCTGCCATCATCAGCAACTAGCACTGGCTGCCTAGCACGTTACCGTGTCTGCCATCACTCAGCAACTAGCACTGGCTGCCTAGCACGTTACCTGTGTCTGCCATCACTCAGCAACTAGCACTGGCTGCCTAGCACGTTACCTGTGTCTGCCATCACTCAGCAACTAGCACTGGTGCCTAGCACGTTACCTGTGTCTGCCATCACTCAGCAACTAGCACTGTCTGCCTAGCACGTTACCTGTGTCTGCCATCACTCAGCAACTAGCACTGGCTCCCTAGCACGTTACCTGTGTCTGCCATCACTCAGCAGCTAGCACTGGCTGCCTAGCACGTTACCTGTGTCTGCCATCACTCAGCAACTAGCACTGGGTGCCTAGCACGTTACCTGTGTCTGCCATCACTCAGCAACTAGCACTGGGTGCCTAGCACGTTACCTGTGTCTGCCATCACTCAGCAACTAGCACTGGCTCCCTTTAGCACGTTACCTGTGTCTGCCATCACTCAGCAACTAGCACTGGCTGCCTAGCACGTTACCTGTGTCTGCCATCACTCAGCAACTAGCACTGGCTGCCTAGCACGTTACCTGTGTCTGCCATCACTCAGCAACTAGCACTGGCTGCCTAGCACGTTACCTGTGTCTGCCATCACTCAGCAACTAGCACTGGCTCCCTAGCACGTTACCTGTGTCTGCCATCACTCAGCAGCTAGCACTGGCTGCCTAGCACGTTACCTGTGTCTGCCATCACTCAGCAACTAGCACTGGCTGCCTAGCACGTTACCTGTGTCTGCCATCACTCAGCAACTAGCACTGGCTGCCTAGCACGTTACCTGTGTCTGCCATCACTCAGCAGCTAGAAATGGCTGCCTAGCACGTACCTGTGTCTGCCATCACTCAGCAACTAGCACTGGCTGCCTAGCACGTTACCTGTGTCTGCCATCACTCAGGAACTAGCACTGGCTCCCTAGCACGTTACCTGTGTCTGCCATCACTCAGCAGCTAGCACTGGCTGCCTAGCACGTTACCTGTGTCTGCCATCACTCAGCAACTAGCACTGGCTGCCTAGCACGTTACCTGTGTCTGCCATCACTCAGCAACTAGCACTGGCTGCCTAGCACGTTACCTGTGTCTTCCCATCACTCAGCAACTAGCACTGGCTCCCTAGCACGTTACCTGTGTCTGCCATCACTCAGCAACTAGCACTGCTGCCTAGCACGTTACCTGTGTCTGCCATCACTCAGCAACTAGCACTGGCTGCCTAGCACGTTACCTGTGTCTGCCATCACTCAGCAACTAGCACTGGCTGCCTAGCACGTTACCTGTGTCTGCCATCACTCAGCAACTAGCACTGGCTCCCTAGCACGTTACCTGTGTCTGCCATCACTCAGCAGCTAGCACTGGCTGCCTAGCACGTTACCTGTGTCTGCCATCACTCAGCAACTAGCACTGCCTGCCTAGCACGTTACCTGTGTCTGCCATCACTCAGCAACTAGCACTGGCTGCCTAGCACGTTACCTGTGTCTGCCATCACTCAGCAACTAGCACTGGCTCCCTAGCACGTTACCTGTGTCTGCCATCACTCAGCAACTAGCACTGGCTCCCTAGCACGTTACCTGTGTCTGCCATCACTCAGCAACTAGCACTGGCTCCCTAGCACGTTACCTGTGTGTGCCATCACTCAGAAACTAGCACTGGCTGCCTAGCACGTTACCTGTGTCTGCCATCACTCAGAACAACTAGCACTGGCTGCCTAGCACGTTACCTGTGTCTGCCATCACTCAGCAACTAGCACTGGCTGCCTAGCACGTTACCTGTGCTGCCATCACTCAGCAACTAGCACTGGCTGCCTAGCACGTTACCTGTGTCTGCCATCACTCAGCAACTAGCACTGGCTGCCTAGCACGTTACCTGTGTCTGCCATCACTCAGCAACTAGCACTGGCTGCCTAGCACGTTACCTGTGTCTGCCATCACTCAGCAAGGCAACCTGGGAACCAAACTCTCTCTACTACCCTTATTAAATGACCAATTAAAAAAAATAAAAAAAAAATAAGGATGCAATGTGCCAAAATAAAACCATAACATTACACAGCAATATAAAGAAGAAGATAATTAAAGGAATAAGTGATCAAAATGAGAAGAGTTGTAAACTCTCCAAGCTCAGAATATTCTAAGAATATGTTTAAATGTAAACACGAGGAAGCAGCACCAGAGCTGCACAAGAGAATATGACTGGTGTTGGAGAACATGGAACAAGTGCACTACTGACACAGACGAACGAATTTTATAAAGGAAAGACAACGGGACCAGGTAAGATATCCCCATGAAACTGAGACACACTGAAGCGCTAAGTCATTTATTTGTTACCTGGTAAGTGGAGATGGAAGATCAACCAGATGACTGGGAGATGGCTAATGTTGCACGAATATTCAGAAAAGGTTGAAGATTGAGACACTTATGCAGCATATGGGAATCTTTATTCAGGAAACGTTTCGCCACACAGTGGCTTCATCAGTCCAATACAAAGAGGAAGGCGTAAGGAGAGGAGTAGAATGAGGTAATCAGTCCCTCAACCTGGAGTCGATGTGTTCAGTCCATCAATCTTGTAGAATGTACAGCATAGGGCCGTAGACGTGGCTTATATACTGTAGTGAGGTGACGTGAAGCAGGTGGAGGCGGGGTCATAGTGGGACCATCCACAGTCGAAGTAGGTCTTTCCAAAGGTTGAACAAGTGTTGAAGAATACTTGTAACAAGATCCCATCCATTCAGAAAAGGATGAGGAATTAAAGGACAGACCAGTATCTTGACATGTAAATCTTATAGTGAGTGAAGGAGGGGGGGGGGATAGTCTAGCAGAACTCTTGAAGAAACAATACTTAAACACCAATACAGTCTTAATGTGAAGACCATGTCTAGAAACTAGTAAATATCATGGAGTTTGGATAAAAGTAAGGGCATAGTAAGATAAAGAGTATTTCTTAGATTACCTGAAGGCCTTTGACAATACCACAATAAAATTCATAAATGAGGAATCAGGCTGCGATGACAGGAAGCTGCTTCTTGTGGAAATGCTGACATAAGGGAGAGACAAATTAAAAATAGTAGTTTCACGATGGATCGTTTTTAACTTACGTATTTCTGTACGTGTGAATTGCTTCTCAAAAAAGAAATATTCTTTATTTCTGTTAGGAAATACTTCACAGCTGATATAAATACAAGATGAAGATCGCCCAGACATTTCATATGGTTCTTAATAAATTGCAAGAATAGCCCAGCAAGTAGCAAATATAATTCAACCCTATTATAATTATAATAGATCAGTGTTAAAAAGGACCGTAAGTCAGACATTGCGAGGAACTTATCTGTGAACCATTCACAGGTAAGAAAACAGTAGCAGCACATGAAAGGTTGGCAAATAAAAGAACTATATTGAGGAAGTTTAACGAAGAGTTTTTGAGGAGGCTGTACAGAACTACTGACAAGCAAGTGATATACTCCACCCATCTGTTTGCTGCAGGGAAAAATCAGCTACGTTAATCTTACATATAACTTGATGTAAACGATCCCTTCAATAAGTCAGTCATACTACAACTACATAAGAAATGCAAAGATGGACTAAATCTTATCAAAGTTGTTGGTGGCTACAACCCCAACTATGTTGCTAATGTTGCTGGCTACAACCTCAACTATGTTGCTAATGTTGCTGGCTACAACCTCAACTATGTTGCTAATGTTGCTGGCTACAACCTCAACTATGTTGCTAATGTTGCTGGCTACAACCTCAACTATGTTGCTAATGTTGCTGGCTACAACCTCAACTATGTTGCTAATGTTGCTGGCTACAACCTCAACTATGTTGCTAATGTTGCTGGCTACAACCTCAACTATGTTGCTAATGTTGCTGGCTACAACCTCAACTATGTTGCTAATGTTGCTGGCTACAACCTCAACTATGTTGCTGGCTACAACCTCAACTATGTTGCTAATGTTGCTGGCTACAACCTCAACTATGTTGCTAATGTTGCTGGCTACAAAACCTCAACTATGTTGCTAATGTTGCTGGCTACAACCTCAACTATGTTGCTAATGTTGCTGGCTACAACCTCAAACTATGTTGCTAATGTTGCTGGCTACAACCTCAACTATGTTGCTAATGTTGCTGGCTACAACCTCAACTATGTTGCTAATGTTGCTGGCTACAACCTCAACTATGTTGCTAATGTTGCTGGCTACAACCTCAACTATGTGCTAATGTTGCTGGCTACAACCTCAACTATGTTGCTAATGTTGCTGGCTACAACCTCAACTATGGTGCTAATGATGCTGGCTACAACCCCAACTATGGTGCTAATGATGCTGGCTACAACCTCAACTATGGTGCTAATGATGCTGGCTACAACCTCAACTATGGTGCTAATGATGCTGGCTACAACCTCAACAATGTGCTAAATTGGTTGCAACTCAACTATGGTCTATGATGCTGGCTACAACCCCAACTATGGTGCTAATGTTGCTGGCTACAACCCCAACTATGGTGATAATGTTGCTGGCTACAACCTCAACTATGGTGACAATGTTGCTGGCTACAACCTCAACTATGGTGCTAATGATGCTGGCTACAACCTCAACTATGGTGCTAATGATGCTGGCTACAACCTCAACTATGGTGCTAATGTTGCTGGCTACAACCCCAACTATGGTGCTAATGATGCTGGCTACAACCCAAACTATGGTGCTAATGTTGCTGGCTACAACCCCAACTATGGTGTTAATGGTGGTGGCTACAAAACCCCCAAACTATGGTGCTAATGTTGCTGGCTACAACCCAACTATGATGCTAATGTTTCTGGCTACAACCCCAACTATGGTGCTAATGTTGCTGGCTTACAACCCCAACTATGGTGCTAATGTTGCTGGCTACAACCCAACTATGGTGCTAATGATGCTGGCTACAACCCCAACTATGGTGCTAATGTTGCTGGCTACAACCCCAACTATGGTGCTAATGTTGCTGGCTACAACCCCAACTATGGTGCTAATGTTGCTGGCTACAACCCCAACTATGGTGCTAATGGTGGTGGCTACAACCCCAACTATGGTGCTAATGTTGCTGGCTACAACCTCAACTATTGTGCTAATGTTGCTGGCTACAACCTCAACTATGATGCTAATGTTACTGGCTACAACCCCAACTATGGTGCTAATGTTGGTGGCCACAACCCCAACTATGGTGCTAATGGTGGTGGCTACAACCCCAACTATGGTGCTAATGTTGCTGGCTACAACCCCAACTATGGTGCTAATGTTGGTGGCCACAACCCCAACTATGGTGCTAATGTTGCTGGCTACAACCCCAACTATGGTGCTAATGTTGCTGGCTACAACCCCAACTATGGTGCTAATGTTGCTGGCTACAATCCCAACTATGGTGCTAATTTTGCCGGCCACAACCCCAACTATGGTTGTAATGTTGCTGGCTACAACCCCAACTATGGTGCTAATGTTGCTGGCTACAACCCCAACTATAGTGTTAATGTTGCTGGCCACAACCTCAACTATGGTGCTAATGTTGCTGGCTACAACCCCAACTATGGTGCTAATGTTGCTGGCTACAACCCCAACTATAGTGCTAATGTTGGTGGCCACAACCCCAACTATGGTTGTAATGTTGCTGGCTACAACCCCAACTATGGTGCTAATGTTTCTGGCTACAACCCCAACTATGGTGCTAATGGTGGTGGCCACAACCCCAACTATAGTGCTAATGTTGCTGGCTACAACCCCAACTACGGTGCTAATGTTGGTGGCCACAACCCCAACTATGGTGCTAATGTTGCTGGCTACAACCCCAACTATAGTGCTAATGTTGCTGGCCACAACCCCAACTATGGTGCTAATGTTGCTGGCTACAACCTCAACTATGGTCCTAATGTTGCTGGCTACAACCCCAACTATGGTGCTAATGTTGCTGGCTACAACCCCAACTACGGTGCTAATGGTGGTGGCCACAACCCCAACTATGGAGCTAATGTTGCTGGCTACAACCTCAACTATGGTGCTAATGTTGGTGGCCACAACCCCAACTATGGTGCTAATGGTGGTGGCCACAACCCCAAGTATGGTGCTAATGGTGGTGGCTACAACCCCAACTATGGTGCTAATGGTGGTGGCCACAACCCCAATTAAGGTTTCTAATGGTGGTGGCCACAACCCCAACTATGGTGCTAATGGTGGTGGCCACAACCCCAACTACGGTGCTAATGGTGGTGGCCACAACCCCAACTATGGTGCTAATGGTGGTGGCTACAACCCCAACTATGGTGCTAATGGTGGTGGCCACAACCCCAATTATGGTGCTAATGGTGGTGGCCACAACCCCAACTATGGTGCTAATGGTGGTGGCCACAACCCCAACTATGGTGCTAATGGTGGTGGCCACAACCCCAACTATGGTGCTAATGGTGCTGGCCACAACCCCAACTATGGTGCTAATGTTGCTGGCTACAACCTCAACTACGGTGCTAATGGTGGTGGCCACAACCCTAACTACGGTGCTAATGGTGGTGGCCACAACCCCAACTATGGTGCTAATGGTGGTGGCCACAACCCCAACTATGGTGCTAATGGTGGTGGCCACAACGCCAACTATGGTGCTAATGGTGGTGGCCACAACGCCAACTAGGGTGCTAATGTTGCCGGCTACAGCCCCAACTATGGTGCTAATGTTGCTGGCCACAACCCCAACTATGGTGCTAATGGTGGTGGCCAAAACGCCAACTATGGCGCTAATGTGAGAATAATAATAAGTATGTACATAGCTTATATTAGATTCTTAATTGATTATGCTGTGCCAATGTTAATATTAGCGAGGAAAAATTATCTCCAGTCCTTGAAGCTAATGCGAAATGAAGCCCTCAGAGTTATTCTCGGCTCTCCTAAATCTACCAAAATACGTAATATGAGGAAGAAGCTTGGAGTTCCTAGTATCATTAATAGGATCATTGAGATTAACACTTTATTTGGTATTAGAATGCTAATAAACCAGACACTGTCACTATGAAACTTACTAAATGTCTAGAAATAAATACACAATAATTCTAAATAGGGTTTAGAAAATATGCAATTATTTAATTTTTAACTTTACGAAATGTATCACTGTAGACAACAAGTATTTACCCCCCATATAAGATGGGGTTTATTAATAACACATATCCGCAAGACCCCCAAGACGCTCTATCACCGTGCACTAACATGCATATATACACACACACACACACACACACAGCCACACACACACACACACACACACCACACACACACGCACACACGTGGGTCCGTGGGAGTAACGTGGGTAAAAAGCTCGAGAAACCTTAGCGTTGTAAGGCGTGCAATAACAGCTAGCAGTAATCAGTGTAGTGAATGTCAGAAAATACTACGGTGATAATTAAAGTTATTAGTTAAAAAGTAGAGGAAAGCTGAAATCATAAATTTTAAAGCGCAAACGGTTGGGGTCTTAGGAACTGTTTGCCACATTGGCAGCAGTAGGCCTGAAGAAGTGACTACGAAACGTTGTGCGCCATTATTATATAAAGTGAAGTGTATATAAGTGTTTAAGTGTATTTTACATCAGTGAAGAGTGAAACGCGTGAGGAAGCGGGATGTATAGGAATAATGGTTATAAACATCACGTCGTCAAGGATCTCCAAAAAAGGGTTTAAGGCCTAACGTATGATGACACCGTCATCAGCAGCTGGCAACCTGTCACCGCACCATTGCAGCGCAAGTTTATTCGCCAATTTGTGGTTTGCATGTTGACGGCCCTGGCTGGCCTTGCATACTGTTTGATACTGGTCACTCACTCCTGCAAGCTATTACCAGAATTAGAATAGAAATAGCATAGACATAGTGAATATAGTGTTGACGAGTGTGAGAAGGTAGAGTCCAGCGAGGAGTAGAGTAGTATTAATTCCAGTAGTTTTTAGCAGTAAGAACACACAAGGCGAGTAACTTAATATAAGCTAGGTGGGACAAGCTTTTAAGGACAACATTGTAAGACAGTGCGAGGGTCAAGTCCCAGGAGGGCTGTGGTCAGGTCACAAGAAGTTGCGGCCAGTCATTACACCACACAAGACACTCTCACACACACACACACTCACACACACACACGCAAACACGCACACAGGGGTAGGGCAGTGTTACTACCGGTAGTTATTAGCAGTAACAATACTTAGGAAGCTAGGAAGTCCTCTCTCAATGTGAACAAGGAAAATGATAATAACCAGCAACAATTAATACGTAAATCCAGAAAGGGCAATAAGTGGAGAGTGTAGCATAATTGGGAAAGATAAATGAGACTAAATTTGTGCCTACACGATGGATCTTTCAACCACACCACCTACCCCCCCCAACCATCCCTCCCTCACACACAAGCACACACACACAAGGGTAGATACTCACACACACACACACACACACACATACATACACACACACACACACAAAACACACACACATACACACACACATGCAACACACACACAGACTAAGACTACACACACACTACATGCACACAACACACACACATACACACACACCATACACCACACCATACACAACACACACACATACACACAAACAACACAGGACACACACACACACACAGGTACACACACCACACACAACACAGCACACACATACCACACACACACACGTACTCATATACAACAGGCCTAGTGTCTAATCGACAGTGCCTAGGACAAATGGTAACTAACCCTCCAACCACTTGACACAAACACGTACCCCCCCTTCCCCTAACCACCTCTCTCCCTTCCCTAACCACCTCACCTTAGCCACCTACCCCTCCCCAAACCACCTAACCCCTCCCCAAACCATCTTACCCCTGTTACGCGCCCTACTTCACTCCATTATATACAAAAATAAAAGGCCTGGTTAAAATAAGTTCTGTAATAATATATCGCGAACCACTTTATTACTAGCTAGATAAAGCAGGTTCGACTATATATTATTATGGGGTTTACAGTAGAATCATCAAAAGTACTCTCATTGTATTATATTGTATTATATTATATTATTATTAGGTTAGGTATTACGAATGTGTAACCACTACTGTAGTGCCCAAAATTGTGGTTCTAGAATTGACGCCAGCGTCGCCTTCTGGCAGAGCTGAAGTCATACTATGGAGTAGTTGAGTGAGTCAGTCAGCTCCTAGCTCTGACTCGGTACGGGTATTCAACCCAAAGCTCCTAGCTTAAACTAAAACTTTATACCAAGTCTATTGTTTTTGGCCTTTGCCAAAAAGTTTCCTAAGTCTGGTAATCCATGTCACTTATGAAAGATAACTATTTCGTTACCCTAAACCTTTCTAAAAGAGTTAAATGGTGAGATTAGTAGATTATTAATAGAAATTATTGTATCATACTCTGTTAATGAGAATTTGAACGTAAGATTGGGCAGGTTTCTTGCTGTATAGTATTCATTTATAATTGTTGTGGTTATTTTAATTCACTAAACCAAATACCAAATAAAGCTAAACGATTGGTAATAAAATAAAAACTAACAAAAAATTGGGAAAGTTATTTGTGCCCCTATTGTTACGGTGAAGATTAAGTCGTAACACCCCCCAACTACCTCCCTCCCTCCAATAACCATCCTCCCCCTCCCCCATAACCATCCATTTCCCCTCTCCTCTCAAACACATACTCCCCCTTCCCCTAACCACCTCTCCCCTTCCCTAACCACCTAACCCTAGCCACCTACCCCTCCCCCAAACCATCTACCCCTCCCCCAACTATCTCTACCCCTCCAATAACCATCCTCCCCCTCCCCACAAAACCCTCCATCCCCTCTCCTCTAACCATCTATTCCCCTCCCCTAACCACCCGTCCCCCCTTCTGTGGAGCAACGGGGGAACCCAGAACCAGGATGAGGACAAGGGGCCCCAAGGACGAATCTGGGAGGAGGAATGGGAGGCAGAGCTCAAAAAAAGGGAGGAAAGACTGGGGAAGGAGATTAGATGAGCTGGAAAGGAAGATGGAAGAGAGATTAAGCAGCAGAATGCAGAAGGTGGAAGCAACAGGCCAAAAGCAGCAGAAATCAAGATAGAGTGATTAGAAGAGGAGCTGAGACATCTGAAACAGCACAGAGACAAAAGATATACAGAAGTAGCATCGGCAATGGCTACATCAGACACAGACAACAGGTTGGGGAAGCATGGAAACTAAACTGTATGCAGAGGTCCTGTCAAACCCACATGGGGCCAAAACAAAGACAGGGAGCACACTAGGACAGAATGAGAGGTTGGAAGACATTGAAGGAACTAGGACATGTGCAGGGACCATACCAGATACCTGTGGGGGCCAGGAACAGATGGGCAGGAAGAACAAACCAAGAAGCATAGGAGCCATAACTAGAGAAGGGACTGAAGGAACACTCCATGGGAAGGAACTAAAGCACATCAAAGGATGCAATGGGAGTCACAGTGGGAGGTGGAAAGGGAGAGATCCGTGTTTGTCTATGGGCTAGATGAAGCTAAAGAGGAAACTTATGATGAAAGAAAGCAGGAGAAAAAAGTGATTGAAGATATCATGAAGGTGATAGGCGAGAGGGACATGACCCAGGTGGCAAATTTTTGGAGAATTGGGTGGTTCACAAAGAAAGGAAATCGGCCTCTGAAGTAATTTTCAAGGCCCAGAATAAACCCCGAACCATGATCCGCAGGAGAAAGCACAGCTGAGAGGCAAGCAGGAGTTCCGGAGTGTGTACCTCGATCGAGACAGAACACAGAACGAAAGGAAGACGAAAGAGAGAGTTCAAAAACGAAAGGAGAAATGGGGGGAAAATTGAAAAAGGAGAGCGAATAACCTAGGATCAATGGAAGGACAAGCACACCCCCCAGAAACACCTGCAGAGGGACTCCAGCCACGACACCCCAAGGCAACTAAAACAATCCAAACCAACCATCACACACCGATCCCCTGTTTCCCACCCCCCGCACCACAGTTACAGTATTAAAACAAAAGTTAAAGGTTTGGTACACAAATGCAGATGGATTAACAAAATAAACATGGGGAAAATGGCAAAAAGAATCAATGAGAAGTTCCCAGACATCATAGCAGTTACAAAAACCCAAACTCACGGAGACAATAACAGATGCAATTTCTTCCCACCAGGATACCAGATCATGAGGAAAAATAGAAGGGGCAGGGGGGGAGGTGGGGTTGCTTGCTCGTAATAAAACAGATGGAAATTCGAAAAAAATGGAAGGCATAGATGAGACGGAAGAAAAGACTACATAGTTAGGTACACTTCAGTCTGGGGAAACAAAGTGGTCATTGCAGTGATGTATAATCCACCAAAGAACTGCAGGAGGCCAAAAGAGGAATATGAAGAGAGCAACAGAGCAATGGTGGGACACTTGCTGAGGTGGCAAGAAGGAGCTCACTCCAGCAGAGCAAAGTTGTGGTTATGGGGGATTTCAACCACAGGGAATTGACTGGGAAAATGGAGCCACAGGGGGGCCCCAAAACATGGAGAGCCAGAATGCTGGACGTGGTGCTGGAAAACCTCATGCACCAACATATTAAGGACACTACCAGAGTGAGAGGGGAGGATGAACCAGCAAGATTGGACCTTGTGTTCACCCTGGGCAGCTCAGACATTGAGGACATCAAGTATGAGAATCCCCTAGGAGCTAGAGACCATGTGGTTCTGTGCTTTGAATACATAGTAGAGCTGCAAGTGGAGAGAATAACAGGAGTTGAATGGGAAAAGCCTGACTATAAAAGAGGGGACTACAAAGGGTGAAAAACTTCCTGCGGGAGGTCCAGTGGGACAGAGAACTGGCAGGAAAGCCAGTAATGAAAGATGGAATATGTAACAACAAAATGCAAGGGGCAGTGAAAAGTTTATTCCCAAGGGCAACAGTAACAACGGGAAGACCAGCACGAGCCCCCGGTTTACCCGACGGTTTTAAGGAGGCCAAAAACAAAGTGCAATAGAGAATGGAAAAAGTACAGAAGGCAGAGAACACACGAAATAGGGAGATCAGTCGCAGAGCAGGAATGAGTATGCACAGGTTAAAGAGGGAGGCCCAGCGACAGTATGAAAATGACATAGCATCGAGAATCAAGACTGACCCCAAAATGTTTTATAGCCACATCAGAGGAAGACAACAGTCAAAGACCAGGTGATCAGATTAAGGACAGAAGGGTGGGAGAACTCACAAGAAATGATCAGGAGGTGTGTGAGGAAACTGAACAGGAGATTTAAGGAAGTTTTTACAGTAGAGGGCAGGAAGGGCTGTGGGAAGACAGCACAGAAGGGAACATCAAGAGGGGAATATACCAAACAAGTGTTGGATGACATATGAAAAAACTGAGGAGGAGGTGAAGAAGCTCTTAAGTGACCTTGACACCTCAAAGGCGATGGGACCGGACATTCCCATGGGTCCTTAGAGAAGGAGCAGAGATGCTGTTGCATGCCTCTAACCACAATCTCCAACACATCCCTTGAAACTGGGCAAATACCTGAGAAATGGAAGACGTAATGTAGTCCCCCTATTTAAGAAAGGAAACAGAAACGAGGCACTAAACTACAGACCTGTCTCTCTGAATGTATTGTGTGCAAAGTCTGGAGAAGATTAACAGGGGGAGAGGGTCGAACACCTGGAAAGGAACAAGATTATAAATGAAAACAGCATGGGGTTCATGGAAGGCAAATCCTGTATCACAAACCTCCTGGAGTTTTATGACAAGGTAACAGAAGTAAGACACGAGAGAGAGGGGTGGGTAGATTGCGTTTTCCTAGACTGCAGGAAGGCCTTTGACACAGTTCCCCACAAGAGATTAGTGCAGAAGCTGGAGGATCAGGCGCATGTAAAAGGGAGGGCACTGCAATGGATAAGGGAATACCTGACAGGGAGGCAGCAACGAGTCATGGTACGTGAAGAGGTATCACAGTGGGCGCCTGTTACGAGCGGGGGTCCCACAGGGGTCAGTTCTAGGACCAGTGCTATTTTTGATATATGTGAACGACATGATGGAAGGAATAGACTCTGAAGTGTCCCTGTTCGCAGATGACGTGAAGTTGATGAGAAGAATTAAATCGGACGAGGATGAGGCAGGACTGCAAAGAGACCTGGACAGGCTGGACATGTGGTCCAGTAACTGGCTTCTCGAATTCAATCCAGCCAAATGCGAAGTCATGAAGATTGGGGAGGGGCAAAGAAGACCGCAGACAGAGTATAGGCTAGGTGGACAAAGACTACAGACCTCACTCAGGGAGAAAGACCTTGGGGTGACCATAACACCGAGCACATCACCGGAGGCACACATCAACCAAATAACCACTGCAGCATACGGGCGCCTGGCAAACCTGAGAATAGCGTTCCGATACCTTAATAAGGAATCGTTCAAGAAACTGTACACTGTGTATGTTAGGCCCATACTGGAGTATGCAGCACCAATCTGGAACCCACACCTTGTCAAGCACGTCAAGAAGTTAGAGAAAGTACAAAGGTTTGCAACAAGGCTAGTCCCAGAGCTCAAGGGAATGTCGTACGAGGAAAGGGTAAGGGAAATCGGACTGACGACACTGGAGGACAGAAGGGTCAGGGGTGACATGATAACGACATACAAGATACTGCGGGGAATAGACAAGGTGGACAGAGATAGGATGTTCCAGAGAGGGGACACAGGGACAAGGGGACACAACTGGGAGCTGAAGACTCAGACGAGTCACAGGGACGTTAGGAAGTATTTCTTCAGTCATAGAGTTGTCAGCAAGTGGAATAGCCTAGCAAGTGAAGTAGTGGAGGCAGGAACCATACATAGTTTTAAGAAGAGGTATGACAAAGCTCAGGAAGCAGAGAGAGAGAGGACCCAGTAGCGATCAGTGAAGAGGCGGGGTCAGGAGCTGAGTCTCGACCCCTGCAACCACAATTAGGTGAGTACACACACACACACACACACAAACACATGGATCTGGACAGGCTCCAGGCCTGGTCCAAGAACTGGCTCCTGGAGGTCAACACCACCAAGTGCAAGGTCATGAAGATCGGGGAATGGCAAAGAAGACCGCAGACAGAGTACAGTCTAGGGGGCCCGAGGCTACAACCCTCACTCAAAGAAAAGGATCTTGGAGTGTGTATAATACGGAGCACATCTCCTGAGGAGCACATCAACCAAATACCTAATGCAGTACATGGGCGACTACCAAACCTAAGAATAGCATTCCGATATCTCAGTAAGTAGTCGTTCTGGACCTTGTACACCGTGTATGTTAGGCCCATATTGGAGTATGCAGCACCAGTTTAAAACCCCTCATCTGGCTAAACACGCCAGGAAACTAGAGAAAGTGCAAAGGTTTGCAACGAGACTAATCCCGGAGCTAAGAGGCATGTTCTACGAGGAGAGGTTAAGAGAACCCGACCTGAAGACACTGGAGAGCAGGAAGGACAGGGGGGACATGATAACGACATATAAAATACTTAGAAGAATAGGCAAGGTGGACAGAGACAGGTTGTTCCAGAGATGGGACACAGCAACAAGGGGTCACATTAGAAGTTGAAGACTCAGATGAGTCACAGGGATTTTCGAAGTATTTCTTCATCCAGTGAGGTAGTGGAGGCAGGTACCATACATAGCTTTAAGAAGAGGTATGATAATGGTCAGGGAGCAGGGAGAGAGTGGACCTAGTGGCGAGCAGTAAAGAGGCGGGGCCAGGAGTTAGGAATCGACCCCTGCAACCACAATTAGGTGAGCGCACACAAACACATACACACACACACCTTAATAAGGAATCATTCAAGACACTGTACACCGTGTATGTCAGGCCCATACTGGAGTATGCAGCACCTGTTTGGAACCCGCACTTGATAAAGCACGTCAAGAAACTAGAGAAAGTACAAAGGTTTGCGACAAGGTTAGTTCCAGAGCTAAGGGGAATGTCCTATGAGGAAAGATTAAGGGAAATCGGCCTGACCACACTGGAGGACAGGAGGGTCAGGGGAGACATGATAACGACATATAAAATACTGCGTGGAATAGACAAGGTGGACAAAGACAGGATGTTCCAGGGAGGGGACACAGAAACAAGAGGCCACAATTGGAAGTTGAAGACACAAATGAGTCAGAGAGATAGTAGGAAGTATTTCTTCAGTCATAGAGTTGTAAGGCAGTGGAATAGCCTAGAAAATGACGTAGTGGAGGCAGGAACCATACACAGTTTTAAGACGAGGTTTGATAAAGCTCATGGAGCGGGGAGAGAGAGGGCCTAGTAGCAACCGGTGAAGAGGCGGGGCCAGGAGCTAGGACTCGACCCCTGCAACCACAAATAGGTGAGTACAAATAGGTGAGTACACACACACATCTGCTACTGGAGATGCAATTTCATGTTTTGAGGCTAGCAGCAGCAGCAACTGCAGCAGCAGTTACAAACACCAGTGTAGCCAGTAAGGCTACATGCCTAGTTCTCAGTTTCCCCTAGAGGGCAAGCCTGGTGGGCATGCCACTTCAGCCTGCTCACCCCTGCCTCTCTCTCACTCGGCGCCAACTCAACCTAGAGTCAACAGGTCTACTCCTCTCTCCTTCGCGGGCATGGCCCCCTCGGGGCCAGAGCAACGTAATCACACTGCCTGTGTACCCAGATACCGCAAATAAAGAAGATTCCGAAGCCTTTATCATTCATTCCCGCTTGCACAATGACCGAATCAAACCCGTAACACCAGCAGCAGCAACAACAGTAGAGCAGCAACAGCAGCAGCAGCAGCAACAGCAGCATCAGCAGCAGCAGCAGCAGCAACAGCAGCAACAGCGGTTACAAGCACCAGCAGCAGCAGCAACAGCAGTTACAAATAGCAGCAGCAGCAACAGCAGTTACAAACACCAGCAGCAGCAGCAACAGCCGGGAAAAATATGCACATCTTTAGGAGCTGCACTTTCAGTAGCAGCAGCAGTAACAGAAGCCTCAGCATCAAGGACAGTAGTCTTGACGGCAGTAACAGAAGTCTCAGCATCAAGGACAGTAGTCTGGACGGCAGTAACAGAAGCCTCAGCATCAAGGACAGTAGTCTTGACGGCAGTAACAGAAGTCTCAGCATCAAGGACAGTAGTCTGGACGGCAGTAACAGAAGCCTCAGCATCAAGGACAGTAGCCTGGACGGCAGTAACAGAAGCCTCAGCATCAAGGACAGCAGCCTGGACGGCAGTAACAGAAGCCTCAGCATCAAGGACAGTAGCCTGGACGGCAGTAACAGAAGCCTCATCAAGGAGAGTAGCCAGGACGGCAGTAACAGAAGCCTCAGCATCAAGGACGGTAGCCTGGACGGAAGCAACAGAAGCCTCAGCATCAAGGACAGTAGCCTGGACGGCAGAGTAACAGAAGCCTCATCAAGGACAGTAGCCTGGACGGCAGTAACAGAAGCCTCAGCATCAAGGACAGCCTGGACGGCAGTAACAGAAGCCTCAGCATCAAGGACAGTAGCCTGGACGGCAGTAACAGAAGCCTCAGCATCAAGGACAGTAGCCTGGACGGCAGTAACAGAAGCCTCAGCATCAAGGACAGCAGCCTGGACGGCAGTAACAGAAGCCTCAGCATCAAGGACAGTAGCCTGGACGGCAGTAACAGAAGCCTCATCAAGGAGAGTAGCCAGGACGGCAGTAACAGAAGCCTCAGCATCAAGGACGGTAGCCTGGACGGAAGCAACAGAAGCCTCAGCATCAAGGACAGTAGCCTGGACGGCAGTAACAGAAGCCTCATCAAGGACAGTAGCCTGGACGGCAGTAACAGAAGCCTCAGCATCAAGGACAGCCTGGACGGCAGTAACAGAAGCCTCAGCATCAAGGACAGTAGCCTGGACGGCAGTAACAGAAGCCTCAGCATCAAGGACAGTAGCCTGGACGGCAGTAATAGAAGCCTCAGCATCAAGGACAGTAGCCTGGACGGCAGTAACAGAAGCCTCAGCATCAAGGACAGTAGCCTGGACGGCAGTAACAGAAGCCTCATCAAGGAGAGTAGCCTGGACGGCAGTAACAGAAGCCTCAGCATCAAGGACAGTAGCCTGGACGGCAGTAACAGAAGCCTCAGCATCAAGGACAGTAGCCTGGACGACAGTAACAGAAGCCTTAGCATCAAGGACAGTAGCCTGGACGACAGTAATAGAAGCCTTAGCATCAAGGACTGTAGCCTGGACGACAGTACTAGAAGCCTCAGCATCAAGGACAGTAGCCTGGACGACAGTAATAGAAGCCTCAGCATCAAGGACAGTAGCCTGGACGACAGTAATAGAAGCCTTAGCATCAAGGACTGTAGCCTGGACGACAGTACTAGAAGCCTCAGCATCAAGGACAGTAGCCTGGACGACAGTAACAGAAGCCTTAGCATCAAGGACAGTAGCCTGGACGACAGCAATAGAAGCCTTAGCATCAAGGACTGTAGCCTGGACGACAGTAATAGAAGCCTCAGCATCAAGGACAGTAGCCTGGACGAGAGCAATAGAAACCTTAGCATCAAGGACTGTAGCCTGGACGACAGTAATAGAAGCCTCAGCATCAAGGACAGTAGCCTGGACGACAGTAATAGAAGCCTTAGCATCAAGGACAGTAGCCTAGCCGAAAGTAATAGAAGCCTCAGCATCAAGGACAGTAGCCAGGACGACAGTAATAGCCTCAGCATCAAGAACAGTAGCCTGGACGACAGTATCAAGGACAGCAAAAGAAGCCTCAGCGTCAAGGACAGTAGCCTGAACGACAGTAATAGAAGCCTCAGCATCAAAGACAGTAGCCTGGACGACAGTAATAGTAGCCTCAGCATCAAGGACAGTAGCCTGGACGACAGTAACAGAAGCCTCAGCATCAAGGACAGTAGCCTGGATAAAATCAATGCCGGCAGCAACGTGGTATTGCAGAAGTTGCGGCACATGTTGATGTTGGCGCCCTCTAATTAACGAGTAGTAATTCAACAGAAACGCCACTAGAGACGGTGTTAATACGGAGAATATTGAAGGATACCAAGTCTAACGAAAAATTCCCGAGAGGCTGGGAACGTGTGTGTTAAGAGGTGACGGGTCACCACCACAGTATGATAACTAGAGCAACAAGAACAACCTTCCTACGGTTGGCTACTCCCACGTCGTTCTGGCAGCCTGCGTCACGTTAACAAGAAACTTCTATCAGTTCCTCCCTTTCTTAACCATTTCATCTAACATGATGGTACTGTACTTTAAACAATTTGCACTACGATCCCAGTGCTTCAGCAGCTCGCACGCGAGCTTTGTGAAGTGTCTAGTTGCTAGCAATGATAGAACATAGCAGTACATATACTGATAAGAGGTGACGACGTAAAGTACAAGATATGCGTTTTATATAAAAAATATCATGCCTTTGTAAGCATATTAAATTAAGAATGTTAAGTGTGTGGAGATTATAAAGTTCGTGTTATCCGGTGATGTGTATTAACTGTGAAGGGATGAAAAATGTGTGACGTGTGAGAACGTGAGAACAGTGACCTCTTATCAAAAATATTTTTCATTTACAATATTTGCTGCGCACATCTCATCTTGGAGGTCACTTCATTCAGTGAATCAGTAACTTTCCTCCAAATACAGCGTCTGATTTCGCATGCGATAAACTGCAGTGATTTCTGTATGATTTAAACAGTGACAAACATTATATTTTTTTAAAGACAGGAACCTGTTAACTTAAATTATATTGTTTTATAAAGCGTCCGCCGTCTCCCACCCAGGTAAGGTGACTCGAAACAATGAAGAAATTTCCTGCATCACAACTCAGATAACCCTCTGAACTGCAACATCCTCACTTGCATTATTATATTCAAGAGGAAACAGTAAACTCGTAAGGGCCTAGTTAGTGAGAGAATTAGGCTCGATCCGAGGAAATGAAGGGTAGTTCTAAATGTTCCAATCAACAGCACTTCAGCAGCATGAACGCACTCCCGTTGGGGTGATTTTTACGCATAATTAACTACCATAACGAAATAAAGAGGCGGTTGAGGTCGTTACTTAAAACGTTGACAATTCCACGCTCTCTTTTTGAATTGTAGGACTCGACGGTTTGCAAATAAATGCTGCTGCAATTTTAAAAATCTTAAACACCATAAAAGACAAAAAATTTTAAGCTTCCCAGCCGCAATTATTATAATCATGGGGAGCGCTAAACCCTGAGGATTATACAGCCCATATGGGAGGAGGGGATGGAAGGTATTCAGGTTCAATTCATGGAACCGGAGCACAGATCCAATTTCCTAAATCAAGAGACCCTCACCAGCGTCAAGGAACCTCCCATGAGGGGTCCCAGCCTGTCCCATTAGAGACCTTCATGAACCGATATTTGTAGCAGATCTTTGTTCACCTATGACAGCTTCGTAGAGCCAGTTGATTGAAAGATAGAGGCAGGAATATGAGTGAGCTTCACTACATCCCATGCAAGCTTAAATTTGTAAACAAGTTCTTTCGCTCTCTCGCGCGCGCAAGCAAGCACGCACACACACGCACGCAATGGAGAGAGAGAGAGAGAGAGAGAGAGAGAGAGAGAGAGAGGAGAGAGAGAGAGAGAGAGAGAGAGAGAGAGAGAGAGAGAGAGAGAGAGAGAGAGAGAGAGACTGAATTTCAGAAACGGTAATAGAGATGAGGATGTGAGGAGAGCGCCTGGAGAAATGAAGGGAAGAAAGTACTCCTGAATGATAATGAGCCGGATATGAGATAAACTATCAGTGACCTAGACACCAAAATATCTCAAGAATTTTATCTTGATGCAGATTCGAGGAGTTATTCTCGAGTAAATTTGTCGACAATATTTCGTAACAGTTGACTTACGGGAAAGATATCTGGTAGAAAACTTTAGAAGCAACCATGGTGGTAGAGCAGCTGGTGTCAGCTTCCCGGGCTGACGCAAGGAGGAGGATGTGCATCAGCAGTAATGCCACAGCTACTACCTCAAGGTCAGGGAGAAAGGGACTTGATAAAGAGTGAAAGTTGCTTTCCAGCGATGCTGTAAGACCAGCTGGTAGCCTTAGGAGAGTGAGAGCAGGAAGAGAGGAGGAAGAGAATGTGTTGGTGATGGTGGGGGAGGGGAGGGGAGGGAGGGATGGGAGGGGGGAAAGGGTGGAAGAGTTAACATTGGGTCACCTTGGTGATCCCCTGACAACTTTCTAACATTGCCAGGGATGAGTCATTGTATGTAATTGTGGCGGCACCGGAAGGTGCCGCCAGGGGTCAAACTGGAGGTGTTACTGAGGGGTCACTATGAAGTCGCTCTGATGTTCTGAGAGGCTGGGACACACAGTGTCATCATCTCACCAACACGCTCAAAACTGATGCAATACTCTGGTATATAACCCCACGTCTTTACTCTGATTGGGCAGGACAAAAAACAGGTAAAACCTGATTGATTTCTGTTACTCAAGCTATGAAAATGTTTTGAGTCTCGAGAGTTGGGTGACGTTGCTTTCCAGAGAGAAGATGAGTTACGTGAGTGCAACAGTCAACGTGCACTCCCTGCCATGACTACGTCACATTAAGGCAGCAACGGGTCCAAGCCACTTGCGACCAATTTGGACA
This sequence comes from Cherax quadricarinatus, assembly GCF_026875155.1. Lineage (NCBI taxonomy): Eukaryota > Metazoa > Arthropoda > Malacostraca > Decapoda > Parastacidae > Cherax > Cherax quadricarinatus. The sequence goes on along the minus strand of NC_069419.1, from coordinate 40,850,583 downwards.
ACTGCCAAACTCTTGCCATACCCAGCTCACTCTCACCTCTCCTAGTAGCTGTTCCAAAGCAAATTTCTTACGTGCTTATGTACGTTAATCAAAACTAATAAATATACAACCAAAAACAAGTGACTGCTCCAAAGGACTGAAATTAACGTGTGAGATATGAAGGATGTGGGACACCGTCGGGACTCCGGTGACTGCCATATGAAACTCTGGGGTTACATCAGCGCTGCCAGCGACTCTGATCCCACGGAACTTGTACAGTAAGGCTGTGTTTCCTGCTATCCTGTGGTGGAGGCAAAGAAACGCGGGAAATCAAAACATACACAAGCAAACACACACGTTTAAACGTACACATGACACTCATCACATCACATCATCACATGCTCATGATGACATGCAAAATAACCACTGTGAAAAATTATGAAATTTCTAGCGCTTTTGTGATTGTCTATGTTAAATAAGAACTTGATAGTGTGAGGAATCACCAAAGCGCTTGGAATTTCACTACTTTTCACTGTAGCTATTTTTTATATTAAGATATCAACTGTTACCCGTGCTCTTATTGTATGATAACACATGTGAGATGAATGTGACATGCCTGGACACGATAGACATTCAGACATCTTGGATTAGTTTTATACTCACGTGCGTGCACGGACACATACACAATACTAAAACATGTTAAGTAAAAGGACACAAGAGCAACTAATGTGACATGTTATTGTAACAACGTTTCGCTCTCCAGGAGCTTTGTCAAGCTGTTACAAACAATACATGGACACAGAGGGTATATATAGGCTCAGTGTGAGGTGCAATACTAGTGGTAGTAGTAGTAGTAGTAATATTAGTTGTAGTAATAGGAGTAGTAGTAGTAATATTTATTAGTAGTAGTAGTAGTAGTAGTAGTAGTAGTAGTAGTAGTAGTTGTAGTGGTAATACAATATGGCAGAACAATCAACTTGCACATGAGTAAAAGGTTATAAAAGACTCTATTGCTAATATAACTACAAATAATTTACGCTTCTATATCTCTTAAGAGATAAAATACAAACGGATGTGGAAATGCCAAGAAGTCTCAGGTGCGGGCAAAACCTGTGCCACTCAGCTCTCTGCCAATCAGGAGACTGGCACCCCCAATAGTGCCGGAAAATGTCGCATTTAGAAAGACTATGGTTATCGCAGTAAGTTCTTGAAAGAAGAGGGAAACGTGAAGGAATATTAGCTCTAATTTGTCCATTCAAGCGCAGTGAAAATTATCGTGTGCACAAGAATGGCAGAAATGTGTGGATCTACTACACGTAGAGATGATTTACATAGCATATAATATGGTTTTAGCCCATAAGTATATATGAAAGAGTGAGTATGCAATATTAAACTAACAAAATATCAACACACTACCAACTTAAGTCACCCTCATTAAGAGAGTTAAAAGTCTGAATATTTAGTGCGCGGTACTTCACTGGCTGTAATGTGGAGGGAGAGGCGCGGTGTTTGGAGGATACATTCTTCAGTTGGCGGTGTTTAGAGGCAGAGTTGTTCCACGGCATTGTTTCAAGGCCGGAACTGATCTTTTGACTTAGTCGTTTATATAAAGAAGAGATGCATTTATGAGTTGGCTGTCAAGAAAATGAAGAGGGAGTAATGAAGTACAGTGAGAGGCTGAAGTGGGAGTAACGAAGTACAGTGAGGTTGAAGGAGGAGTAATGAAGTACAGTGAGAGGATGAAGAGGCTGTAGTCACGTCGACAGCGGCTGGAAATGAGGTTGTGATGTTTTATGGAACGAATTAACACGCCTGAAATTGGCCACTGCTGCTGCTGTTGGTTTTTGGATTGATGTTGTGGCGGCGAGGGTAGTGTACTGGAGTTGCTGGCGGCGAGGATAGTGTACTGGAGTTGCTGGCGGCGAGGGTAGTGTACTGGAGTTGCTGGCGGCGAGGGTAGTGTACTGGAGTTGCTGGCGGCGAGGGCAGTGTACTGGAGTTGCTGGCGGCAAGGGTAGTGTACTGGAGTTGCTGGCGGCGAGGGCAGTGTACTGGAGTTGCTGGCGGCAAGGGTAGTGTACTGGAGTTGCTGGCGGCGAGGGTAGTGTACTGGAGTTGCTGGCGGCGAGGATAGTGTACTGGAGTTGCTGGCGGCGAGGGTAGTGTACTGGAGTTGCTGGCGGCAAGGTAGTGTACTGGAGTTGCTGGCGGCGAGGTAGTGTACTGGAGTTGCTGGCGGCAAGGGTAGTGTACTGGAGTTGCTGGCGGCAGGGTAGTGTACTGGAGTTGCTGGCGGCGAGGATAGTGTACTGGAGTTGCTGGCGGCGAGGTAGTGTACTGGAGTTGCTGGCGGCGAGGGTAGTGTACTGGAGTTGCTGGCGGCAGGGTAGTGTACTGGAGTTGCTGGCGGCGAGGGTAGTGTACTGGAGTTGCTGGCGGCGAGGTAGTGTACTGGAGTTGCTGGCGGCGAGGGTAGTGTACTGGAGTTGCTGGCGGCAGGAGTAGTGTACTGGAGTTGCTGGCGGCGAGGGTAGTGTACTGGAGTTGCTGGCGGCGAGGGTAGTGTACTGGAGTTGCTGGCGGCGAGGATAGTGTACTGGAGTTGCTGGCGGCAAGGGTAGTGTACTGGAGTTGCTGGCGGCGAGGGTAGTGTACTGGAGTTGCTGGCGGCGAGGGTAGTGTACTGGAGTTGCTGGCGGCGAGGGTAGTGTACTGGAGTTGCTGGCGGCAAGGGTAGTGTACTGGAGTTGCTGGCGGCGAGGGTAGTGTACTGGAGTTGCTGGCGGCAAGGGTAGTGTACTGGAGTTGCTGGCGGCGAGGGTAGTGTACTGGAGTTGCTGGCGGCGAGGGTAGTGTACTGGAGTTGCTGGCGGCGAGGGTAGTGTACTGGAGTTGCTGGCGGCGAGGGCAGTGTACTGGAGTTGCTGGCGGCGAGGGCAGTGTACTGGAGTTGCCTGTGTTGTGTTGTATTACCAACACAGGTAAGAATGACCTGTAAACTGGTCGTAATGGGTTCTTTGGAGCAAACAAATCAGCAGTAATATTTAACTTGTATTTCCTTCACCAGATATATATACAATTAAGTACACTTATATTCAACTCCTGTACATAGTGTATATAAGTGTACCACATGGCGACAAAAATGGCAAAACACACAAGCCAGGGAGAGAGTACCGTACTTAACCAGCTGCTAGGCAAATCTGGCAAATGCTGACCGCGAGTGAATCCCGTCGCCTCAGCATTTGGCGGGCTCGCCTGTGGTTGAACAATGGACCAGGGTACTGATTTAACAACGGGTACTCTAAAAAATTGTTAAACCCTTGGCACCCGGTTCGCTGAATGGGAGGCAGCCTAAATGGGAGTGTGTACATACGCCGAATAAATTGTAACATACTCTTCGCATGCTACATGTTGCACTGTCGAAGGTCACGGATGAATGAAGCCGACAGAGAGAGGCTCTTCTGTGGCTATATATCTTTGCTTTAGGCAAAAGAACTGATCAACCCTGGCTGTCTTCAAACAGGCACTGGACAGGCACCTAAAGTCAGTACATGACCAGCCGGGCTGTGGTTCGTACGTCGGGTTGCGTGTGGCCAACAGTAACAGCTTGGTTGATCAGGCCCTGATCCACCATGAGGTCTGGTCACAGACCGGGCCGAGGGGGCGCTGACCCCCGCAATCCTCTCCAGGTATACTCCAGGTATACCTCACTTCTCCAGTGTAGTAGGAAGAGATGGTAGAAGATGAATTGAAGAAAGGTAAGTAAAGGATGAATAGGACAGTAGGGAGATAATGAAGTAAGAAACAGAAGGCTGAAGAAAATGAAAAAAAATGAAGGAAGAAAATGAAAACTGAATGACCGAAGACAGAGGAAATGAATCAGGTCCGGACCATGGATGATGAAACACTATGATGAATGTAGGGTGTAGGAAGGGCGAAGGAGGGAGTGAAGGAAGCTAGGGTGGAGTGTAGGGAGGGTGGAGGAGAGAGTGTAGGAAGCTAGGGTGAAGTGTAGGAAGGGTGGATGAGGGAGTGTAGGAAGCTAGGGTGGAGTGTAGGGAGGGTGGAGGAGGGAGTGTAGGAAGCTAGGGTGAAGTGTAGGAGGGTGGAGGAGGAGTGTAGGAAGCTAGGGTGAAGTGTAGGGAAGGTAGAGGGAGTGTAGGAAGCTTAGGGTGAAGTGTAGGAGGGTGGAGGGAGTGTAGGAAGCTAGGGTGAAGTGTAGGGAGGAGTGGAGGAGGGAGTGTAGGAAGCTAGGGTGAAGTGTAGGAAGGGTGGAGGAGGGAGTGTAGGAAGTAGGGTGAAGTGAGGAGGGTGGAGGAGGGAGTGTAGGAAGTAGGGTGAAGTGTAGGGAGGGTGGAGGAGAGTGTAGGAAGCTAGGGTGAAGTGTAGGGAGAGTAGAGGGAGTGTAGGAAGCTAGGGTGAAGTGTAGGGAGGGTGGAGGGAGTGTAGGAAGCTAGGGTGAAGTGTAGGGAGGTAGGAGGGAGTGTAGGAAGCTAGGGTGAGAGTGTAGGGAGGGTGGAGAGGAGGGAGGTGTAGGAAGCTAGGGTGGAAGTGTAGGGAGGGTGGAGGGAGTGTAGGAAGCTAGGGTGAAGTGTAGGGAGGGTGGGAGGGAGTGTAGGAAGCTAGGGTGGAAAGTGTAGGAGGGTGAGGAGGGAGTGTAGGAAGCTAGGGTGAAGTGTAGGAGGGTGGAGGGAGTGTAGGAAAGCTAGGGTGAAGTGTAGGGAGGGTGGAGGGAGTGTAGGAAGCTAGGGTGGAGTGTAGGGAGTGTGGAGGGAGTGTAGGAAGCTAGGGTGAAGTGTAGGAGGTGAGGGAGTGTAGGAAGCTAGGGTGAAGTGTAGGGAGTGTGGAGGGAGTGTAGGAAGCTAGGGTGAAGTGTAGGGAGGGTGAGGGAGTGTAGGAAAGCTAGGGTGAAGTGTAGGGAGGGTGGAGGGAGTGTAGGAAGCTAGGTGTGAGGAGTGTAGGGTAGTGGATGTAGGGAGTGTAGAGGAGTGTAGGAAGTGGGTGAATTAGGGAGTGTGGAGGGAGTGTAGGAAGCTAGGGTTGAAGATGTAGGAGGGTGGGTAGGGGAGTGTAGGAAGCTAGGGTGAGTGTAGGGAGGGTGGAGGGAGTGTAGGAAGCTAGGGTGAAGTGTAGGGAGGTGGAGGGAGGTGTAGGAAGCTAGGGTGGAGTGTAGGGAGTGTGAAGGGAGTGTAGGAAGCTAGGGTGAAGTGTAGGGAGGGTGGAGGGAGTGTAGGAAGCTAGGTGGATGTAGGGGTGGAGGGAGTGTAGGAAGCTAGGGTGGAAGTGTAGGGAGGTGTAGAGGGGAGTGTAGGAAGCTAGGGTGAAGTGTAGGGAGGGTGGAGGGAGTGTAGGAAGCTAGGGTGGGGTGGAGGGAGTGAGAGCTGGTGAAGGTAGGGAGTGGAGGGAGTGTAGGAAGCTAGGGTGAAGTGTAGGGAGGGTGGAGGGAGTGTAGGAAGCTAGGGTGAGTGTAGGGAGGTGGAGGGAGTGTAGGAAGCTAGGGTGAAGTGTAGGGAGGGTGGAGGAGGGAGTGTAGGAAGCTAGGGTGAAGTGTAGGGAGGGTGGAGGGAGTGTAGGAAGCTAGGGTGAGTGTAGGGAGTGTGGAAGGGAGTGTAGGAAGCTAGGGTGAAGTGTAGGGAGGGTGGAGGAGGGAGTGTAGGAAGCTAGGGTGAAGTGTAGGGAGGGTGGAGGGAGTGTAGGAAGCTAGGGTGAAGTGTAGGGAGGGTGGGAGGGAGTGTAGGAAGCTAGGGTGAAGTGTAGGAGGGTGGAGGGAGTGTAGGAAGCTAGGTGAAGGTAGGGAGGGTGGGAGGGAGTGTAGGAAGCTAGGGTGAAAGTGTAGGGGGTGGAAGGGAGTGTAGGAAGCTAGGTGAAGGTAGGGAGGGTGGAGGAGGGAGTGTAGGAAGCTAGGGTGAAGTGTAGGGAGGGTGGAGGGAGTGTAGGAAGCTAGGGTGGAGTGTAGGGAGTGTGGAGGGAGTGTAGGAAGCTAGGGTGAAGTGTAGGGAGGGTGGAGGGAGTGTAGGAAGCTAGGGTGGAGTGTAGGGAGGGTGGAGGGAGTGTAGGAAGCTAGGGTGAAGTGTAGGGAGGGTGGAGGAGAGAGTGTAGGAAGCTAGGGTGAAGTGTAGGGAGGGTGGAGGGAGTGTAGGAAGCTAGGGTGAAGTGTAGGGAGGGTGGAGGAGTGGAAGTAGGTAAGGAAGTAGGGTGGAAGTGTTAGGGAGAAGTGGAGGAGGGTAGGGAGTGTAGGAAGCTAGGGTGAAGTGTAGGGAGGGTGGAGGAGGGAGTGTAGGAAGCTAGGTGAAGTGTAGGGAGGAGTGAAGGAGTGTAGGAAGCTAGGGTGAAGTGTAGGGAGGGTGGAGGGAGTGTAGGAAGCTAGGGTGAAGAGGTGTGTAGGAGGGTGGAGGGAGGTGTAGGAAGTAAGGGTGAAGGGTGTAGGAGGAAGGTGAGAGGGAGTGTAGGATAGTGAAGGTGGGAGTGTAGGGAGGGTGGAGGGAGTGTAGGAAGTGAGGGTGAAGGAGGAGTGTGAGGAAGTGAAGGTGAAGGAGGGAGTGTAGGAAGTGAAGGTGAAGGAGGGAGTGTAGGAAGTGAAGGTGAAGAGGAGTGAGGGTAGTGTAGGGGAGTGAAGGGTGAAGGTAGGGAGTGTAGGAAGTGAAGGTGAAGGAGGGAGTGTAGGAAGTGAAGGTGAAGGAGGGAGTGTAGGAAGTGAAGGTGAAGGAGGGAGTGTAGGAAGTGAAGGTGAAGGAGGGAGTGTAGGAAGTGAAGGTGAAGGAGGGAGTGTAGGAAGTGAAGGTGAAGGAGGGAGTGTAGGAAGTGAAGGTAGAAGGAGTGTAGGAAGTGAAGGTGAAGGGAGTGTAGGAAGTGAAGGTGAAGGAGAGAGTGTAGGAAGTGAAGGTGAAGGAGAGGAGTGAGGTGAGGGAGGTGTGAAGGTGAGAGGAGGGTAGGAAGGAGAGGGAGTGTAGGAAGAGGGAGGAGTGAAGGAAGAAGGGATGGTGTGAAGGAGGAGAGTGTGAAGGAAGTGTAGGGAGGGAGTAGGGTGAAGGAAGAGGAGTAGGAAGGAGGGTGAAGGAAGAGGAGGAGGAGGAAGAGGGAGGGAGGGAGAGGACGGAAGGAGGAAGGAGAGGGAGGGAGGGAGGGAGGGAGGGTGAAGGAGAAGGTGAGAGAGTGGGGTGAAGGAAGAGAAGGAGAGGAGGAGTGAGGGGTGGAGGAGAGGGAAGGAGGGGAGGAAGAAAAGGTGAGAGAGTGGAGGATGGAAGGAGAGGTGGGTGAGGAGGAAAGTGGGGAAGGGAAGAGGAGAGGAGGAGAGTGGGGGATGGAAGGAGGGAGAGAGAGTGGGGTGGAGGAGGAGAGAGTGGGGGTGGACAAGAGGGAGTGGTGGTGGAGGAGAGGGAGAGAGAGTGGGGGTGGAGAAGAGAGAGTGGGGGTGGAGGAGAGGGAGAGAGTGGGGGATGGAGGGAGAGGGAGAGAGTGGGGGTGAAGAGAGGGAGAGTGGGGGTGGAAGAGAGGGAGAGTGGGGGGTGGAGAGGGAGAGATGGGGGATGGAGGGAGAGGGAGAGAGTGGGGGTTGAGGAGAGGGAGAAAGAGTGGGAGATGGAGGGAGAGGGAAAGGAATATGGAGAGACTGAGAAGGAAGGAAGGAAAGATGAAGACGAATGTGATATAATTATTCGTCACGGGGAGAGCGCTAAAATCACAGGAAGATAATACAGCGCCTGGGAAAAAGGGAGGCAATAAGGCTCGATCTCAGGACAGGTCGAATTCCTTTGATCAAAAGCCTCTCCCCGGCATCACCGCACTTCCCATGATGGGAGAGGAAGATAGAGGAGAAGAGGGAGAATAAGAGGATGGGTAGAGAAGACGACACACTCCCACGATGGGGAGGAGGGGGAGAGGAAGGTAAGGGGTGTTGGTACTGTTATCAAGGATGACGTAATTAACAACAACATAAGACAGATACAAGTTACTCGCTCAATACAACAAATTATACACAAGAACAATATCAAGCACAGAAATTTCTTATATAAAATGTTCATTGAAACAGAACAAATATTGTGAAAACCAACAAGTTGAAGAATTGAGACACTTATGCAACATATGGGAATCTTTCTTGAAGAAACGTTTCGCCACACAGTGGTTTCACCAGTCCTATACAAAGCAGTCTGGAGTCGATGTGTTCAATCCATTACTCTTGTAGAAAGTACAGCACAGGGCCGTAGACGTGGCTTGTATACTGTAGTCAGGTGAGGCGAAGCAGGAGGAGGCGGGGTCATAGTAGGCTCCTGTGACGAGCGGGGTTCCACAGGGGTCAGTCCTAGGACCGGTCCTATTTCTGGTATATGTGAATGACATGACGGAAGGGATAGACTCAGAAGTGTCCTTGTTTGCAGACGATGTGAAGCTAACGAGGAAAATTCAGTCAGATGAGGACCAGGCTGCAAGCCTGGTCCAGCAACTGGCTCCTAGAGATTAACTCCACCAAGTGCAAAGTCATGAAGATCGGGGAAGGGCAAAGAAGACTGCAAACAAAGTACAGGCTATGGGGCCAAAGACTGCAAACCTTACTCAAGGAAAAGGATCTGGGGGTGAGTATAATACCGAGTACATCTGAAGCGCACATAAACCAAATAACTGCTGCAGCATTCGGGCGATTAGCAAACCTATGAATAGTGTTTCAGCACTTCAGTAAGGAATCATTCAGGACTCTGTACACAGTGAACGTCAGGCCCATACTTTAGTATGCAGCACCAGTTTGGAAATCACACCCAGTCAAGCACATTCAGAAATTAAAGCGCAAAGGTTTGCAGCGCGACTGGTCCAGGAGTAAAGGGGTATGTCCTACGAGGAGAAGTTAAGAGAAATCGATCTGACGACACTGGAGGACAGGAGAGAGAGGGGGAACATAATAACATATAAAATACTGAGAGGAATTGACAAGGTGAACAGAGACAGAGATAGAACATAGCAAAATGGGGTTACAATTGGAAGTTGAAGACACAGATGAGTCACAGGGTTGTTAGGAAGTATTTCTTCAGTTACAGAGTTGTCAGGAAGTGAAACAGTCTGGAGGTAGGATCCATACATAGTTTTGAGAAGAGGTACAACAAAGCTCAGGGAGCAGGGAATAGACCTAGTAGCGACCAGTGAAGAGGCGGGGCCAGGAGCTGCGAATCGACCCCTGAAACCACAATTACTTGAGTACAATTAGGCGAGCACACACACAAACACGCACACACAAAAGATCTCACAACACACAAGCCAAGTGTCTATTGACAATTGCATTTGATAACTGGTAACTAACACACATACAAACGGTATCACCTTTAGCTGGGTCACCGCAACTCACTTAACTGTTTCTCCGTTACTCATAACTTGGCACAAGTCTCCCTCTTCCAGGAAAAGTGAACGAGATTCACAGAAGCTGAGACCTTACTATTTACACTGGAGACGCGACACCTTGTTATGTCTTGCATGAGAGACCTGAAACACGTCAAAGCCGAACCTTTTCACACTTACGCTTAATGACCCCATAAGGCCATAAAGGCTTAGCGATTTATATTAACAAATTATTTTTCGGTGGATGGGGGGATGGGGAAAACCTGGGAGAAGGAATGAGGGCGGCTTTAATAACCGAAACCCTAAAATTCGGTATAAATTTCTCTTGCTAATCTCTTCTCCAATATAACTAAATCTAATTCTATATTTCATATGGTGAATTTGAATTTATTCAATGTTACAATATTACTAGATATTTATACAGCGAAAATTCCTGTAAGTATATATATTAACTGACACAACGAGACTGCCTGTAGTGCTTGTCGCTGTGTCTGTATAATGTCATGTGAAGTTCACGGCTTGTAAACCTCGTAAGACATCCTCTCTCCTGATTTATTATACCACATTGAGACGAACCGTTGCATAACAACCCTGAGATCAGTCCTGGCCTAATACCCCATGAATGAACCCTGGCATAAGTCGTTGATCAATCCTAGCATGATAAGACATTCAACAGATTAAACGTGACACTAGGACAGATGAACAATGACTTGTACCTTACTCAGTGAAGAGGTGTCTAGTGTACTCTCTGTGGACTGAACCAAGATGCCTTCCATTGAACAGCTTTACCAGCAGATTAAGGAGGAACTAAGGGTGACTAAGATCGAGATAAGGCGATTGATGGAGGAAAACAAGAGGATTTGTAGTAGTCCTCCTGTTGTGAGTCCTCAGGTCAAGAAAGGAACCTAGGCAGTGGCTGGACAGCATGGAACGAAGTTGAAGATCAAGAGAACGAAAGGAGAGGTAGAAACAATGAAGAAGCAAGAGACTGCTGTGGAAACTTCGAACCCTTTCTCTGTGCTACCAGACGAATGTGAGTCAAACTACTGAGAATGTCACAATGAAGAACAAGGAAGGTAAGAATACTCTGCTTGTTAGGGAAAGTCAGATTAGGTACATGGATAGGGCCTTCTGCTTGAAGGATATGAGTAGGAGACAGAGGATGTGCTTTCCTGGGGCTGTAATGGAGGATATTGTTAGCCGGCTTGACATCATGTATTGTAATGGGATCAATCCTATTATCTGCCTCAGTGCTGGAGGCAATGATGTAGGCAAGTGTAGAAGTGAGGTTTAGTTATTAGGTATAGGGCAGCAACAGACAAATTTCAGGAAGGGAGGGAGCCCTGTTATATGGAGCATTTTGCCAAGAAGGGGTGTTGGAAATGAATGGCTGTGCAGAGCGATTGGTATAAACTGCTGGCTGGACAAACATTGTAAGGATAATACAGTACCATTCATTGACAACCGGGACCACTTCTATAGTAGTAATGACATGTATGCCAGGGAGGGGGTTCACTTATTCAGGGCAGGTGTGGGTTTTCTCGCTAGCTCAGTTGAGGATGTTGTTAGGGCTTTAAACTAGGATTAGAGGTATGGGTTTAGGAATGAAAAATAATGAGTGTCGAAATATTGATTTAGGGTGTGATACCATAAATATTAACAATAACAGTCATTGAATAACACAGGGTAATGATAATTACAGAAATTGTGTAAAAGAAAAGCTTAATAGGAAAAAGGTTCACAAGAAAAAACATTAATGTATTTTATACTAAATGTCGAAGCACCAGAAATAAAATTAACGAATTACGTTTGGTAGCATGTGCTGGGAACTTTGATGGCAGTGCAATAACTGAAACCTGGTATAATTTAAAGAGTCGGGATATAAGAACATAAGAACATAAGAAAGAAGGAACACTGCAGCAGGCCTACTGGCCCACGTGAGGCAGGTCCAAGTCTCCTACCGGCTTAAGCCAATGCCCAAACCTAGTCAGTCAAGTCACATTCACTTAAGGAAGGAACACGGCAACTGACCTAGATGATTGCTGATTGTCATATTCAAGGGTTTAAGTTGTTCTATGTGGATAGATGTAACAGGAAAGGGGGTGGAGTTGCATTATATGTGCAAGAAAATATAAGTAGATGGATATAAAAATAGATGGCATAAAAAGAGATGGATCAGTAACAGAATCCTTTTGGGTAGAGTTTGTAGGTCAAGAGCGAGACTTCTTTAACCGGTAATCTGGAGTCCAGTGACTTTATAGAAGTAGCTCAGGACCGTTTTCTGAAACAGTGTGTAACAGAGCCTACCAGAGGTAATAATTTGCTCGACCTAGTCTTGTCAAATAAAGAAACCGTTGTACATAATCTGGAGATCACTGAAGAGCTTGGCGCAAATGATCACAAATCCATTACTTTTAAAATTACCTGTGAGTACGAGAATAAGGATAATACAGTAAAAGTCTCCGATTTTCGTTCTGCCGATTATACTGGACTTAAGGAACACCTGTCTAATCTCGATTGGGGTAATCTAGCTAATGATTTTATTGACGAGGATCATACTTACGATTACGAAGGGATCTGCGTTTATAATTTTTTTTCTTAATAATGTACAACGTGCTCAGAGTATATATATTAACCAGAGAGAAATTAGGTCAAATAATAACGATCCCTAATGGGTTAACAGGAGGCTAAAGCATCTATCAGGAGAGAAAAGAAGAATTTATAGGCGCATCAAAAGAGGAGAGGTTAACCTTATTGGCCAATATGCTCAGTTTAAAAGAGAAGTAAAAAAGGAGATTAGAAAAGCTAAACGTGACTATGAAATTAGAGTTGCTAATGAATCAAAGACTAATCCAAAAGGGTTCTTTCAAGTGTATAGGACGAAGGGGAAGAAAAAAGTAGAACTCTGAAAAGTGGGAATGGACAGCTGACGGATAACGAACTGGAAATGTGTTCTCTATTTAATGATTATTTTTTGTCAGTCTTTACACAGGAAGACATAAATGAGATTCCAGAAATTAACAATTATTCAGTTCCTGAAGAATTCAAATTAACTAATATTACTGTCACGAGGGACATGGTTATCAAACGGATAGACAAACAAACAAAATAAGTCCCCAGGACCCGACAAGTTGTTTTCCAGGGTATTTAAAGAATGCAAGCTGGAACTTAGTCAGCCATTAACAAGTGTGTTTAATGCATCCATCCTAACTGGTGTTGTGCCAGAGATGTGGAAGATAGCTAATGTAGTTCCTACATTCAAATCAGGAGATAAGTCCATTCCATCAAATTACCGTCCAATCAGCCTGACGTCTATAGTAGGCAAATTAGAATCAATTATAGATATTATTAGAAGTCACCTTGAAGAGCATAATTTGATTAAAGAATCTCAGCATGGGTTCACGAGAGGTCGTTCCTGCCTGACAAATTTACTGACGTTCTTCAGGAAAATATGTGAGGCAGCAGACAGTGATAAAGAATATGATACTGTTTATTTGGATTTCAGTAAATCCTTCGATAGAGTACCTCACAAAAAACTCCTAAGAAAAATGGCAGCTCAGGGTAGAGGAAGTAAAGTTCTAGCATGGATAGAGGCATGCCTTACCAATAGTAAACAGAGTTTCCATTAATGGGATCAAATCTGAATGGGGATTAGTCACTAGCTGCGTTCCACAAGGATCAGTTTTAGGCCCACTGTTGTTCATAATTTACATTAATGATCTTGATGAAGGAATTACAAGTGACATGAGTAAATTTGCCGATGATACAAAAATAGGCCGTATGATTCATTCTGAGGAGGATACCAATGAACTCCAGGAGGATTTGGACAAATTAATGTCTTGGTCTGAAAAATGGCAGATGAAGTTCAATGTGGATAAGTGTAAGGTACTGGTCCTTGGTAATGAAAATAACCCTCGAAGTTATAAACTAGGTGAAGTACAGCTTGAACATACAGAATGTGAAAAAGACTTGGGAGTCATGGTAAGCAGAAATCTAAAGCCAAGACAACAGTGCCTAAGTGTGCGCAGTAAGGCTAACAGATTACTAGGATTTATTTCAAGAAGTATAAATAACAGAAGTCCAAAAATTATTTTGCAGCTCTATACATCACTAGTGAGGCCTCATTTGGATTATGCTGCCTAGTTTTGGTCTCCTTATTACAGGATGGATATAGATTCATTGGAGAATATACAGAGAAGAATGACTAAAATGATTCAGCCTTTAAGGAATCTCCCGTATGAAGATAGACTTAAGAGCCTTGACTCTTCAGTCTCTGGAGAGACGTAGAATGAGGGGAGATATCATCGAGGTGTATAAGTGGATGATGGGTATAAAAAAGGTGATATTAATAAAGTACTGAAGGTGTCCAACCAGGTAAGAACCAGAAATAACGGATTTAAGTTGGATAAATTTAGATTTAGAAAGGACATAAGCAAGTACTGGTTTTCGAACAGAGTTGTGGATGCGTGGAACAATCTTCCGAGTACGGTGATAGAGGGTAGGGCAAATATATGAGTAGGAAGGGCTAGGTTTGATTGGTGTCGTGGGTACGGGAGTAAATTCTTGGGTAGTTTTGTATGGGCCAGTTGGCCTTCTGCAGTGTTCTTCTATTTTTATGTTCTTAATAACTTACATGAACCATGAAATAATAACCCTAGAATAGACGAACTGTGGCATAATATGCCGGGAACAAATGCACCGTTGCATAATAACTATGATATGAACAAACCGCCATCCAAGATGTAGTCAGATATTATTACTGAGACGTGTAACTTACTTTCAGTCTTGGTAGTACATGCAGTATTAATATACAAGTACATAGAGCATGCATGTACAAATACAAGTATATACAATATGCATTTACTTCCAAACCTAAGCAACTTGTGAATCAAATTAAGTTGACTTGGTCAAGATAGTCAGTGTCGTAGCTCAGGAATATACCAGATTGCTCTCCTCCTCCCCACCCTGTGAATCCTGACAACCTCCTCCCCACCTAGTGAATCCTGACCTCCTCCTCCCCACCCTGTGAATCCTGACAACCTCCTCCCCACCTAGTGAATTTTAACCTCTTCCCCACCCTGTGAATCTTAACCTCCTACCCTTCCCGTGAGTCTTGACAACCTCCTGCTCACTCTGTGAGTCTTTGGAATAAAGTACCTAATTGTTGCAGATGTTTCTTACTTAATAATCAACGCCATCTAGGCACCAGTAAAAGCACCAACACCATCTAGGCACCAACAACAACGTCATCTAGGCACCAACAACAACGTCATCTAGGCACCAACAACAACACCATCTAGGCACCAACAACAACAACAACGCCATCTAGGCACCAACAACAACAACAACGCCATATAGGCGCCAACAACAACGTCATCTAGGCACCAACAACAACGCCATCTCAGCAACAACAACAACGTCATCTAGACAACAACAACACCATCTATGCACCAACAACAACAACAACAGCGCCATCTAGGCACCAACAATAACAACGTTATCTAAGTACCAACAACAACAACAAATCTAGGCACCAACAACAACGTCATTTAAACACCAACAACAACGTCATTTAGACACCAACAACAACACCGTCATCAAGGCAACAACAATGCCATCTAGGCACCGACAACAACAACAACACCATCTAGGCACCGACAACAACGCCATCTCAGCAACAACAACAAAAACGTCATCTAGACACCAACAACGTCATCTAGGCACCAACAACATCAACGTCATCTAGACACCAACAACAACAACGTCATCTAGGCACCAACAACAACATCATCTAGGCACCAACAACAACAACGTCATCTAGGCACCACCAACAACAACATCATCTAGGCACCAACAACAACAACGTCATCTAGGCACCACCAACAACAACGTCATCTAGGCACCAACAACAACAACGTCATCTAGGCACCAACAACATCATCATCATCTAGGCACCAACAACAACAACGTCATCTAGGCACCAACAACAAGAACGTCATCTAGGCACCATCAGCAATAACGTCATCTAGGCACCAACAACTATATCATCATCTAGGCACCAACAACAACAACGCCATCTCGGCACCACCTGGAGTCTACCTGGAGGGTATTCCGGGGATCAACGCCCCCGTGGCCCGGTCCATGACCAGGCCTCCCGGTGGATCAGGGCCTGATCAACCAGGCTGTAAGCTGGCCGCACGTAGTCCAACGTACGAGCCACAGCCCGGCTGATCCGGCACTGACTTTAGCTATCTGTCCAGCTCCCTCTTGAAGGCAGCCAGGGGCCTATTGGTAATTTCCCTTCTGCATGGTGGGAGGCTGTTGAACAGTCTTGGACCCCGGACACTTATGTTTTCTTTTAGTGTACCAATGGTGACCCTACTTTTCATTGGGGGTATTTTGCACCGCCTGCCCAGTCTTTTACTTTCGTAAGTGATTTCTGTGTGCAGATTTGGGATCATTCCTTCTTAGATTTTCCCAGTGTAGATTATGATACATCTCTCTCGTCTGCGTTCCAACGAGTACAAGCCAAGTGCTTCCAAGCGTTCCCAGTAGTTAAGGTGTTTGACGAAACTTATATGTGCAGTAAAGGTTCTCTGTACTCTCTTTACAGCTGCGATTTCACCTGCTTTGAACGGAGATGTTAATGTACCGCAGTATTCCCACCTAGAGAGAACAAGTGATTTAAAAAAAAATCATCACTGGCTTGGAATCTCTTGTTATGAACGTTCTCATTATCCATCCTATCATTTTCTTTGAAGCTGTGATCGTGGCACTGTTGTGATCCTTGAAAGTGAGATCCTCAGACAATACCACTCCCAGGTCCCTCATTATTTTTCCGCTCGATTGTATGATCAGAGTTTGTAGTATACTCAGTTCTAGTTATTATCTCCTCCAGTTTTCCATAACGGAGCAGCTGGAATTTGTCTTCATTGAGCATCATATTGTTTTCTGTTACCCATTGGAAAACTTGGTTTATATCTTCCTGGAGGTTAACCTCAATAGATGACAGTCTCATGGAGATCCTAGTATCGTCTGCACAGGATGACACGGTGCTGTGGATTACATCTCTGTCTATGTCTGATATGAGGATGAGTAACAGAATGGGGGCAAGTACTGTGCCTTGTGGAACAGAGATTTTCACTATTGCAGTTTCCGATTTATCTCTGTTGACCACTACTCTTTGTGTTCGATTGGTTAGAAAGTTAAAGATCCATCTCCCCACTTTGCCAGTTATTCCTTTAGCACGTATTTTGTGCGCTATTGCGCCATGATCACACTTGTCAAAGGCTTCTGCAAAGTCTGTGTATATTACATCTGCATTCTGTTTTTCTTCCAGTGCATCCAAGACCTTATAATAGTGATCCGGTAGTTGTGAGGGGCACGAGAGACCTGCTCTAAACCCATGTTGCCCTGGATTCTACAGTTTTTGGGAATCCAAGTGGTTTGCAAGTGCGCCTCTTAGCACTCTTTCAAATATTTTTATGATGTGGGATGTTAGAGTTATTGGTCTATAGTTCTTAGCTAATGCTTTGCTGCCATCTTTATGGAGTGGGGCTATATCTGTTGTCTTTAGCGACTGTGGAATTTCACCCGTCTAAGCTCCTTCTCCATAGTATACTCAGGGCATGGAAAAGGAGTTTCTTGCTGTTCTTAATGAACACAGAGTTCCAGGAGTCTGGACCTGGGGCTGAGTGCATGGGCATGTTGTCAATGGCTTTCTCAAAGTCTATCGGAGTTAGGGTAATGTCGGAAATATGGCAAACATTGATGGAGTTTTGAGGCTCATTCACGAAAAAATCATTTGGATTGTCGATCTTGAGACTGATTAGTAGCTCACTAAACACAGAGTTATATTGGGATTTCAGCATCTCACTCATTTCCTTGTTGTGTTCTGTGTAATCCCATCTTTTCCGAGCAAGGGCCCGATACTAGATGTGGTATCTGCCTTGTTTTTGGCACGTGAAGAGAAATATTTCGAATTTCTTTCAATTTCACTAATCGCTTTTAGCTCCTCCTGTGTCTCCTGGGTCCTGTAAGAGTCCTCTCTACTTCCCTGGTCAGCGCTTCCTTCCGTATATCAGATAGTCTAGCGTTCTTGAGGAGCTCAGTGATTCTTTGTCGTCTTCTGTAGAGGGAGCGTCTTTCTCCAGTTTTCTTCTCTTCTTCTTTCTTAGGGGAATATTCCTTGAACATACTTCAGCTGCCAGGAAGTTGATCCTTTCAAGGCACTAGTTTGAATCCACATTATTTACGATATCTACCCAATATGTTTCATTTAAGACATGGTTCACCTGATCCCAGTTGATATTCTAACAACGCCATCTCAGCACGACCACCAACAACAACGCCATCCAGGCACCAACAACAACGCCATCTAGGCAACAACAACAACGCCATCGAGGCAACAACAACAATGCCATCTAACCAACAACAACAACGCCATCTAGGCACCAACAACAATGCCATCCATTCACCAACAACAACGCCATCTATTCACAAACAACAACAACGCCATCTAGGCACCAACAACAAGACCATCTAGGCACCAACATTAACACCATCTAGGCACCAACAACAACGTCAACACCATCTAGGCACCAACAACGCCATTTAGGCACCAACAACGCCATCTAAGCACCAACAACAACGCCATCTAGGCAACAACAACAACAATGCCATCTAGGCACCAACAACATGAACATCATCTAGGCATCAACAACAACGCCATTTAGGCACCAACAACGCCATCTAAGCACCAACAACAATGCCATCTAGGCACCAACAACATGAACATCATCTAGGCATCAACAACAACGCCATCTAGGCACCAACAACAACAACACGCCGTCTAGGCACCAACAACAACAACAACGCCATCTATGCACTATTACAACCCAGGAGTCCAAATGGCCTGTTATCCTGGGTGTAAAGGGAGCAAAATAAACACAGCAGAAAACCTTTTGACTTATATTATCCTTCACGAATTAAAACAGATGTACACTATATACACAATGTACAGCGATAGGTATTAGTGCACTCCACGGTAAGCAAGGCAGAATAGAAGCCACTAGAGAGCAGACCGTGTTTCAAGCAGCTCAAGAATGGGAATGACAAGGGCAGACAGGAGAGTGGTACCCACATAACCTCTGCAATTGCTAAAACCATCTTCTTATTGGCTGGAACCTGGGTACTGGTTGAACGACGGGGCCCCATCGTCAACCCTCAGTCCCCTGGTTCGCTGGTTGCGGGAGATAGCCTGTAAATGAGGGTGTGTATATGCGCCGAATAAAGGATACGTACTCTTTGCATGCCACAGGCACCAACAACAACAACACTATCTAGGCACCAACAACAACAACACTATCTAGGCACCAACAACAACAACACTATCTAGGCACCAACAACAACAACACTATCTAGGCACCAACAACAACAACGCCATCTCGGCATCAACAACAACAACACTATCTAGGCACCAACAACAACAACGCCATCTCGGCATCAACAACAACAACGCCATCTCGGCATCAACAACAACAACACTATCTAGGCATCAACAACAACAACACTATCTAGGCATCAACAACAACAACACTATCTAGGCACCAACAACAACAACACTATCTAGGCACCAACAACAACAACAACACTATCTAGGCACCAACAACAACAACGCCATCTCGGCATCAACAACAACACTATCTAGGCACCAACAACAACAACACTATCTAGGCACCAACAACAACAACGCCATCTCGGCATCAACAACAACAACACTATCTAGGCATCAACAACAACAACGCCATCTAGGCACCACCAACAACAACAACGCCATCAAGGCACCAACAACAACAACGCCATCAAGGCACCAACAACAACAACGCCATTTAGGCACCAACAACAACGCCATTTAGGCACCAACAACAACGCCATTTAGGCACCAACAACAACGCCATTTAGGCACCAACAACAACGCCATCTAGGCACAAACAACAACGCCATCTAGGTACCACCAACAACGCCATCTAGGCACCAACAACAATGCCATATAAGCACCAACAACCTCCTCTAGGCACTAACAACTCTGACGTCCTGACTGAGTGCTCCGGACATGAACAAGAGGACGGAAGTCATGTAAATATAGCAATGAACACAGACAATACATTATATCTTGCACCGGAAAGTGGGCATAGTGGTGTAGGTTTGACCGAAAAGTGGGTGTGGTGAAATGGGTGTGACTGAAAAGTGGGTGTGGTGGTACAGTAATGAGTGTGGTGGAGAAGTGAATGTGATTTAAAGGACCCCAATGGAAATAAGTCACTCTGACTTTTTGGGGTTGTCCTAGGTTCTCTACACATGCTGCTATGTATGATAATCTATGTAACTGTATTTGTGTGTACCTGAATAAGCTAACTTATTGGAAGTGAGTGTGGTGAAGTGATGGAGTGTGGTGGGAGAGCTGTGAGGGTGAGAGAGCTGTGAGGGTGAGAGAGCTGTGAGGGTGAGAGAGCTGTGAGGGTGAGAGAGCTGTGAGGGTGAGAGAGCTGTGAGGGTGAGAGAGCTGTGAGGGTGAGAGAGCTGTGAGGGTGAGAGAGCTGTGAGGGTGAGAGAGCTGTGAGGGTGAGAGAGCTGTGAGGGTGAGAGAGCTGTGAGGGTGAGAGAGCTGTGAGGGTGAGAGAGCTGTGAGGGTGAGAGAGCTGTGAGGGTGAGAGAGCTGTGAGGGTGGGAGAGCTGTGAGGGTGAGAGAGCTGTGAGGGTGAGAGAACTGTGAGGGTGAGAGAGCTGTGAGGGTGAGAGAACTGTGAGGGTGAGAGAACTGTGAGGGTGAGAGAGCTGTGAGGGTGAGAGAGCTGTGAGGGTGAGAGAACTGTGAGGGTGAGAGAGCTGTGAGGGTGAGAGAGCTGTGAGGGTGAGAGAACTGAGGGTGAGAGAGCTGTGAGGGTGAGAGAACTGTGAGGGTGAGAGAGCTGTGAGGGTGAGAGAACTGTGAGGGTGAGAGAGCTGTGAGGGTGAGAGAACTGTGAGGGTGAGAGAGCTGTAAGGGTGAGAGAACTGTGAGGGTGAGAGAGCTGTGAGGGTGAGAGAACTGTGAGGGTGAGAGAGCTGTGAGGGTGAGAGAACTGTGAGGGTGAGAGAGCTGTGAGGGTGAGAGAACTGTGAGGGTGAGAGAGCTGTGAGGGTGAGAGAACTGTGAGGGTGAGAGAGCTGTGAGGGTGAGAGAACTGTGAGGGTGAGAGAGCTGTGAGGGTGAGAGAACTGTGAGGGTGAGAGAGCTGTGAGGGTGAGAGAACTGTGAGGGTGAGAGAACTGTGAGGGTGAGAGAGCTAGTGGGAGAAAACTCAGCACATTGTCTTAAGGAAAGTGTAATAAACAAATCACAAAGCTTTTGTCTTTCGTACACTGATTAACCTCACATAAAATCATTCAAGGTTCAATTCTGACAAAAATTTCATAACTTGGAAGCATGTATGTGTATTTCTTATCTACCTACCTGGAGGGTATTCCGGGATCACCGCCCCCGCGGCCCCGTCAGTGACCGGGCCTGATCAATTAAGCTGTTACTGCTGGCCGCGCGTAGTCCAACGTACGAGCCACAGCCCGGCTGATCCGGCACTGACTTTACGTATCTGTCCAGCTCCCTCTTGAAGATAACCAAGGGTCTACTGGTAATTCCCCTTATGCCTGGTGGGAGGATGTAGAACAGTCTTGGGCCCCGGACACTTACTGTGTTTCTCTTAGTGTACTAATGGCGCCCCTACTTTACATTAGGGGTTTGTTGCACCGTCTGCTTAGTGATCTGTGTATGCAGATTTGGGACCAATCCCTCTAGGATTTTCCAGGTGTAGATTGTGATGCAGCTCTCTCGTCTGCGCTCCAGTGAGTACAAGTCAAGTGCTTCCAAGCGTTCCCAATAGTTAAGGTGTTTGACGGGACTTATATGTGCAGTAAAGGTTCTCTGTACATTGTCTATATCTGCAGTTTCACCTGTCTTGAATGGGGATGTTAATGTACAACAATATTCTTAGAGAGAACAAGTGATTTAAAAGGGATCATTAGCTTGGCATTTCTGGTTTTGAACGTTCTCATTATCCATCTTATCATTTTCCTCGGAGATGTGATAGTGGCTCTGTGATCCTTGAAGGTGAGATCCTCCGACGTTACCACTCCCAGGTCCTTCATATTACTTTTCCGCTCTACTGTGTGATTATGACAACATACTGGGAATATTAATAAATCTTACATTTCTGCTGGCGAACACACAAGCTGGACTCCTAGTATTAAACCAACCGGAACTGTCATATCATAGATGGAACAATATTTCTGACATAGAATATGAAGATAGATGAAATTAGATAACACACAAATGAATATACCAAACGATAACCTTTGTTTTGGCTCCATGGAAGGCACCTCCAGAGTTGACTGAGCCAGGCTCGGCCGACAATAGTAACTGACCGAAAACGCCAAAAGTCACATCTCTGGAAGCCACCTCTGGATCCGAAAGCCACCTCCAATAATACTTCCATTATCCAAGGACACGCGGGGTCATCCTTCGGAGACACCAGAGGGCCGCCCAGCACCCCTTCCCATTTCATAACAGCACCACCGAGGTTCACGTTACAACAGGGTGGCAGTGATCTCTCTTTTGCCTGAGATCTAATTTTCACAAGGGAAAAATGCTCACAGTGAGAGACCGAATGGAGAGAGGGGGAAAAGGGATGTTTATATTATATTCGATCTAATGAAGGAGACAAGAAGTCTTATTCCTTGGATCAAGAGCCCCTTCCCCTGAAGGGGCTACACACATATACAGTGCCTATCAGAGCGTAGGAATACACTTAACTCTCATCTATTATAATAATGAAGGGGAGCGCTAAATCCGCTGGGATTATACAGCGTCTGGGGGAGGGGTATGGGAGGTATTCAAGCTCAATTCGGGGAACTAGAGCACAGATCCAATTCCCTAGATCAAGAGCCCCTCACAGGGATCAAGGAACCTACCTGAGGGGTCAACTCATCAAAAAAGGTCTCACTTAGTGAAAGGTGAGACACTCATTTTACTATGAAAACTTAAACTGTTAAGTAATTATCCTAAACCGTGTTTAAGATGTGTGCAATAATGAAAGAATATCTGTTTGCACTTATTTATATATGTTATACTGGGCAGTGTAGCCCCCGTGTGGATAATTTCATCCTCTGAGCACTGACGCAACAACCAGTAAGAGAAACTAAACCAAACTCGCTACATTCAGTGTATATACAACGAGATGTTCTGTCTTAGCGTATTATATACCCTGATTTAACTTAGTCTTTAGCATTTACAATAAGCTTCATAATAGTATACATGTATATTGTAGTCTTTAGGCCTCACACCGAACTGATGAAAGCAAAGATACAATATATTTAATAAGGTAATGATGCTAAAGATTTTGAAGCCTAAAACTGTTAAAGTCAAAATTCGCCAAACCATTGTTAATCTTCCTTGCCATTATGTACTCATAATAAAAAATCTAAATGTCTTTGGAATGTTAGTGCTATTGTGAGGCGAGCGGATGTATGAAGCATCAGTCTACCCGGTTGTCGTTCCGTGAGTCAACGCCCCAGCGGCCCAGTCCTTGACCTGGCCTCCCGGTGGATCAGGATCTGATCAACCAGGCTGATACTGTTGTTACAGTTTGGCTTATCGCGCATTGATTTTAGGTATCTGTCCACGTCCCTCTTGAAGGCAGCTAGTGGTCTATCGGTAATTTCCCTTATGCATGGTAAGAGGCTGTTGAAGAGTTTTGGGCTCCGGATATTCATTGTGTTTTCTCTTAGTATACTCATGGCACTCTTGCTTTTCATTGGGAGTATGCTGCACCGTCTGCCTCGTGATCTGTGTGTGTGCAGATTTGGGACCAGTCCCTCTAGGATTTTCCAGGTGTAGTTTATGAAATACATTTTTCCCCTGCGTTACAGGGAGTACAGGTCAAGGAACTTCAAACGTTCCCAGTAATTAAAGTGTTTCACTGAATTCTAGAGCCGTGATTTCACCTGCCTTGAATAGAGCTATTAGTGTACAGCCTAGAGAGAACAAGTGACTTAAAAAGAATCGCTGGCATGGCATCCCTTATTTTGCAAGTTCCCAATTTTCATTATCCATCCTATCATTTTACTGCAGATGTGATCGTGACACTGTTGTGATCCTTGAAGGTGAAATTCTCTGACATCAAAACTCCCAAGTCGTTCACATTAGCAACAAAAAGGCACACTACCGTGACTGAAACGATGCACAAAAAAACCGCACACAGAAGAGAGGAGCTTACGACGACGTTTCGGTCAGGCGTAGACCATTTACAAAGTCACACTAACGAAAAGGAGAGCAGGAAGGGTATATAAAGGCAGGAAGTGATGGTGGTGGTGGTGGTGGTAGTAGTGGTAGTAGTGGTGGTGGTAGTAGTGGTAGTAGTAGTGGTAGTAGTAGTGGTAGTAGTAGTAGTAGTAGTAGTAGTAGTAGTAGTAGTAGTAGTAGTAGTAGTAGTAGTGGAGGTGGAAGGAAGTAGTAGTGGGGAGGTAGTAAGAGGAAGAGGAGCCAGTCAAATACTAAGAAAGAGGAGCACTGCAAGGGAGCTGGTGCCCACAGAGGGTAAGAGCAAGAACACAGGGGATGAGGGGAATAAATAAAGAAGGAACAAATACACAGGGCAGAAGAAAGACAACCCAAAGGAGAAAAAAAGGAAAGAGGAATAGGGAAGAGGGAGAAAAAGAAAAAGGAGGAATCAGGTTAAGTCACGGGTGTTCTAAAGTTTGGAACATTTTACAATATAGTGGGAGAGGAAGACATCTACAGAGACGAAGCCACGACTAAGATTCATACAAGGAAAGTTGTGTATTAGGCAGGATTCAACCAGACGGCGAATGTTAAAGTTGGAAGTAGGGAAGACAGTTTTAGCAGAAGACCAGTCAATAGGATGACTATGATCTCTGACGTGACAGAAGAGAGCATTGTTAGTGTCGGCAAGCCTAACACTACTTTTGTGCTCCCTAAGTCTATCAGAAAGATATCGACCAGTTTCTCCAAACTATTGAAGAGGACAGGAAGAACAAGAAATAGAGTAGACACCAGGAACATCTGTAGAGGGAAGAGATGTATGAACGAGATTAGTACGAAGAGTGTTAGTCTGGCAAAAAGTAAGTTTGATGTCTAAGGAAAGGAGAGAGTTGGTGAAATTAGAAAGACCGGAAATGTAGGGAAGGCAGAGGACAGAAGAGTTCCCAGAAGTAGAGAGTTTGGGAGAGAAGAAATTACGTTTAGCACGTGAGAAGGCAGAGTCTATGAAATGGGAAGGGTAGCCAAGTGGGGAAAATGAATTATGAAGAGTGGAAATTTCTGAGGATCACAAATGCGGAGGGCACGGAGAAAGAGGGAGATAACAACACTTTTCTTGACAGAGGAAACATGATAAGAAAAGTAGTGAATGTACATGCCACTGTGCTTAGGTTTGCGGTAAACGGAAAAGGCAAAACCTGTATCTGAGGCGTGGACATGAACATCAAGGAAAGGAAGCAAGGAGTTAGATTCCCATTCAGCTTTAAACTTAATGGAAGGGGCAAGATTATTAAGAGCATCAAGAAATGGTTCGAAGAGACTAGAGTCGTGAGGCCACAGAGCAAAGATGTCATTTACATAGCGGAGCCAGAGTCTAAGTCGCACATTGATGGTAGGAAGAAGAACAGTCTCGAAGTATTGCATATATAGATTAGCAAGGACAGGAGAGAGAGGAGAGCCCATAGCAACACCGAAGGTTTGAGAATAATATTTCCCTTGGAAGGAAAAGGAATTAGAGTCCACACAGAGGCGGATAAGATCAAGAAAGACATCAGTAGGTATAGGGAGATGAAGAAACCCTTCACTGACCTTCTCTCTAAGAAAATCAAGGACATCATCAAGAGGGACATTGGTGAAGAGGGACTAAGCATCTTACAGGTCGGGAGAGAGCGAACCCGTTCAATGAAGTCTTGAGAGTGGCGGGCAGGAGAAAAAGTACCAAGAAAGGGAGTGAGGGTTTTGGCCAGCCAAGAAGCAAGAGAATAAGAGACAGAACCTCTAGAGGATATGATAGGACGTAGAGGAATATCAGGTTTATGGGTTTTGGGAAGGCCATAGAAATAGGGCAGAGAGAGAGAGATGGCCTTCCCAAAACCCATAAACCTGATATTCCTCTACGTCCTATCATATCCTCTAGAGGTTCTGTCTCTTATTCTCTTGCTTCTTGGCTGGTCAAAACCCTCACTCCATTTCTTGAAACAGGTTTTGCCTTTTCCGTTTACCGCAAACCTACGCACAGTGGCATGTACATTCACTACTTTTCTTATCATGTTTCCTCTGTCAAGAAAAGTGTTCTTATCTCCCTCTTCCTCCGTGCTCTCCGCATTTGTGATCCTCAGTTCCTTCAGTCAGAAATTTCCACTCTTCATAATTCATTTTCCCGTCTTGGCTACCCTTTCCATTTCATAGACTGTGCCTTTTCACGTGCCTTTTCTTCTGTCCTCTGCCTTCACTACATTTCCGGTCTTTCTAATTTCACCAACTCTCTCCTTTCCTTAGACATCAAACTTACTTTCTGCCAGACTAACACTCTTTGCACTAATCTCGTTCATACCTCTCCTCCCTCTACAGATGCTCTTGGTGTCTACTGTTTCTTGTTCCTCCTGTCCTCTTCAATACTTTGGAGAAACTGGCCGATCTCTTTCTGACAGACTTAGGAAGCACAAAGGTAGTGTTAAGCATGCCGACACTAACAATGCTCTTTTCTTTTTCTATCACGTCAGAGATCACAGTCATCCTATTGACTGGTCTTCTGCTAAAACTGTCTTCCCTACTTGCAACTTTCACAGTCGCCGTCTGGTTGAATCCTCCCTAATACACAACTTTCCTTGTATGAATCTTAGTCGTGGCTTCGTCTCTGTAGATGCCTTCCTTTCCCACGACATTGTAAAATGCTCCAAACTTCAGAACACCCGTGACCTAACCTGATTCTTCCTTTTTCTCCCTCTTCACTCTTTCCCTTGTGTGTTTGCCCTGTGAATTTGTTCCTTCTTTATTTGTTTATTCCCCCCCCCCTCGGTGTTCTTTGTCTTACCCTCTGTGGGCACCAGCTCCCTTGCAGTGCTCCTCTTTCTTAGTATTTGACTGGCTCCTCCTCCTCTTACTACCTCCCCACTACTACTTCCTTCCACCTCCACTACTACTACTACTACTACTACCACCTCCTGCCTATATATACCCTTCCTGCTCCCCAGTGTGTAGTCACAGTAGCTCCTACTCTCGACATCACAGTCTCCCTACCATTCCCGTTGGGGAGGGGAACCTCTACCTGTTCGACGATATTCGCACATCCACTAAACTATCACTGCCGCTATAAGAACCTGCCTACATCTTAAATTCACAGCGATCCACTCACTCAAGGACTCCTTTATTGTCGTCTGCACCGACGACAATGAAGCAGCTAAACTTATGGACGACACTGCAATGAATACGTTGGGAGACCGACAATTCAACACATCACCATTTCCTTCCATGCTGGCGAAACGTTCAGTTTTTGTTAAACAATTGGATAAGATAATCACATCCTTATCAACGGATGAACTGAAGATCTCTATCGAAGAACAGAACACCTGGGCCTCTGTAGGCACCATCACACTAATTCCCAATGCCTCATCTATGATCAAAATCACCTTTTCTAACATAGATATGGCTACCCAAGCGCTCTCTAATGGACTAGCCACATAGAACCTGAACGTTTCGTCCATGTCTCTCCCTGTTGGAACTGTTACTCTTATCAACACTCAACCAAGAACTGTCCCATTAATGACAAAAAGTTCTGTTCTACCTGTGGAAAAGAAGGTCATGACTTCAAAGCTGCACCACCACCAATGCCACTCCAACATGTCTTAACTGCAAGGGTACTCATCATACCCTTGCAGCTAAATGCCCACTACGAAAAGAAGTAATGTCGAAAAAAAATAAAGAAGAAACCAAGAAGAATAGCCACAAATCGCCGACATATGCTGCCATTTCAAAACTCCAGTCGGACCACCAGAATTCTACAAGCCACAAGGCATTCATCTCTATCTCTGAACTTCTCCAGGCTGAGGGACTGACAACCTCAAATTCTACGACTTCAAGGGTGATGGACTGATTACATCGTCTTCACATCTCTACTGCTCCCGCCTACTTTCTGTACTCGACTGAAGAAGCCTATTGTGTAGGCGAAACGTTTCGGAATAAAGTTGCCTAAATGTTGCCTATGTGTCTTATCTACCAAATCCCTTTCTGCACTCCCTGACGCTGCTCCCTCTAAGGTGCTGTATTGCATGATGTATGCACACCTTGCAAATGCAGCAAACCCAAGCACATTCAACACTACAATTAACGAACTATTCCGTAAATAACTATTCCGTCTTAGCATGCCGTCATTCAACTTTCCTGACTCGCCTACATCACAGAACTACCTCAAGATTATCCCACACATCGTTAACTTCACATCAATTTCAGGCCCAAGTCCTGACTCTGCCACAAAAAACACTCCTGAACCAACCCCAATGACCACTACCACCTCTCAACAACCACCAACAACCAGCCAGACCGCAAATACTCTAGACTCCCAGCCTCCTCTCGACACAATCACAGTAGAAACAATTGAACAAGAATTTTCTGACGAATCCGCCGACGAAGCAGATAGCGACGATCCCAGCACACCTTCTTGGAAAACCATATTTTCTACACCTCTCCCTCGAATGCTGACACCATGACCTGCTCTGAACTCTACAAAGGCCTCGGTGATGGAACAGTCAAGTATGCCTGAGAATCACCTCTTCACTTCACACTCAGGCAAGTTCTTGAGTTCATCAAGCCTCAAGACTCGAGACCTCACCTACCACCAGACTGTTGCATACACAGCTTGCTCTCTTCCCGTTTTTTCTCCAAGTCTGTCCCACGATCGCCTTAGCTGCTTTGTCAAGCCCTGGCTCTATTTCTACGACTAAGAACACTCCTCTCCAGCGCTATTCTTCGTTTGTCCCGTCTTCCCCGCTCATTCCATTAGGATCTTACCTGCACTTGCTCGTTCGTTCCTTTTCGTTAGTGTCACTTTGTAAATGGTCCAAGTCGGACCGAAACGTCGTCGTAAGCTCTCTTTTATGTGCGGGTATTTTTTGTGTGTATCGTTCACATTAGTTCTATTGTATGGTTAAGAGTTTGTAGTATATTCCATTCTAGGTATTATTATTTCTTCAAGTTTCCCATAACTTAGTAACTGAAGTTTGTCCTTACTGAGCATCATATTGTTTTCTGTGGCCCATTGGAAAACTTGGAGATTTATCGTGTCCTCAGTGGATAACACTCATGCAGATTCTAGTATCGTCTACAAAAGAAGACACGGTGCTATGGTTTACATCTCTGTCTACGTCTGATATGAGGATGAGAAACAGGAAGAGGGAGAGAACTGTGCTTTATGGATCAAATTTTTTCACTGTGGTAGCCTCCGACTTAACTATGTTTGCCATTATTCTTTGTGTTCTTTCGGTTAGAAAGGTAAAGATCTGCCCACTTTTCCAGTTATTCCTTTAGCACATATTTTGTACGAACGCTATTTCACCGTGACTGCACTTGTCGAAGGCTTTTGCAAAGTCGGTGTATACATCTGCATCCAAAAACCATGTCATAGTTGTTAAGTAGTTGGGAGAAACAAGAGTGACCTGCTCTAAACCCATGTTGTCCTGGGTTGTGCAGTTGGGAATGTGGTTGGTGATCATGCCTCTTAGAACCCCATCAAAGATTTTTATATGGAACATTCGAGCTATCGGTCTATAATTCTTTGCTATTACTTTGCTGCCAACTTTAAAGAGTGGAGCTACATCCGTTGTGTTTATCAACTGTGGGATGACACCCGTGACCAAGCTCCCTCTCCATAGCATAAGGCACGGGAAACGTGGCTTCTTGTAGTTCTTAATGAACACGCAATTCCACGAGTCTGGGCCTGAGGCAGACTGCATGGGAATGTTGTCAATGGTTTTTTTTTCAAAGTCTAGTAGAAATAGGGTTGTCAGATATTTGGCATACACTGAAAGGGTTTTGAGGCTAGTTCGTGAAAAATTAATTCTGGTTGTCGCTCTTTAGTCTGTTTAATTGCTCGCTAAACACAGCCATACTAAGTCTTCAGTTCATACTCATTTCTTTGCTGTCGTCTGTGTAAGTCCCATCTTGTCTGCCTTGTTTTTGGCATATGAAAAGAAATATTTTGAATTTCTTTTAATTTCATTAATTATTCTTAGCTCCTCCTGTCGCTCCTGGATCCTGTGTGAATCATTTAACTTAGGTTCAATATTTTCTACTTCCCTAGTCAGTGCTTCCTTCCGTATCACAGAAAATTTAGCGCCCTTCAAGAGCTCAATTATTCTTTGCCTTCCCCAGTTTACTTCTCTTCTTTTTCCTTAGGAAAATATGCAGCTTGAAATAAATTACAAACTCTAACCACACAACAGAACGAAATACTAATGTGAACGAGTTGAGAGTTTTAATATCAGAGGATCTGAATGTCAAGGATCACAACAGTGTCACTATCACATCTGCAGGAAAATGATAGGATGGATAATGAAAACTGGGAACTTTCAAAATAAGGGATGCCATGCCAGCGATTCTTTTTAAGTCGCTTGTTCTCTCTAGGCTGTACACTAATAGCTCTATTCAAGGCAGGTGAAATCACGGCTCTAGAGTTCAGTCAAACACTTTAATTAGTGGAATATGCAAGCTGAAGTTACTCTTTACGAGAACAGGCGGTACGTCACACGGTGCATAACATCCCCAGTAAAAAGCAGAGACCCAATAACACCGACAGCTTTACTGACCGAACCTTATCTAGGACACGTGACTGAGACTGGGCCGCTGACATGTAAATAAGTAATTGAAAACAATGTTCTCCCAATTGCGTTCACTGGTAAGTAGGCTTTTAGTGTGTTACACCATCAAACGGTGAAGGGTGCCGGCTAACACAGCAGTTTGAGGGTTTCCTGCGTTATCCACAACAGCTTAGATTATTGCTGCTGCTTCGGAGTCCCTTTGTTTCTACTGCAAACTGGACCAGTTGTGTTTTAAGGTGCGTAAGTCTTTTGAGGCATCCGGTGATGGTGATAATGCCAGCGATATCTCCTTTACTGATGGTGATAATGCCAGTGTTGTCTCCTTTACTGATGGTGATAATGCTAGTGTTGTCTCCTTTACTGATGGTGATAATGCCAGTGTTGTCTCCTTTACTGATGGTGATAATGCTAGTGTTGTCTCCTTTACTGATGGTGATAATGCTAGTGTTGTCTCCTTTACTGATGGTGATAATGCCAATGTTGTCTCCTTTACTGATGGTGATAATGCCAGTGTTGTCTCCTGTACTGATGGTGATAATGCCAGTGTTGTCTCTTTCACTGTACGATGATAATACCAGTGTTGCCAGTTTCAATTAAGAATCAACTTATATTGCAGATCCAGTTTTTCTAAACGACGACAAGTCTGCAGACGACACCAGTTCTTCACCACAATCCTTTCCTACCTCTTTTCTCCTCCTTATCCACTATTGCCTCTCCTTCCCCACTCACCCCACCTCATCCACCCTGACGCCTTCTTTGTCTTCCTTCCAACTTCACAAGTTCAGCGTCCTTTCTCAACCTTCCTCACCACCTACAAGTTGCATTATTTTTCCTTTATCCATGATACCTATATAAATTCCTTTCATTGTGTGAAAGAGGCGATTCTGAGAGATAGTAATTACTAAGTAACAATAACCCCAGCTCTGTTGTAACGAATCTTCAAGCTGCAGTACCTACTGAACCTGCGGTGGAATGTTTAGCTATACCATCAATGTCCTTACGAAGTTTCCCCAGTTCAGGTTGACATCATTTCATTACTTCATGTATATAATGAATCCTGTATGATGGAATAAGAAAGGGAAACATAGCTTTGACTACATTCCCAAAATGCATCTATCATACAGAATAAGGTAACATCACACTGCTGATGTACCTAGGTTTGATTAAATATAATCGTGTACCTAATCTCCCATTCCCTTATACATCAGCCGGTGTTGACTTCCCAAGGAGACCTGAACTTCAGTCGTGAGACCGCTCCATCATAAACGAAAAATAACTTGTTTGATCCCCAAGCGGGAAAATACACAAGCTTCCTTACACCCTGGCCGCCCCTGCCACCCAGCAATATATACAAGAACCTTGGCGTTAGTCAACTCTTGTGGGTCGCATCCAGATAAGAAATACTGCTTCACTCTTAAGAACACTCCAGACCTGCTGGAAGCAGTCCATTGTCGGGTAAACGGAATCCACACAATGCAGTGTAATAATTATGTTGATCTTTTTGTTTTTTTATCTAACCTCGTACAGCACGACGCGTTTATCCCCGTGTGGCGGCACACAAACATGTGTTAATCACCGTAAGCTAGCACGTATAACCTCCGTGCCCTGCTACCTTTATGCGGCATCTCTATACACTAGCATGCTTCCACCCCCGTACACTAGCATGCGTCCACCCCCGTACACTAGCATGCGTCCACCCCCGTACTCTAGCATGCGTCCACCCCCGTACACTAGCATGCGTCCACCCCCGTACACTAGCATGCGTCCACCCCCGTACTCTAGCATGCGTCCACCCCCGTACACTAGTACACGCCTACCTCTGTGCACTATCACTGTGGTGCTGATGGGAGGATAATAGTGGCGGCCTGAGAGGCCCGCCCGGCCAAACAAACAATTTAAATTCATCCACTTGTTCTCTTCCAAAGACTTTGAGGAAGTTCGTGGAAGATGGCGCGTCCCGCCGAATGTTGAAGCCAAGACGGAGAGTTTCCAGTGAAAATATAAGAAAAAACTTCCAGGAGGACGAATAATAAATATATATCTTAAGATTCATTATATATATATATATATATATATATATATATATATATATATATATATATATATAATATATATATAACATTGTCTCTACGTCCACGGCAGGACTCGAACCTGCTGATCGACACCATGCCTAACCCTTCTAGGGTAGGGTAGGTGCCTGAGCCCGAGCCTTTAGCTCATAAGACTGTCATTCCCATTTGCCCCCTTGGGGCGGGGATGGCAGACCAGAGAGGCCTAGCTTGTGGCTAGGCCTGGGGACAGTTGGTCCCAAAGATGAGGAGGTACTTGTGCCTCCTCCCATGGGAGACTTAGGTCTCAGACACTCCCTAAAGAGGGAGCCAAGGCCGGGCCACCACTTGGAAAAGGCCCGGGCCGGGAGAATACCGGCTAATCTTTAATAATAATCGAACCTGCTAACTCTGTATCAGAGTCCACAGTACTTTACGACTGAGCTAAACTAATAAGGAGTTAGCAGGTTCGAGTCCTGCTGCGGACGTAGAGACAATGTAAATAATTTCGCCTGTTTGCGAATTGTTAAGCATATTATTGTACCCACGAACGAGTGACATTGATCAAAGATAACACGGCGACTAGCCAAGGAATCGAACCCGTGCTGCATTGTGTGGTCCCGTGGATTAAGGCGTCATGAGTTCTCGCCCACCATAAGACAACCCAAAGCAGCATGGGTTAGACTCCTTGGCTAGTCGCAGTGCTGTTATTGATATATATATATATTATATATATATAATATATATATATATATATATATATATATATATAATATATATATATATAAATTATATAGTTGTGCCGAATTGGTAAAACTGGTCAATTAGCAAGAATTCATTTAAAATTAAGTCCTTTCTAAAGTTTTCTCTTTTGGATTTAAAGATATATTTTTTTCATTTATGTTAAAGTAAAAATTAATAATTTTGTACCAAAAAGAACCTTAGAAAACTTACCTAACCTTATTATAACAAGCGTAATTTAATTTAGCCTCATCCAACTAAATATATTTTAGATAAGTTTACAGTAATTTAATAATAAACAAGCACAATGAAATATATTATTTTCGTTAGGTTCAGTGTGATTTTTGCGAAATTATTGCATACACAAATTTTCGCTTGCCTTATTCGGCAAGAAGAGCGTTGCTACTTAAGCGAAAATAGCAAGCTTTACACACACACATTGTGTGTGTGTGTGTATATATATATATATATATATATATATATATATATATATATATATATATATATATATATATATATATATATATGTCGTGCCGAATATGTAAAACTGGTCAATTAGCAAGAACTCATTTAAAATTAAGTCCTTTCTGAAATTTTCTCTTATACGTTTAAAGATATATTTTTTTCATTAATGTTAATGTAAATTTTTTTAATTTTGCACCAAAAGGAACTTAGAAAACTTACCTAATCTTATTATAACAAGAGCAATTTATTTTAGCCTAACCCAACTAAATATATTTTAGATTTGTTTACAATAATTTAATACTAAACAAACACAACGAAATATATTTTTTTTCGTTAGGTTCAGAATGGTTTTGGCGAAATTATTCCATACACAAATTTTCGCTTGTCCTATATGGCAAGATGAGCGTTGCTATTTAAGCCAAGATCGCAAGTTCTGCCTATATATATATATATATATATATATATATATATATATATATATATATATATATATATATATATATATATATATATATATATATATATATATACATACATATATAATTTTGTATGTAATTTTCGATCTAAAGTTGGGGTCCTTTTCAGCGAATATACAAGTATGAGAGGGAAACATAATATACAGGTAGACAGAAAGAGCAGGGAAGGTCGTATGAAAACTCTAGAATGTCAAAGGAAGTCCCACGGTGGAGACAACTATCATGAGCTAATATAGAGAGAGGTCGGGTGTCTCAGGCTGGAGAAATAGAGTAGGTAGTTGAACTGCCTTGCCTAATGGGATTATTTTTCAATCCTTGTTCTTAAAATATGTTTTCTCCAAACTATTTCAATATTATATCTGATTTCTATTGTCTATTAGACTAATTGATGTTATGTATTATATCTACAAATGCCGACTCTATTGTTTTGCCTTCGTAAGGACAATCTATTTTGTGTATGATGACGGTTTCTTCCCAAATGGAAGATGTGACTAATTCTTTTCGTTTTGAAATAAGGCAACAATTTTTTCTGGATATATATGATGACTCTTATGCTCTGAAATACGAGTTTACTTCGTTGTTTGTAGGTTTTCACAGGTTGTTCAGACAGAGGGATCGCCCCCCCCCTCTCTCTCTCTCTCTCTCGACAGGACCCAAAACTCTAGCACAACTTCAGCGCGAGGCACCTTTTACACGC
Organism: Cherax quadricarinatus; assembly: GCF_026875155.1. Classification (NCBI taxonomy): domain Eukaryota; kingdom Metazoa; phylum Arthropoda; class Malacostraca; order Decapoda; family Parastacidae; genus Cherax; species Cherax quadricarinatus. The sequence goes on along the minus strand of NC_069419.1, from coordinate 40,815,952 downwards.
ATTTGTGCATCGCACCTCCTAAGTCACTTGCCATTGAGTAACTTGAGGCTTCGCTCGCTCGTGAAGCCATATCTGAACATAAGCTACCTTGGGGTGCGCAACAACGGCTCATTCGTTATTTCCGAATAATCGGAGGCGTTATCAGGGTTGCGAGGTGCGGATTAACACAAGTGACATCGTACACGTCATTTTTTTTCTTGTACTTTTCATGATGATATTTGATAAGGAAGCACAACTGCAGCCACCGTCCTACAGCGACAGTCGTCACACCTCCAGCATCTACACTAGTATTTGTAACATAATACCATGAAATACACTCAGTGTGCAGCATGATACTTAACTATGATGGGTAAACAGTTCATGCAGCCACTGGCATGTAGGTGACCTCTAGTCAAATTTTGCATTTGTGCTATAACTTGAGACTTCTGATCCTCTTCAAATCTTCACCACAGTGTGTCTTAATTACAAGACGGTTTTGATTGTTACTGGATTCTGTAGTTATCATTGTAACAAATTTGTGTGTAAAATAGTGTGATTTTTTTTCAGTTAAAACACCTTAAATATAATTCAGTAGGCTTCTTTTAAAAGACTTCGGTATTTAATGACTGATTCATCTTAGTCCTTACCTGTGATTCCCTTCTATTCTGGTTTTTCTGATGCATCTTACAGACAGAATATTACTCAATAAGTTTACTTTATGTAGACGCAAATTTGTAAATGTAATAAAAACTTAACCTTGGAACTGATGTAATCTGTGTGATCAGTGCAGAATGACTTTCCACATCACCTTCAACCTTTTAGCGCTGTGGTGTTTTGTTGTCCGTCAGTGTCGCCTTGCTCTCAGTTTATTAATTTTTAGTAAACAGTCACTGATATCTGTTCAGTGATTCTTTTAATATACATTCAATGCCTCTTCTGATATACATTCAGTGCCTCTTCTGATATACATTCAATGCCTCTTCTGATATACATTCAGTGCCTCTTCTGATATACATCAGTGGCCTCTTCTGATATACATTCAGTGCCTCTTCTGATATACATTCAGTGCCTCTTCTGATATACATTCAGTGCCTCTTCTGATATACATTCAGTGCCTCTTCTGATATACATTCAGTGCCTCTTCTGATATACATTCAGTGCCTCTTCTGATATATATTCAGTGCCTCTTCTGATATACATTTAGTACCTCTTCTGATATACATTTAGTGCCTCTTCTGATATACATTTAGTACCTCTTCTGATATACATTCAGTGCCTCTTCTGATATATATTCAGTGCCTCTTCTGATATACATTTAGTACCTCTTCTGATATACATTCAGTGCCTCTTCTGATATATATTCAGTGCCTCTTCTGATATACATTTAGTGCCTCTTCTGATATACATTTAGTACCTCTTCTGATATACATTCAGTGCCTCTTCTGATATATATTCAGTGCCTCTTCTGATATACATTTAGTGCCTCTTCTGATATACATTTAGTGCCTCTTCTGATATACATTCAGTGCCTCTTCTGATATACATTCAGTGCCTCTTCTGATATACATTCAGTGCCTCTTCTGATATACATTCAGTGCCTCTTCTGATATACATTCAGTGCCTCTTCTGATATACATTCAGTGCCTCTTCTGATATACATTCAGTGCCTCTTCTGATATACATTCAGTGCCTCTTCTGATATACATTCAGTGCCTCTTCTGATATACATTCAGTGCCTCTTCTGATATACATTCAGTGCCTTTTCTGATCGGCTTCAAAACAGACGCTGATGAATTCAATAACATGGATGATGTCCCGTAAATTTAGATGACTCTGATTCTGTCTGACTTTGACTCTGACATTTGACAGATAATATTTTTGTATCTGGAACCTGTAACAAATATTAATCTGAATTTAATGTATTTATTATACACACACATCCGTACACACACGCATTCATACAGAAAAGTGTACGTGCGTGCACTGACACATATTCCCCTGCATGCACACACTTGTACATTCACTTACACAAATCTTCATAATTACGTCACATATATACATACGTGTACATACGCAGACTTCTATATATTTTTATTTCGCTGCATTACACTCCATGACTGCCCTGGAGTAAACTTTTCTGCGTGCATTGAGGTAGTGTTAGTTTTATGTGATACGGAGGCTACCTTTCTTGAATCGATCTGCAGTCTAGTATGACATTAGAGGTGCTTAGCAATACTATACTCATACTGAAATATGCGCAAGTAAGTGCAGCAACAAGCGAAATCTTGATGGTCTTGGGAAACAGAAAATTACATATTCACACAGTGAAGCATAAACATTGAGTGAAGTCGCTGGCTGGCGCCACACTGAGTTCACTTGTCTTAGTGGAAACAATCCTACAGAAATGGTAATCAAATTCACAGATTTAAGAATTTCAACATCTTACATTTGTTAGTACAGCCTCCTTGTAGGAATTTTAAATGTGTATTACCTTTGGTTCACTGCTTGTCAACATGTGTCGTGCAATGTTTATTGCAATAAAACTGAAGAATGAGTGTTACTCATTGTATAGTTTTTAATTACATATTTTTTTCAGTTACACTGTGTTGCCAGTAGGTGATTCCTTAAATTACCTGACAAGTATTACCAAGTGGTAATTACCTTGATCACTTAGCATCCAGATAATGTCGATTTCGAGAAAAAGTAAAATACTGATAAATGATTTCGTAAGATCTTTGGTAAAAGTACGAAATTACCTAAATACCATCAATATACATATAGAATTACCATTTATATTTCACCCGATAAGAGGGCTGCTAAATCCTGGTCCTGTTTTTCGGAGGGAATATAAATGGTAATTCTATATGTATATTGATGGTATTTAGGTAATTT